>CM038008.1:4440233-5040233 GCA_021234005.1 Nephelium lappaceum
AGTTAAATATTTATTTCATCAACAACTTATTCAAAATTTAAGTTTAATAAGCCTTATATAGGCATGCAATCCTAATCCTTATTGGAAACTAAATAAAACCTTATTTTTAATTGATTTTAACTTTGACTTTGACTTTGGCTTTGACTCTGACTTTGATTTTTCTAAATACACCCATATTGGGCTTTTTAATTTAAATAAATGACTCAGTCTCCTAATTAAAAGCCTAATAAATTAATACTAATTTTAAACAATCTCATAATACAAATTAAGCCCAAATTAATTAAAACTCAATTAACTTCAGTTTAATTCTAATTGCCTTCAATTAGCGTTCAAAACTTTCAAGATTAAACAGAATTGCCTTTAATTGCCTCATTATCCAATTGTATCTTTATCTTCCATGATTGTTATCTTAGTTTCCATTACTTATTATAACTTAAAAAAAGTAAATAAATATTTAAATTACAAACTAGATTGTCTTCTATTTTAAGAAATGTATTAAAAAAAATAATGGAAGAATATATCTGTTGATCGATTTCCTAACGTTTTTTTTTTTTTTGATAAAATACAAATACAAATTTATTTGTCAGGACCACCTAAGACTTTAGATGTTATAGAGTAGCACGAAAATCTATTTACGATGAGTGGGAAGATTACTTTCCAATGGAGGGATCAAACGAAAAATCGGCACATACAAGGGACCAAAGAGAAATTGGTCAATTTGGAGGCTATGGATCCTCGGACCATGCACTGCTTTCATTGTGTGGAAAGCACATGGTAGGTTTTGCCATCCAGACAAGCCACTTTGGAGTTCCTAAAGGTTGTTATTTTTTGCAATTTATGTGATTTTGCGTGATCTTAAATAATATTTAAAAAATTAATAAACAAATTAGAGAGGCCCACCAAAAGTTATGTATGTATTACATAGGATAAAAAAACTTTACATTGGACACATGGTGAAATTTCATTGCTGTGAATTTGTTATATTATTATACATTTATACTTTAATTCCAAGTGAACTCCTACTCAAATAATGTAAATACCATTATTCCACAAATTTGAAAGTTGTAAGTCTTACAACCTCACATTGTAAATTCTCATATCTGTCACTGATTGGAATTAATAATTTATTTATTTATAAACAATTTTTGATCGATTCATATCCATCTACGTGTATTTATCCATTTTATAATAAAGTAGATCAGTGCTCATCAAATATATAATGATATATAACGATATATTATTGAATAGTAACAACTATTTATTTTACATTCTTAATCTATGGTCTAATTCTAACAATACATATACGTAGTGTTTTAGAGTTAATAGCTTTGAGAGTTCGAAGAAAAGATATGACTTGTCTAAATAATTTACTAGACTATCTCAATTTTCTCTTTCTAACATGTTCACGTAAAACCTTTAAATTTTTTTTGCTTTGCATAGGTTGTCAACAAAATCTTTGCATGCGCACCATCTAGTTTCGTCTTGTTTCTGATGCAAAAAGAAGCCTATCAGATAACGTTTAGAGATAAAAGTTTGTGATTCATCTGACACTAAACCCATATCATTTTCCTATCACATGCAGAGAGAAATTACCATGCATGCATCCAACTCATGAGGCATATAAGTTTGTTTCTGCATTCACACCATTTAAAGGAAGGCATGTTTGCACTTCAGGTCTGAGTCTGACATATATAACCAAGGCCATATGCCCATTACCAATCCAAAACATCTCCTCTGTTAGTGTAGGTATCAAAAAGAAAAGGCATTTCCTCTATTGTGAATGCAGTAATATTTAAATCGCATTTGTACGCAATGCTTGATAAATAAATTCCATCAAATTCATCATATATATATATAAACAATAAGCCTTCGTCATATGTTTCAAGAAAGATTAATAAAAATTAGAAAAATCTCCCTATATTTTTCATGATCTAAGCTTTTATCGAGTGTAGATAAACTTTCATAATCATAGTAAATAAAATCAGATATATATGAAAAAAAATTCACAATTTTTGATAATATTACATGTAAAAGTAACTTTAAAATAAATTAATAACTCAATCAGATATATAAACAAAAACATCGATATGTAATAACTACTGCAGCCCATTTTGCAACATACGTAGTCTAGCTCCATCATCCATCTCAATTGCTCTCTTAGAAACTCTCATTTTCTTCCGCCACAAAAGGCTATCCTCGTGATCCAACTCCTTCTAAGAACTGGGCAAAATAGCCGGTAACTTCGGGAGAAGGGATGCCTTGCCTCCTCATTCTAACAAAGGGACCAAAAACGTAGGTCCAAGCAAAGTCATAGGAGGGACTATAGCATATAATTAAAATATATAACCATTTAGATACAAAGTGATCTATGGTCGGGACAGAGGAAAACAACGAAATCATGTGATGTGAAACAGTTAATTCCGCGATCCAACTCCTATGACTTTTATTTAATCATGTGATGTGAAAGCATCAAAGTCTTTTAATTGAATTAAGTTATCTTAAAAATGTAATGTTTTATTTAATGTTGTTTTGAAATTAGTTTTCTTTAGACTTCTCTTGTAATGGCTACATAAGCCAAAAGTTTGAATTCTCTAATTATATTTTCCTTGTTCATTAAACTTTCTAAATATCAGACCCTCTGATTTCATTCATATAGCATATTTTTGTTTTTTGTTTTTTGTTTTTTTTTTTTTTTAAATAACAAAAGACATCGTAGAAGTTTGACTTTGTGCCTTTCACCAAAAAATCAAAAATTGATGATTAGACGGAATCAGGGACGTAGCTCCCTTTGACGTTGTGTCTTTCACCTAAAAAAATGTGAGCCTACCCTAGTAATTTTGAAAATTTAATTCTAAGAAATTTTTAAAAATTCTGTTATAAAGTATAAAATTATTTTTATTGTTCTCTAACAAAAATTATTTTTATTGAATTTATTAAAACACTTTATGTATTAATTTTTTTTCTTGAAAAAAAAATTCTTTATATTTTAAAATATATACTCAACTTTTTTTATTATAATTTATAATTTAGAGTGAACAAAAAATTTAACTATATAATATATTATTTATTAAAATAGTAAATAATATATAGTAAATAATATTAAAACACTTTATGTATTAATTTTTTTTCTTGAAAAAAAAATTTCTTTATATTTTAAAATATATACTCAACTTTTTTTATTATAATTTATAATTTAGAGTGAACAAAAAATTTAACTATATAATATATTATTTATTAAAATAATAAATAATATATAGTAAATAATATTAAAACACTTTATGTATTAATTTTTTTTTCTTGAAAAAAAAAATCTTTATATTTTAAAATATATACTCAACTTTTTTTATTATAATTTATAATTCAGAGTGAACAAAAAATTTAACTAGATAATATATTATTTATTAAAATAATAAATAATATATAGCGATGTTGGTTTCAATTATGTAGTAAGAACTTACTTAAGCCCCGCACAAATAGAAAATAAGAACTTACTTGAGCCATACACATTCAATCAAAAGATAATGCTTATGTGTGGAAGATTCATTTAATGAGAAAAATTGTACATGATTATTCTTGTTGATCTGTTAAAGGAAATGTTCTGCATATACATTTTTTTTCCTCTTGACATTATGATAAGATATCTATTGCCATTAAAATTAAATATTATACGTGATTCAAAAATTTACTCTTATAATATCAAGAGTAATTAAAAGTAACTTACAGTCTAAAAATCTATTTTCGTAATATTAAAATAAATTATACACGTATAGACAGAGACAGAGATTGATAGGACGGGATTGAAAACGTGATTTCAGGTGACGGTCACCATCCAGTTTGAATGGACTCAATTACTTGTCGAGATGGCAGTGGTCTGTTGCGACTTTCTTCGTTGTACCCTGTACAGATGCGGGGTTCAAACCCTCTTGGTGTCGACAACTAACCCATGCTACGACTTTACCTCTTTCGCCTGCCAATAAAGGTCCACATTCTTTTGCTTTTGAGGCAATAAAGTTCCACATTCTAGTATTATTTTTTAACTTCTTCTGTTATTGACGTGATGGCAATATATTGTTTGTACGCATCCTTATTCATGTTACCCAGGAAATTTAGTGAATTCCTACGCAAATTATTAGTTTTTATAACGTTCACTACATATATATATATATATGCTTCGTATTTACTAATGTAACCCTGGAAATTTAGTGAAATTCCTATGTAAATTATTAGTGACTTTTATTACGTTCACTTATAAATACGTTAAGATTAGAATTTCGGTTTATTCTCATCCAGTTCAACTAGTTGTAAATCTTCCAATCTATTTTAATAGTAGGGGTTTAAGTTCATTAAATATATTTTATAAATATATATAAAGAGTTTTGTTCTTTTTATAAGAGTAGATATCAAAACTATACGCATAATATTGATCTTGATAGATCTTGATTATAAAAGTATGTATTCAAATTGTATAAATAATATTTGAATTCGATAAGTCTTGAGTGAGTAGCTTAATTATCAGTTTAATACTAGCTTTTAAGAAAAAAGATTTTTCAATCGTATAAATAATAATTGTGTCTCAATGGATTTGACAATTCTCTAATCTGTTCGGTATCGATTTTTCAATAATAATAATAATGATCGTCCAGAGTTGAACCATGGGATGAAAACATCTATGATATGTAGGTCTACAATAATACAGGATTTAATTATAAAATAGTTACTTAGGGTTGGTTATTTTTTAGGGTCAAACACAGTTAACACTTAATGATTCGGGCCTAATTTGTTAGTAAAACGAAAAGTTGGCTCCATTTGTCGAAAGTCATATTTCATGTAATTAATTTGTAATTTGTTCTTAATAAAATCGTAGGTTTAAGTTTATTTTTAAGATTTAAGAGCAAAAGCTGTAGGGACAAAGTTCATATTTAGTAAAGTTTATAGCAAATTGTGTTGATGTAACTCAAACTCTAAGGTACCCCGTTGGCAGCCAGCACAAACAAGGAGATTGGACACCAATACCCATGTTTATCAACCACCATTTTCAAATCTCGAAAGAATGGAATTTGAAGACCCACTTAAAATGGTGGGTTTTTTAAATCCCATTATTTCCGATTTTTTATATTTATATTATATATATTTAAAAAATAATTTATTATATTTTATTTAAAAATCAACTTGCACAAATATCATATTAATTTACTCAGATCCAATCCAAGCTAATTCCAATTATATCAAACATGGCATATTACTAATTTTTCAATTATATCCCATCTCATCTCATTCCATTTAATCATGTTCTATACCATCCTATCCAATTTTGGGCACCAATTACCAAATGAGCCTACTTGTTTGTGTTGATGGTCGAATTACCAATTCAAATATAATGTTTAGACATATAATTGTTCATGAACTTTATTTATTTAGTCAATTTTAAGGTGAGACTTTCTATCAAGTAGTTAGAAACTAAATATTCTTAAAGACTCTATTTATTTAGTCAATTTTAAGGTAAGACTTTCAATCAAGTAGTTAGAAACTAAATATTCTTAGAGACTCTCACCTTAAATATTAATAAACTTGATGAGTTTGATGGTTATCAAAATTAATGAAACAAATAATGATATTTAATTAATATCAGAAAAAATAAATTCATTTATTTAGAATTTAAGTGGTTAATGTAATTCTCCTTCACAAATAAGATTAGAATTTGAGTCAAACCATACTCATTTATTAATATTTACTATACTTATTTATTAGTATTAGCATATGTGATAAGTTTTCTTTATTGACCGTGTGAGTAATTTTTACTGGTTTTACAGGGCAAAACAAGTAAATTATCCCCTCTAAACCCTATTTACTTGCACGGTGAATTGTGCCTACAATGAATTATCATTAATGTAGGACATCAGAATAACTTACTTCGGCTATTCATAGTAATTCATTTTCATCTGAAATTCATAAAATTATGTTCCAGTATGACTTGTATTTTTTCTTTTAAAGACAGTATAATAAAATGTAATTATCTTTTCTGTGGATAATGACTGATTCTGAACTTTCAAGAACATAAATGTATGTATTAATGTATGACAAAAGCTTACAAAAATGGTGATGTGATCTGTTGAATATGATTACTTGTCACAAATTAAACGTGACAGCAATAGTTATTGTATTTATGACTAGGGGAATTATGACACCTGTACAGCTGCAGTATATGTTAAACATCCTATGTTATATTTTTTTTCTCTCTTTTATTTTTTGTTTTTAAAGTCTTAATAAATATATAAAATGACAACTAAGTTCTAACAAGAGTAACTCTCTTAAGATGGGTATATGGTCCTCTTTTATTATTATTTTTTAATTTTTTATGATTAGAACTAATTTAGGATACAATCGGAATCAACAGCGATTAACATTGAGGTATGACCTGAAGAGCAGCTCCTAGAAATGGAAGAAATGGACCGATAAAGAGAGGAAGAACAGCTCACGCAAATAGTAGAAGAGAAAATGCCCACAAATAACATGTCGGGTTAAGCAAGATCGAACCCGCAAAGTAGGTGACTTGTGCAGTTATGCCCACCACTAAGCTACAAGTGCTTTCTCGGGTGAATGGTGCCTTTGCACATAGATATTATGCATTGATATCAATGTGTTGTATTCAGTGGTGGACCAAAAAAGAAAAAAAATTAAAGGCGTATAAAGTAATAAAAACATCGAAAATTAATATTATATTAAATATATAACATTTTTATGTAAAACAAATTTCGATAATATAATATAGTTTTATAAAAAATAAAAATATATTATATTTAAACAAAGTAGTAATCTTATTTTTAAAAATTCTAACAAAATCATTAAAATAAATAAAATAATATAAACCACGTAAAGTTATAATTTTTCTCAAGGAGACTTCATAATTTAAAATAATTTTATGCAAGGATTTAAATATTGACATGATACTTGATATTATCCAAAATTTTTAGGGACGGATATAAATAAGAGAGAATATCCAATATCTTTTGATATATCCGTACGTATCTCATTATGTTTGTAAAAAATCTCAATATTTTTGAAATATCTAAATATTTATCTTATTAAAATTTGAATTTTAGAGAACAAATTATTTAACATAATCTGATAATAGTATTAATAAGGTTAAAATTATCATTTTAAATTTCAAGGAAAACTTTATAATTATAGCAAAATTTGTAATTGTTATGCCAGTTAAGGATGGCAAGAGATTAGATTATGATTGGATCTCCAAACTGAAACATATTTTGAGCGAAGTGCCTTATACCTGATCCATGACCCGATGGATTTCCGATTTTTCGCCGCATACTCAATCCATTTTGACTTGAATTATTAGAAAAGTTATTTTAATGTATAGTTAAATATAAACTTAACTTTCACACCCGTAAATTAAAATTTAAAGACAAACACAGAGAGAGAGAGAGAGAGAGAGAGAGGGGGGGGGGTGGTGTGTGGTGGGGGGGTGGAAGCTGCTGCAAAGCGATATAGCAGTGGTGCAGAAGCAGGAGAGGAGGCGGAAAAATATTGTGAGGGTCTGTGCTTCAATGGTTTTGACAATGGAGGGTTGCTACAATCATTTAAGTCTTTAAATTTGTGAATACCTTAAATAAATATTATTTTAATATTTAATATTCCTACATTAATGCTCCTAGTCTTTGCGCAGTCCTTATTACAAGTCTTCTTAATTGGGCTAAGTATTTAATAATTTTAATTATCTAAATTGTTACTCCTAACAGATGCTCATGTGTGCGGTCTTTGTGTAGTCCCATCATGTCACGTTCGAGTCCAGCTACGTAAATAAAAAATTTAAATGGGAAAGTAGGAAAATCATACTTCTCCTACTTTGCAAAGTAAATGGGCGACTAAAAATTTGGGCTCTTTTGATTTCTTTAAATGGGCTTTCATTTATTTCCAATTGTTGCATGAGCGGGTGTGTTTAAGACTCATGCTTTCTGGACTCATTTGAAGCCACATTGTTTTTAAACGGTTGGATCCAGTTGGACACTAATTCTTAAAAATAAAAAAGAGTGGCGATGTGTCCACCCCTTAAATATTGTATGTACGCTCCTTTTCTACACACATCCCAATAAAGTCTGTCTTAAAATATTACTAATTATAACATTAATTACACTAATATCCCCAAACATCTAAAAATTACATTCAATGGCAACTTTAACATTTATTTATTATTTTTATACAAACTTTAATATTTATTGCATTATTATACCCTAAAAAAATGTTGACTACTATTAAAACTTACTATATTGATTGATCATTTATTGTGACAAGTTCAAAATTCCCTTAGTATATATTTTATTATTTTATTTTTAATTATTATATTTTTTGAAAACTTTTTATATATATTTATATAATAAAAAAGAATAAAAAAATTATATCACAATTATAATTTAAGAGTAAAAAGTTGCTATTGCGGTGTCATTTTCCAGAACAGCTCTATTGCAATATAAAATTTATTGAAGTTCGGATTGATGAATTAATAATCTTCCCACACTTGGTATGCTTCGGAGATTTTGCAATCTACAGGAGCTTCGTCTTCGTTTTTGTTCATACCAAGTGTTATATTCATATAAAGAGGTTGAGATTTTGGATCCTTCAATGTCGAAAAGTGACTCTAAATAGGACATAGTTCTTCATAAAATTGAGAGTTTAAGACTAAAATCTTGTTATCAGGAAAAAGGAAAAAAAAAAAAAAAAAAAAAGACTGAAATCTAGTGTCAACTTAATCCAACTGGCGCCATTGTTTGTGTCTTTCCAACTTTTAACATTTTTGAAAGAATTTTGTTTTTCTTGAAGTCTAAACCAAATTGCCTTGGTCAAAGAGTTTTTCAATCAATCAAAGTTCAATATTTTGGAAGCATCAAAGTCTTTTAATTGAATTAAGTTATCTTAAAAATGTAATGTTTTGTTTAATGTCGTTTTGAAATTAGTTTTCTTTAGACTTCTCTTGTAATGGCTACGTAAGCCAAAAGTCTGAATTCTCTAATTATATTTTCCTTGTTCATTAAACTTTCTAAATATCAGACCCTCAGATTTCATTCATATAGCATAGTTTTTTGTTTTTTGTTTTTTTTTTTAAAAAAAAAAAAAAAACAAAAGACATCGTAGAAGTTTGACTTTGTGTCGTTCACCAAAAAAACAAAAAGTGATGATTAGATGGAATCAGGGACGCAGCTCCCTTTGACGTTGTGTCTTTCACCTAAAAAATTGAGCCTACCCTAGTAATTTTGAAAATTTAATTCTAAGAAATTTTTAAAAATTCTGTTATAAAGTATAAAATTATTTTTATTGTTCTCTAAAAAAATTAATTTTTATTGAATTTATTCAAACACTTTATGTATTAATTTTTTTTCTTGAAAAAAAAAATCTTTATATTTTAAAATGTATACTCAACTTTTTTATTATAATTTATAATTTAGAGTGAACAAAAAATTTAAGTATATAATATATTATTTATTAAAAATCTTGTTGATTGTAATTTATGATCAAATGTGAAAATGAATATATTTATTTATTTTAACCTTTAGTTATCAAATTACCTTAGAGTTAAAATCGAGTATTTAAGACTGCTTATTATGATTGATAATTGATTTTTAGTTGATAATTTTATAGAATTTTGGCAATATAAATTATAGTTATTGTATTTTTTTTTTTTTTTTAGATCTTTTGATGCTTTTTATGATTTAATTCTTAATATTATTATATTAGTCATAATTCAAATACAAAATATAGTCCATCGTTTTAAATATATATATACATAGTATTTTTAAAATGAGGACTTCCTAATTTTAAAATATTAGAAAAATTCAATCAAATTCATCTATTACATTCTCTTTACTAAAATAAATTTTTTCTTCTATTTAATTCAAATATAATAAATAAATATGATTGATTTTTTCTAACTTTTTAAAATATGTGTATATATGTGTGTATACATGTGCATGTGTGCACATGCGCGTGAGTGTGAGTGCATGCTCGTGCATCTGTTTTGGTGATTTATTTATTTTGAAATTACATTATGAAGGTTAATATTTACTATATTTTTTATTATACATCCAATAATTTTAATCGTACATAGATGTTAGATTAAGGAAAATTTTCCTAACTCACCCCAATATTAAATCTTAACTACGTCCCTAGATGCAATAATTGACATGTCATTCGTCAAAAATATGATGACTTAGGTCTCTATTTTCATAGGCTCGATGGAGCAACTAATTAAGATTTTTCTATTGGTTGAATTTTCCTTTATTCTAAGGGTTTCAAATCCTATCCTTATTATAAAACACAAGATATATATATTTTTATCTGAATTTAATCTCTTTTCTCCACCATATAAAAAGGAAAAACCACAATTTTTTTTTTTTAAAATTATCACCCTATCTCAAACAAAAATTAAAAAAAAAATCCGTGTATAAATCTAAAAAACATGACGTGGCAAGCTGACCTCGGCCCCGCTTTTGACTTACTATTCACATGTGCAAGCAAACGACGTCGGTGAGCCGCATAGACCTATCTCCGTCCCTCCAGTCTCCCTATAAAACCCATCAAATCCACTTTCTTTTAATTCTACACGGATATACAAACACATATGGAGAATTCTTCTTTTCAGGAGAGAGAAGAGAAAATGATAGTGAAGGCTCTGACGGACGTGGTCACTGGAGCTGTTAGTGACATGCAAGCTGCTGCTTCATCGATTGCTTCAAGCATGGCACTGGGACGATCAATTAATGCTACTGATGATGATCAAGTGTACACGGTCATATCCCTACCAATTGCTTGTCCGGAATGTAAAGACAAGTGTTGTCTTGGCTGCAATTTTTTCGAACACTTTGAGGACGAAGAAAAGGCAAAGAGGAAGTACATAGGAGTTCGCGGAGAGGAAGCCGGGCAGGTGGGTTGCTGAGATTTGGGACTCAAGGCATGATGTCAGGGAGTGGCTTGGCACCTTCGATACCGCTGAAGATGCTGCCAGGGCTTATGATAAAGCGGCCATTAGGTTGCGTGGAGTTGAAACAAAACTTAATTTTCCAGTCTCAGACTACAATGTGGAGCACAGTTTAGAAGGTGAGCAAATGAATAGCGAGACGAACGTGGCAGAGAACCAAACAAAGGAGCAGTATGGATCAAGAGAAAACAGTATGGATAAGAGGAGGAGAGTGGATATTGGAGAAAGCAGTAATGCTCTAGAGAATGCTTTCTCCGATGTCTTCATAGAAAGTCAAGGAGACACAGAAGTGACGATGGACGGTGAGGAGAGTCACGATTCTCTCAATTCTGATTAAATGAGTATAAAATCAAATATAATAAGAAAACTACTTAAACTTTATAGAATACACAGAAAATTTTCGGGTTCTAAATTCTTACATAACCACTAACCTTACCCTTCAATTGTAATCTTTGTATTGACTTTAATAATCATTCATAAAACCAATACAAAAGTTCCGATTGAGAGGTAATGTTAAAGTTTTTGTTCTCAAAATATTGTTTATTAATGGATAAATAACCAGCGCAATGCAATTTATATATATTATTATTTTATATTATGTAGAAAGTTTTTTCTTAGAATATATATTTTTTATTATATAGAAAATATATCCAATCAAATTATTTATATCATATGATGTAATATTATTTTGATAAGTTGTGCACTGACACAAAAATATTAATCGTTAGAGCATACAGAGGTGAGAGAAGAGTACGGTTAGACTAATGATGTTTATTTCAGAATGCAAATGGTCAATTTGTTTTCTTCTATGGTACATTAATGTATTCAGGTATATTGAATAAACAAAAAATTTTTAATGTTAAACCTTTGGGCATATATTATACTTTATTATATTAAATTAGATTGGATTATATTTTGTTAATAAAACCTTATGTTTGTTGATATATTGTAATACTACAAAGAAAAAGATATATAGTAACATATGTTGTTTTAATTACATGATTTTGTGTACTGTATTGTATTATAAATTTAAGGTTAAGAAAATAAATTGACAATCTTTAAATTGAATTTTTTAAAAATTAACCTAAAATAAATATTAAATTAAACTCATCAAAAGGAAATCTTTAAATTGAATTTTCAAAAACTTATATTCGAATAAAAATTAAATTAAATTAATCAAAAGGAAATCTTTAAATCGAACTTTAAAAGGTGACCTAAAATAAAGATTAAATTAAATTAATCAAAAGGAGGCACAATTCCACTCAAATTTGGAAGAAGTGGCACGTCCTCGGTTCTCCCATACTTTTGTTTGTTCTTATCTTAATTATTTAAGAATTCATCAATTTATACTATATCATTAAAAAACTAAGAAGGCATTGGGCTAGGGGCAGTGTATACAAAGGTGGGATGGAAGGGTGATGGCAGCTGTTTCTTTGTATCTCAGAGGTATATTCACACCAGAAATGGGTGAATTTCTGGCAGTTCGATCTGGGTTGCAATTTGCCAAATTGATTGGAATGCAAGTGCAAGTTGTAGCAATGGATGCATCCAATGTAGCTGCAGCTATTATTTCGAATGCAATTTGGCGATCTGAAGCTGACAACGCGATCAACGATATCGAAGCCTTATTTAGGGATGTTGGGGTTCACAAATGTCAGGTAGTTTCTAGAACTCGGAACTGTCTAGTCCATAATCTCGCGTCCTTGGCTTTATCTATGCCTCGAACAGGCTGCTGGAACGCTGATGCTTTTGTGTAAATAGTGGCTGATGGTGCAGTATGCAGTAGATGTTATGGTTCTAGCTTTATAATTTGTGTTATTATGGTTGCTGGTGTAGGTAGATGCAGCAGGGAGTGGTGTTTCAAGCTTGTTGGAATAGCTTGTGGGTGTAAGGTAACGGTTTACTTGGATCGGGGTGTCATTTCGCCATACTGGTTGCAGGTGTAGTAGTCTGTTGGTGTGTTGGATGAGGTTGCTGTAGCTTTTTGGTGTAGTGTGATGGTTTTTTTGGACAATAGTATACTTTATGCAATACTGGCTGCTAGTTTGTTGGTTTTTGATTGATGGGGGAGTTTTGTTTTACTGGCTGCTGGTACAACAGGTTGAGGTTGAGTGACTAATCGGTGCAGTAGAGTGAAGCTTTTGGAAGCTGTTGTGGTTAATTTTATGCAGCTTGGAGACCTTTGATCGCTGTAGATCTAGTGTAATTAATCAATACTTTAGTTTCAAGTTTCAAGGATCTTCAATAGGAATACACAGAGAAGAACTACACTCTTAATTAATCTCCTCTTCCCTTATCTTTTCTCTACAAAATTACTATCTCATGTTTCTTTTCTTTATTCTCTACTTTCTATCAAATTCTATCACAACATTTGGTATTAGAGCTCGATTCTCCATGGATATTCGTGGAAAATCTAATGCCAAACTTCGCAATGAAGTTCAAGATATCCTAGCTCGACATGAGACTAGTTTCAAGGAAATTAATTCACTCTCCAAACTGTCCTTACTGAACTACAAGCCTTACGTATCACTCAAGCACATCATCTAGTGGAAAACGACGTCAACCCTTTTGCTCAAGGGAATCTTCCCAATAACAGACCACCCTACAAAACTGGTAATTCACAGACTCTCTTTCCAATGGATCACAACCACACCAACCTCAAACTCTCATTTCTCAATTTCAATGGCGAGGATCCAAGTGGATGGATATATAAGGTCAAACAGTATTTCGAATTCAAAGGCATCAGCCCACTACAACAAGTTCAACTGGCTTCATTTCATTTGGAAGGCTTTGCAGATGGTTAAGCAAATTCAGAGGTCCTCTCACTTAGACATAATTCATGAGAGTCGTGCTTCATCGATTTAGGCTAATTGACTATGAAGACCCATCTGAGGCCCTCACTCAACTAAACCAAGTTACCACTATTGAAATCTACCAAGCCGAGTTCAAGAAACTATTCCAACATATTAATGGTCTATTCCAGAATTGTTTAATCGGTTGTTTTATCGTAAGTCTTCGCGACGATATCCAATTGGATGTGAAGGTCAAGCAACCACAAACATTGTCCGACGCCACTGGAGTGGCCAAATTGATGGAAGAGCGCAACTAGTTACAGAGGAAATCTAACAGTACATTTCGACCTTCAAGATCCACACAACCGAAAAACGCTATATAGTTGACAATGCAATAGGCCTCTTAGGAGTTAGGACCCCCTCTTAGCACAAAATAAAACACAAATACTCTTTCCTCCCGTCAAGAAAGTTTCAAGTCAAGAAGCTCAAGAGTGGCGCGAGAAGGGACTTTGCTATTATTGCGACGAAAAATTTGTTCCAAGGCACTATTGTGAGAGGCCACAGTTGTTCATGATGGAAGACTTTATCCTTGCAGAAAAGGATACCGCAAGAGGGAGTGCATAATATGTGCATGGCATCACAACAGCCACTAGCCCATGAACGCTAAGCATGATCTCACATAAATAGGAATGAGTGCGTTGTTGTTAGTTAAAGAGTCAGTGCATTAGTTGTTAGTTAATTTATTACTGGACGGTTCTGTTTCAAACATTTCTCGTATTAACGTTTCGTTTCAAGTTTGTTCTGTTTCAAACATTTCTTGCATCAACGTTTTGTTTCAAGTTTGTTGTTGTAGTGTACCGCATTATTTCTTGGTTTCTTAGTGGAGTTATGTTAGTTGTTTAGTGATGTAAAACTGTACTCCCATTTAGCTATTAAATAGCCTGGGAACAATCGGAATACATAGAGAAGAATTACACTCCTACAGTCCTACTTAATCTACTCTTCCTGTATCTTTTCCCTACAAAATTATTATCTCCTCTTTCTTTTCTCCATTCTCTACTTTCTATCAAATTCTGTCATATTAAATAAAGTCCCACCCTTTGTGGTAGGGACACTAGAGTCCTGCGGATAAATAATTAACGAGCAATCAGATCTTGTCTAATCCCTGGGTAAGGTACACATAGGATTGGATAGAAAATTGTTATATTCCATTCGTAGATGCCAAACGCTGTCTAATTGGACTAGGCTTTCTCTTTAAAATGTGAATTATGGTAAGTGAAAATTTCAAAAATGACCCCTTTTCAAAACTAAAAATTGTTTACTTTCTTTCAAAATAAAATTTGTTTTTGATTATTCAAACAAATAAATTGCATCCAATATCCCGTAATTTCTAAAATATCCCTGTTAGTAAAGCTTCAAAAATACCGTGATATTAGAAGTGCAACAGGAGGCTCTCCCGTCACGTTTGCCTTCCATTACCCCAAGCATGATGAGAGACTTTCCCATCATGCCCAAGCGTGACGAGAGGTTCTCTTATCACACTCAAAGGTATTTTAGTCAATGGAGAGAATTTGATGTAATTAATTTGTTTGAGAAGCTAAAAACAAATTTTTCCTTGAAATGGGCTAAAAGCAATTTTTTTTTTTTTGAATTTGGGTAATTTTGAATTTTTCTCTTATGATAATTATCACGCCTCACCTATTTGCTAATTGAGTTCCTCCTACGGTGGTTTGTATTTTTTTTTTCCTCAAAATCTTACCAAAGGAATAGAGATCGAAGACTGATCTAAAAACTTAGAAGTTTATAGCTCCACTAAATTAGTTTTATAGAAAATCCAATAAATTAATTCAATGAAGATATATATATATATATATATATATGGTTTGAGAGAAGATTAAATTCGGAAAAAATTATCCACACCTTATCTTTGAGAATAAAATCTTGATCTCTTAAGATCAAAGAAAGTGATCAATCATTCCTATTAAAGGGTGATGTGCTCAATAAAGATATGCAACCAAAAACACCTATTATAAATACCAAAACCCTGTTTCAAAAATACTCTCATTGTCCAATTTATATCACTGCAACCCTCATTCTCTTCCCCACCAAAGTCAGCTTCCATCTAGATCAAAGAAGTTGGAATGATCAAACCCAGGCAACTATTTCGAAAGAACACAGATCTTTGCAAAGTCAAAAAACAATACATGAGGCCGGCGCAAAAGGACAGAGTTAAGAGGGGAGTCACAACTGACAACAGGTATGCAATAGGACCGATAGAGCCATGAGAATACGAAGTGGTCGGTGGGCAGGGAAGAACGAAAGCCGATGAATGCTATATTGATAAAGATGCTTGATATGTGATGGACTTGCAATTTGCTACAAGATTCTCAGGCCTCAGCAATTGATGTCAAAGAGAGAGCGAGAGACACATTAAAGCACGTTGACAAAGGGGCTCCCATGGCCTCCAAAGAAGCAACTTTAGACTTGAGTTTCTCTGGGGATCCGTGCTATACGGTCATAAAAGCAGCTGGATTCAGTTTGACATTGTCCACATCGTAGACGACAGTCACACTCTTCTTTTTGATTTGTTGATCGAACGTGGTAGACAGTCGCAATCTTCGTTTGAACAGGTGGATAAGTTACAACTCTGGGTCAAAGGCCGGCTGGCAATATTATACGTGACGTAAACAATCCAAAATAGGATATGTGATGTATACACTAAAATTATATGTGAGTTTTAAACATGAGTGTTTGTTTAAATTATGTACTTACATTTTTAATACGTGACTTTTGAATTTTAATTTCAATCATAATAAATACATTGATGCAAATTTTTTAAAAAAGACAAATTAGGCTGTACGTATTGAACTTCAACAAAGTTGATGAATCAAATTCATATTGTCATATAATATGTTATGTAGACGATATATAAAATTCAAATTTTTATTAACATATTCTAGAATAGAATTCATTACCTCGTCAAACGGTGTGAAAGGATATTTATAACCAACAGACAATTTACACTGCAAACTAAAGTCTTAGGTTTCATTTTTAAAATGATATTTTTAAGAATACAATATGTTTGCTCGATTTTGTTAAAATTATTTTTAAAAATAAAAAATTATGCAAATGTGTTTTATATTTTTTAGTAAACAAAATCACTTTAGATCCTATCGTTTTGTGAAATATTATTATTTTTATTTATTACTATATTTTTAATCCCCATCATTCCTGACACTGGATAAATTCATTAAATTGGTCCTTGCACTAGTTGATCGTTAGTCAAAATTAATAGTTGGAAGAGTATTTTGGTTTTTTCATTCCACTAGCTATTTGGAATTAATTAAAAAAAAAAAAAAAAACTTGTGATCTCCATTATTAATCAAAAATTTTATGGATGATGGAGATTTGAAGAAAAAAAATTAAATTTAAAAACAAGGGTGATTTTTTTTTTTTAGAAAAAAGAAAAAATCAATGGTGGATCAATCAAAATTCAAAAACAATTTTTTTTTAAAAAAAGATTAAAGTTGCATAAAGAAAAATCAAAACAAAACAAAAATGAAAAAAAAAAAAAAAAACTGGATTGAATTCAACAAAAAAAAAATCACAAACAAAAAATCACTAGAAGACCAAATTGAAGAACTCTCTCTCTCTCTGTGGTTCGAAATCTCTATATCTCTTCACAAAACGAAAACCGAAAACAAAAAATCAAAAAAATAAAACACTCCTAGAACTTGTTGCAGCTCAGCTGGGCTTCGTCGACGTAATTGATATATGGACGACAACTTAGAAGTTCGTGTTGATAAGATCCTCAGCTCTCTCTCTCTATCGTCGACATCGTTTGCTTGGTCACTCTCCAACGACACAGTGGAGAAGCGCTAGAGGAATTGTGAAGATAAGAATGCATCCTCCACCCGAGACGAGAAGTCGTGTTCTTCGTCATTCAACGGATTCTTCTCAAGGGAATATCGACAGCAGCAAAGAAACGTGCGGTGTGAGCTCAACAATGATGATGTGGAAATGACGATAATGGAAATAGAGATATGGATAGAGAAGAGTGGGAGATAATATCTTCAATTGGCTTGAATAATGCTCTAGACAATAAGGTCTCATTGCATCACCAATGGAGCAAGCTAGCTGTGCCTTCTTGTTTTGTAGCTCTCGTGAGATCCGAAAAAAGATCTACCCTTAATCATTGTATTTTTATCATGATATAATTTAAAAATTAAATATTAAAAAAAAATGAAAAAGAATTGTGATATGGTGGAGATCATTTCATTAAATATATTATTAAGTATATAATAAAAACTTAAAAATCAAAACTCAAAAATCAAAATTAAAAATTAAAAGTGAAACTCAAAACAGTAATTGACCGATTTAATAAATTTTTAAAATGTTAGGGATGATAAAAACGGATAAACTTCATTTTAGTCCTCAGTATTTCAGAAAATATTAAGGTTTTTTGGAAACAATCATTTTCATCTCCAACTTTTTTAAAACTTTTTAAAAAAGTCAAAATCGTCAACCAACTGATAGTTGACGGTGACTTTAAACCATTTTTAGCAACTTAAATCTAGAGACATTTTAGATCATTTAACTTATAAATTCATTATTTTATTAGGATAATCAAGTAATTTACATGATATTAACAATCATCAAGGATAAAAATATTCTTTTTACGCATTTTGTTGATGTTAACTGTTAGTTGACTGATGATTTGAATATTTTTGAAGAGTTTTTGAAAGGTTATAGATGAAAATAACTGTTTTTAAAAGAGTTTTAAAATATAATATTTTTCAAAACTTTAAAGACTAAAATAAAGTTTTTCTTGATAAAAACAAAAAACGCACTAGTGAATCAAAAGTTATGGACAAATTGAATTTTTTACTTTTGAAAATGAATAAAATAGTTGTTTGAAGGGAAATTAATTATTTGTTTGAAATCATGTTTTGGAAATAATGAACAATATAAAAAAAATAATTTTATTCTTCAGTTATAATTTTAAAAAGATCCTTTTTTTTTTTTCATTTTTAAAAATACATTTGATAAAATAACCCACCAAATATATCCAAATTCATATTTCGTTTTTAAATATAAAAAATTATTATTATTTTAAAAATTGAGACTAATTCAAGGGACTACCATAATAGGAATATTGATGTCATGACCCGGAATATTGCTCCCATATAGGGGGATCCATCTATAGAGAGGGGAAGGTGGGGGAGCTTGTTAGGGTGGTCAAGGGGCGATCCACGGCAATGGTGGGGGAGCTTGCTGGGGGGAGGGGGTGCTGGAGGGGCGCGGGGGCACAATCCACGATAATAGTGGGATAACATGTTATTTTTTGGTTTCTCTTGGGTTATTCCGTACACCAACTAAAGTATAAGCCGCGTTATAAAAATCCACGTAACGTGGCGTACCCAAACAAAGTCCAATCAGCAGGTGGGCCTCGGTGTTTTTTTATTTTATTTTTTGAAATTCGGGTCCTTGGTGATTTACTCGGTCTTTTTTTAATGTCACGTGTCACAAACAAGCGGCTGGCAAAAGGCGATCACATAGATTTCCCTCTATAAAACGGCACAGACTGGCTGATGTTTAATGTTATTTGTTCATTACCTCTCACAAACACAAATAAAATAAAATGGAGAACGAGAGAATCACCAAGGAGAAAGTAGAGAGAATCATGGTGCAAACTCTGACGGACGTGGTGACTGGAGAAGCCAGTGGCGTGCAAGCTGCAGTGTCAGCATTGGCTTCCAGCAGCACTATTAGCGATGATGATCAAGTGTACACTATAATACCTTGGCCAGATGGCGAGCCTTGTCCGGAATGTAAAAGCAAAAGCTGCCTTGGCTGCGGACTTTACCCAAGTGAAGAGAGGAACGAGAACGAAGAAAAGGGGAGCAAGAAAAAGTACACAGGAGTCAGGCAGAGGAAGCCGGGCAAGTGGGTTGCTGAGATTCGGGACTCGAGGCACGATGTCAGGAAATGGCTTGGCACCTTCGATAACGCTGAAGATGCTGCCAGGACTTATGATAAAGCAGCCATTAGGTTGCGTGGAGTTAAAACAAAGCTTAATTTTCCAGTCTCAGACTACAACGTGGAGCAAATTTTAGAAGGTGGGCAAATGAATAGTGAGACTAACATGGGAGAGAACCAAACAAGAGAAAACAGTAAGGTTAAGAGGAGGAGAGAGAATATTGGAGAAAGCAGTCAAGAGTGACAAGACTACTAATATGAGAATCCCCGATACCTTGGAGATGATGCAAACACAAAAGATGGGGAAATTTTTGGGTGCACAGGATGCACCAGCTGTATTACAACTCAGCCACGACTGCAGGCTGATATATATATATATATATATATATATTATGCAGATAGTAAAAAGATTAAATTAGAAAAAAACTACTTACACTTTATATTTGTGGACGAGTAGAAGATGAGAATTAAATTCAAAAAAAACTTTTCATACCTTGTGTTTTTGGTCGAATGTGATATTTAAAACTTTAACCTCTTAGGATAAAAAAAAATACTCTACCATTCTTATTAAGGGATGACATACTAAACCTCGATTGGTTCAGTTAATACATAATAAATATAGTAACTGCCTCAGTTTATCTCATTCTTCTCTTATATTGTCTCTCTCAACTAAGCAATGACATATGTATTATGTGTGTGAGTGACTAGTGTATCTAAAGATTTTCTTATAGTGAAGATTGTATTCAGTTCTTACGACTTCGACTACATAACATATGTATTACGTTCTTCTCTTCTATTGTCTCTCTCAACTAAGCAACGACATATGTATTATGTGTGCGAGTGACTAGTGCATCTAAAGATTTTCTTATAGTGAAGAGTGCATTCAATTCTTTCAACTTCGAGTAAATGAGTTAGAAATTAATCAGACAAAAATTTACTTTAGGATGGACAGAAAAATTTTGGAATTTGACTACTGGTGTGCTCAATGGATCCTCAAGCTTTTAACTCAAGTATTTTTCATTTATGAAAAAATAAATAAATAAATTCATGCACTAGGTGAAGTATATGGTATTAGTTAAATATTTTGTAGTATAGAGATAAATGATTAGATGCAAGTTGGGATCCTTTTTTAATTTTTTTTATATTATTTTTTGTAAAAAAGTTTTAAATTTGGGTGATGTAGGGTTGATTTTTACTATTATGGATGCAAACTATTGGTTCTACGATCAACTTACCAAACCACTAGCAGTTTGCAAAAACAAGTTAAGAAAAAGAGTTTGATATAGGATGCTTTGACACTGGAATGGTGCCGAACAAAAACATTCTGACATCCAAGTTAATAAATTGTTCAAGAAATAGATAAGAGAAATGAAGAAGGAAATGGAGAAATACTTCCCGGCCAGTTGATGATAATGGCAATGCAAATTAGTTGAGTTCAGTTAAGAATTTGTCTCGTTAAAACTGTAGAATATTGGCTGGAGAATGATTTTGACTAAATACTTGAATGGAAAGAGTAAACTTAAGGTGACAATTTGCTAGAGAATCAATGGATGAATATGAACTAGAGAGCCTCAAAGTGGAATAAAGTCTGCCTTTTATAAGCACAAGACTCTACGCGTTAGTCAATAGAGTGCTCTTGTGATCACAGGATTACATCTCTTGATTAAGGGATCACGTCTCTTGATCTCAAGAGCAAGAAGTAAAGCACCATTCAAATGGTGGGCCCCTGATTAGGCCTTATTGATTTGGGATTAGGCTCTGATTTTGGCCACTACAAGTGAAGTATTTATATATGGGAAAAGGATTATTGATATATCGAGTGCTTTTATAATTAGGACGTCTTAATTTTAAAAGTTTATGATGAATCAATCAAATTTATCAATTTCATTTGAATTATATAGGAGAGAAATTTGTTTTAGGAGAAAGAATGTAATAGATGAATTTGATTCATTCGTCCTAACTTTTGTATGTTAAAAAAAATTAAAATATCCTAATTATAAAAGCACTCTTGATGTATCATATATTATTATATTACTTGCTTATAAAAATATCTTAAAAAAAAAAAATCTGGAGACAACCCTATCTTACAAAATACGCATGTCATATAATACAATTTCTTTGTGTAAGGTCCTACATACAATATAATATCTTTTAATAAGGCCCGACATTCACTATTCTAGTGACGGTTTTGGTACTGTATAATTCTTAGATTCGACTGTATTCAGGATACAAAAAGGTTGGAAAGGATGGTCTTAGACGTATTTTTAATTTAATTTAAACGTCAAGAAAATTCAAAGGTCGGTGCCGTAGGCAATTATATTAAATTGTGTTTTGTATGCTTATTGGTTTTGCGGCATGCTAAGGACTTCCTGTGGATCCAAGTCAACGGCCGGCAGATACTGTAAAGTGTGAACTTCTATTCCACCGGTTTGTCAACTTCTCATTTGAAGTAATCTCTATATATGTGCAAAAACAAAGTCTACAATGTATTGTTACTATGTAGTAAATTCATTTATACCATTCTGACGTTTGATTTTTTTGATAAATGGAGACAATATTTACACTTATTAGTAGTATTCTCTTCTGTATTAATGGAAGGAATTTACTTTAAAAAAATATTTGGTTTTGGGTTGAATCAGTTTTTTTCGATCGAAAATCGAACCAAACCTAAAAAATCAGTTTTTTCTTTTTTTATTCAAAACCAAACAGAACCGAAATATAGTGGAAAACTGACATTTTCAAGCCGATTCAGTTCCATTGGATTCTGGTTATTTTGTCACATAGAGACGGATCCTAAAACTTGAAGTTTTGCAGTTTACTACTATTAATTTCCTAATATATAATTCTAGTGCGTAGTGAATTTTAGGAGAATAAAGTTTCATGAACTCTGTATATAAATCAGAAATAAAGTTTCAAGAAAGAAGGAATCGATTCCCCTTTCTCACCCTTGCTTTCTTTTCTGACTGAAAAGGAGAATTAATGTATTTTCAGTTAAATAGCCTCAATTAGAATTAATAGGAAAAAAAAAAAAAGAAAAGAAAAAAGAACAACTCAATTATGGACATGTAACATAAGGTAAATATATTTTTGGAACATAATTATTTTATTTTTGATACATAAACCGTCCTTTAATTTTTATTTTTTTTTAAAAAGGCAATACATAAGTATTTTTTTTTTTCTTCCTGACACAAGAGCCGTTTTTATTTTTTCTTGATACAAAAAGCGTAATTTCCTTCTTCGCCTATTTCTAGAACTAGACGACTTGTATATGCAGATTGACTTTAATGTTGTTTTTTCAAATTTCTTTTTCATTTGTTATTCTGCTGCTATTCATATCATAATCCGTACATTAATAGGTGCGGCTATTCATTTCATCGTATGTACACATATGCTCATCTCTCATATGAAGACGCGTGAGGGAGATTACTAGCGAACAAACATAAAATACTTTTTCTCACGTTAATAATTCTTTTTCAACATATTGTATCCGTACGTGCATAAGGGATTCTATCATTCTTGTTCCTTAATTAATTAATAAACACTGTGAAAGATTCCTTTTATAGTCCTCTTAAGAAGTTGGTAAAAATTCGAAGGAATATTAGTGACTCGATCTCAGTTTGTCTTTATTTTCTAATTGAAAATTATTAAGATGGAAAACAAATTACTTCCTATTTTGTAATTTCAGTATTTATTAAAAAAGTATTAAAAATAAAAATCAAATTATATAGATCCCATATGATATTAAGAATTAAATTCTAGGAAAGGAATTAATTCCCTCTTGCAACGCAAGTAATCAAGTTTTTTTTTCCCTGATTCTCTTTACAAACGAGCTTAATTTCCTTGGATTTTTGTTTTCTATAGGTAAAAATGTCCCTCAATAAAACTTGATTCCTTTCATTTTTATTTCCTAACAATAAAAGCTTTAATTATAGTTCTTTAGAAAAAAAACGCCTTAAATTAAAAAAAAAATGTTGTTTAATTAGTTAAAACCAATCGATAAATTAATTCTGTCAATATACAATAAAAACACCTATTATAGATACCAAAAACCGTTTTGCTACTTGGTGTGTGTAAACTGTTTACCAAAACACAGCTGATCTCTGAAACAAAAAAAAAACATAAAATCATGTATGAGGCCGATCGACGCTGTCCAGTTCATACTCAAGAGGAGCATTAAGAGGGAGCCGTAGCATCGTACGCAAGAGGAGCATCAAGAGGGAGCCGCAGCATTGTACGCAAGAGGGAACCATATAAATCAATTAAGATTAGAACCATACAAACTTGTCGGCAACATGCACGCCATGTGGAAAATGCTTTGCAGCTTTTGATGGATCCTCTGGAATTAATATCAAAAGAAAAACACATAAACGAATACAAGGGGCCAAACTAGCTGCCTATATCAGGCAAGCAGCTAAAGCCCAGAATTTGAATGGGATGCAGCCAACAAATGAACGAATACGACTGTACGAATGGTCTAAGACAGTCGTCCTTTTATTTACTTTCAGAAAGAAAAAATAAAAAATCGTCTTTTTATTTGTATGCTTGTGGCTTTGCGTCGGACAATTTACAGCTGGAGTTCGCCACCAACCAGTATTCCTATCCGGTTGACCTTGAGTCTAAGTCAAGCCGCAGCTTGATATGTGAGGTAAGCACTTAACTCACCATTTTAAGCCATTTCAAAGAAAAAAAAATCTCACCGAGACCCAGCACCCAGCCACTTGGCACTTATCAACATCTCATTTTATGTGCTTTAAAAAATAATAAAATAAAAAGCAGTCTCATTTTATGTATTTTATCCACCACACACTTGGGCACCATCAACATCTCATTTTGAACTTCGATATTTTTAACAAAACCGATATTTAAAAATTATTTAAATAAAATATTTATCAAAATAGTCCTTTAAAAAAATTATAACAAAACATATAATTATCTTTAAATATAATAAAGCTATTCATAATTAGTTTTAAATAAAATAATATCTATTTTTAAATTGATATTAAAAATACTTTAATGAAATGTATTAAACTAATATTTAATATTAAAAATACTTTAATGAAATGTATTAAACTAATATTTAAGTGTATTAAATATTTTATATAAAAATAATTTAAATAAATAATAGTAAAGTGGTACAGCTCAATAAAGTAGTGATACGTGCATGGCATCACAACAGCCAGTAGCCCATGATGGCCAAGCATGATCTCACATAAATAAATAAGAAAGAGTGCATTTGTTGTTAGTTAAATTGTTAGTGCATTATTTGTTAGTTGATTTGTTAGTGGATGGTTCTGTTTCAAACATTTCTTACATTAGTGTTCGGTTTCAAGTTTGTTGTTGTGGTGTAGCACGCTATTTCATGGTTGCTTAATGGAGTTACGTTTGTTACTTAGTGGTGTAAAATTGCACTCTCATTTGGCTATTAAGCAGCCTGGGAATAATTGGAATACATAGAGGAAAACTATACTATTAATAATTTCCTCTTCCCTTGTCTTTTCTCTACAAAATTACTATCCCCTGTTTCTTTTCTTTATTCTCTACTTTCTTTCAAATTCTATCACAACATTTGGTATTAGAGCCCGGTTCTCAAGGGATATTTGTGGAAAATCTAATGCCGAATTTCGCAACGAAGTTCAAGACATCGTAGCTCGACATGAGACTAGTTTCGAGTAAATTAATTCCACTCTCCAAACCGTCCTTACTGAACTACAAGCCTTACGTGTCACTGAAGCACGGAATCTAGTGGAAAACAACATCAACCCTTTTGCTCAGAGGAATCTTCCCAATAAGAGCATCTCCAATGGACTGTGGATTGTAGAAAAATAGAGTACCATGTAGGATTGTGTGAAAAAAAACTCTCTCCAATGCAAATGTCAACCGTCACTGTTAAGCTGACTTGGCAAAAAAAAAAATCAACATTGTGAGGATGACTGTCTACATATAGAGGGTCTGTTAGACATGCTGACTCAGCAACTCACATTGAATGCTCTCTTCAATGTGTGGATTTTAAATAGAATCATTGGAGACCATTTTTTGGTTTGACTGTTTATCAATACTATGTAAAAAGCAATTGTCTTGATATTGATGACATGACAATGGATTGTGAAAAACAATTCACAGCCCCATTGGAGATGCTCTAACAGACCACCCTACAAACTGGTAATTCATAAACTCCCTTTCCAGTGGATCGAAACCACACCAACCTCAAACTCTCGTTTCCCAAGTTCAATGGCGAGGATCCAAATGGGTAGATATACAAGGTCAAACAGTATTTCAAATTCAAAGGCATCAACTCACCACAACAAGTTCAACTGGCTTCATTTCATTTGGAAGGCATTGCACTCCAATGGCACTGATGGTTAAGCAAATTCAGAGGTCCTCTCACTTAGACAGAATCCATGAGAGTCATACTTCATCGATTTAGGCCAACTGACTATGAAGACCCATCCGAGGCCCTCACTCAACTTAACCAAGTTACCGCTATCGAAATCTACCAAGCCGAGTTCGAGAAACTATCCCAACGTATTGATGGTCTATTCCAGAATCATGTAATCGGTTGTTTTATTGTAAGTCTTCGCAACGATATCCGATTGGATGCGAAGGTCAAGCAACCACGAACATTGTCCGATGCTATTGGAGTGGCCAGATTGATCGAAGAGCGCAACTAGTTACAGAGGAAATCTAACAGTACATTTCGACCTTCAGGATCCACACAACTGAAAAACGCTATATAGTTGACAATGCAACAGGCCGCCTAGGAGTTAGGACCCCTTCTTAGCACAAAATAAAACACAACTACTCCACCTCTCTTCAAGAAAATTTTAAGTCAAGAGGCTCAAGAGTGGCACAAGAAGGGAGAGGCCATAATTGTTCATGATGGAAGACTTTATCCCTGTAGAAAAGGATACTGCAAGAAGGAGTGCATAATACGTGCATCGCATCACAACAGCCACTAACGCATGATCACCAAGCATGATCTCACATAAATAGGAATGAGTGCGTTGTTGTTATTTAAATAGTTAGTGCATTAGTTGTTAGTTAATTTATTAGTGGATGGTTCTGTTTCTAACATTTCTTGTATTAAAGTTTTGTTTCATGTTTGTTATGTTTCAAACATCTCTTGAATTAATGTTTTGTTTCAAATTCGTTGTTGTAGTGTAGCACATTATTTCTTGGTTCCTTAGTGGAGTTATGTTTGTTGCTTAGTGATGTAAAACTGTACTCTCATTTAGCTATTAAATAGCCTAGGAATAATTGGAATGCATAGAGAAGAATTACACTCCTACAGTCCTACTTAATCTCCTCTTCCTTTATCTTTTTTCTACAAAATTATTATCTCCTCTTTCTTTTCTCTATTCTCTATTTTCTATCAAATTCTATCATATTAAGTAAGTCCCACCCTTTGTGGCAAATAATTATCGAGAAATCGGATGTTGTCTAATCCCTTGTTAAGGTACACATGGGATTGGGTTGAAAATTATTCTATCCCATTCGTAGATGCCAAACGCTATCTAATAGGACTAGGCTTTCTCTGTAAAATGTGAATTATAGTAAGTGAAAATTTAAAAACCGACCCTCATTTTAAAACTAAAAATTGTTTACCCTCTTTCAAAATAAAATTTGTTTTTGACCGTTCAAACAAATAAATTGTACCCAATACCCCGTAATTCCCAAAATTCATTGTTAGTAAAATTTCAAAAATATCGTGACATGAGGAGCGTGACAGGAGGCTCTTCCGTAGCGTGATGAGAGACTCTCCCGTCACTTTTGTCTCCCATCACGCTAAGCATGATGAGAGGCTCTCTTGTCATGCTCAAGTGTGATGGGAGGTTAGCGTGATGGGAGGTTGTCTTATCGCACTCAAAGGTATTTTGGTCAATAGAAAGGCTTTGATGCAATTAATTTGTTTGAGAATTTAAAAACAAAGTTTTCCTTGGAATTGGCTAAAAGGGATTTTTTTTTTAAAAAAAAAAAAATTGGATAATTTTGATTTTTTCTCTTATGATAATTATCACACCCCACCTGTTTGCTAACTGAGTTCCACCTACGGTGGTTTGTCTTTATTTTTTTTTTCCCAAAAACTTACCCAAGGAATAAAGATCGAAGACTAATATGAAAACTTCGAAGTTTATAACTCCACCAAATTAGTTTTATAGAAAATCCAATAAATTAATTCGACGAAGATATATAAATATATATATATATATATGGTTGGACAAGAGATTAAATTCAAAGAAAATTATCCACACCTAGTGTTTGAGGATGAAGTCTTGACCTCTTAGGATCAAATGAAGTGGTGAACTATTTCTACTGAGGGGTGATGTACTCAGTGAAGATACTAATATACAACCAAAAACACCTATTATAAATACGAAAACCCGGTTTCAAAAATGCCCTCATTGTCCAATTTATATCACTGCAAGCCTCATTCTCTTCCCCACCAAAGTCAGCTTTCATCTAGATCAAAAAAGTTGCAATCATCAAACCCAGGCAACTATTTCGAAAAAACACAGATCTTTGCAAAGTCAAAAAACAATGTATAAGGCTAACGCAAAAGGACAGACTTGAAAAAGGAGTCAGAATTGACAACAGGTACGCAGTAAAATTGATAGAGCCATAAGAATGCGAAGTGGTCGGTGGCCGGGGAAAAACGAAAGTTGATGAATACGATATTGATAAAGATGCTTGATATGTGATGGACTTGCAATTTGCCACAAGATTCTCAGCAATTGATGTCCAAGAGAGAGTGAGAGACAGATTAAAACATGTTAACAAATGGGGCCCTATGGCCTTCAAAGAAGCGACTTAAGACTTGAGTTTCTCTGGGGATCCAAGCTGTACGACCATAACAAAGCAGTTGGATTAAGTTTGACATGGTCCATGTCGAAGCCGACTATCACAGTCTTCTTTTTGATTTGTTGATCGAATGTGATAGATAGTTGCAGTCTTCGTTTGAATTGGTAAATAAGTTACAACTCTAGGTCAAAGGCCGACATGCACTATTATATCTGATGTAAACAATCCAAAATAGGATAAGTATATATATATATATTGATTTATTACACCTATCACAGTTATATTACATACCGTATAGTTTGTCTGACACTCTTGATTAAGGTCTCTGAGGTGTGATCCTGAATTGGAGCTCTCAGAAACGGGAGAAAAGACTCACATCGCATGAGAAAATTATCTTTAACGCAAGGGCTCCGGGTGTAAATCGAACCATGGACATCTTGACCCATATGGGCCAAAGTCTTCATGGGCTGACTATGCCAACAGCACCACCAGTTGTATGCAAAATAGGATATATGTAATGTATGCACTATTATATGTGACTTTTAAACATGAGTGTTTGTTTAAATTATGTACTTACATTTTTAACATGGGACTTTTGAATTTCAATTTCATATCATAATAAATACATTGATGCAAATTTTGAAAAAAAGACAAATTAGGCTTTACGCATTGAACTTCAAAAACGTTGATGGACCAGATTCATATTGTCATATAATATGTTATACGAACGATGCATAAAATTCAAATTTTTATTAACATATTCTAGAATAGAACTGATAACCTCATCAAACGTTGTGAAAGGATATAGAATTGATAATTTTGTCAGATGATAAGTTCGAAAAGGAAAAAAAATGACTTCATGACGATGTTAAAGGATATTTATATGTCGCAGACAACTTCCACTTCAAACTTATAGCGTGTTTGTTTTCATTTTTAAAATGATATTTTTAAAAATAAAAAAATATTTTTAAAAATACAATGTATTTGCAAGATTTTGTTAAAACTATTTTTCAAAATAGAAAATGTTATAAATGTGTTTTGTATTTTATATTTTTTTAGAAAAAAAAAAATTCGCTTTAGTCCCCATCATTTTGCAAAATATTATTATTGTTTTATTTACTAATACATTTTTAATCTCCATCATTCCTAATATTGGATAAATTTATTAAACTGATCATTCCATTAGTTCACCGTTAGTCAAACTTAACAGTTAGAAGAGTATTTTAATTTTTTTTTGTTTCACTAGCTATTTGGAATTATTATTATTTTTCTAAAAAAAAAAACCTTTAGATCTTCGTTATCCATCAAAGATGTGATGGATGATGGATAATTAAAAAATAAATAAATTAATTAATTAGTCATTAGGGTTAAAAAAAAAAAAATCAAGGGTGAATCGATCAAAATTCAAAAACAAAAGTTACCAAAAAAGAAAAAAAGATTAAAGTTGCAAAAACAAAACTTAAAACAAAACAAAAATGAAAAAAAAAAAAAATTGGATTGAATCCAGATCTTCAAAATTTGAAGGTATAGATTCAACCTAGATCTTCAAAACCCACATCTTCAAAAATCTGGGTATCGAAAAAAATTCACAAACTGAAAAACACCAGAAGACCAAATTGTAAAGCTCTCTCTTTCTGGTTCAAAATCTCTATATCTCTTCACAAAACGAAAACCAAAAACAAAAACACAAAAAAAAAAAAAAACAAACAAACAAACAAATTAAAAATAAAAAATAAAAACTTTCAAAACTTGCTGTAGCTCAGTTGGGCTTTGTCGACGGAATCGATGGATGACAACTTCGAAGTTCATGTTGAGAAGATCCTTGGCTTTCTTGCTCGATCGTCGACATCGTCTACTTGGTCACTTTCTAACAACGTGGTAGAGAAGCGCCAATGGAGTCGCAAAGATAAGAAATGCGTTGTTCACCATAGATGAGACGTTGTGTTCTTCATCATTCAATGGATTCTTCTTAAGGAAAGATCGACGACAGCAAAGGTGTGCGTGATGTGACCTTAACAATGATGATGTGGAAATAGAGATGTGGATAGAGAAGAGTGGGAGATCATATCTTCAATTGGGTTGGATAATACTTTAGATAATGAGGTCTCATTGCATCTCCAATATAGCAAGCAACTTATGCCTTTATGCTTTGCAGCTCTCATGAGATTCGAAAAATGAACTACCCTTAATCATTGTATTTTTATTATAATATAATTTAAAAATTAAATATTAAAAATGAAAAATGAAAAAAAAAAGCGATATGATGGAGATTAATTCATAAAATATATTATTATGTATATAACAAAAGCTTAAAAAATCGAAAATCAAAAATCAAAATTAAAAAATTGAAAAAATATTGAAAAAAAAATTAAAAATTAGAAGTAAAACTCTGGGTTGAATGAAGATTTAAGTTTATAATCCCAACATTCAAAAACAGTATTTGACCAATTTAATAAATTTTTAAAACATTAAAGATGACGAGAACTAACAACGCATTAGTGAGCCAAAAGTTATGGACAAATTGAATTTTTTTACTTTTGAAAATAAATAAAATAGTTGTTTGAAGGAAAATCAATGATTTGTTTTAAAAACATATTTTGGAAATGATGAAAAATATAAGAAAAATTAATTTGTACTTTTTAGTTATAATTTTTAGAATGATTTTTTTTAAAAAAAATTAAAAAAATACATTTTATAAAATAAAAAATTTTAATTTAGTCCCTAATGTTTAGTAGAATATTACTTTTTATTTCACTTATGTGTTTTGAATGTTCATCATCACTGATAGTTTACAAATTGATTAATTTAGTTCTTATGACGAAAAAATTAACGATTAGCCGTCACTATATATAAAAATATTAAAATACCCTTAACAATTTTATTTTTATTTTAATTAAATTAAAATATTAAATATTAAAATTATTAAACTTTTTGAAAAAAAAAAAGCAAAATGAAAAAAAAAAAGTTGAAGAAACTTCAACAGTTGAAGATCCAACTCAAAAAAAAAAAAAAAAAACGCAGTCGATGAAGATCTGGGTTCCATCACTCGGATCTTCAACCTCGTTTTCACACACAGATCTCTTCTCATCCATCAACAAACCAATTCAAAAAACAATAAAATTAAAGTTGGAAAAAAAAAAAAACAAATCTAAAACAAAATAAAAAACTCAAACAAATCTCAAACCTAACACCAAAAATCAAAATTAATATCTCAAATCAAACACCTCACCACTCTCCTGAGACTCTCTGGTTCGAAAAATGTGTCTTTCACAAAACCAAAACCAAAAACTCAAAACACATTTCAAACCTGACACAAAATCAAAACCAACGTCGACATCTCAAATCAAACACAACTGTTTCAATTGGAAAAAAGAGAGGACCTTGTGGGGCACCTAAACATAGTCCAATCAGCGACTGGGCGTCGGTAATTTACTCAGTCTTTTTGTTAATGTCACGTGTCACAAACAAACAGCTAGCAAAAACTGATCACATAGATTTCCCCCTATAAAAAGGCACAGACTTGTTGCTGTTTAATGCTATTCGTTCATTACCTCTCACAAACACAAATAAAATAAAATGGAGAACGAGAGAATCACTAAGGAGAAAGTAGAGAGAATCATGGTGCAAACTCTGACGGATGTGGTGACTGGAGAAGCCAGTGACGTGCAAGCTGCAGTGTCAGCATTGGCTTCCAGCAGCACTATTAGTGATGATGATCAAGTGTACACTTTAATACCTTGGCCAGATGGCGAGCCTTGTCCGGAATGTAAAAGCAAAAGCTGCCTTGGCTGCAGACTTTACCTGAGTGAAGAGCGGAACGAGAACGAAGAAAAGGGGAGCAAGAACAAGTACACAGGAGTCAGGCAGAGGAAGCCGGGCAAGTGGGTTGCTGAGATTCGGGACTCGAGGCGCGATTTCAGGAAGTGGCTTGGCACCTTCGATACAGCTGAAGATGCTGCCAGGGCTTATGATAAAATGGCCATTAGGTTGCGTGGAGTTAAAACAAAGCTTAATTTTCCAGTCTCAGACTACAATGTGGAGCACATTTTAGAAGGTGAACAAATGAATAGTGAGACTAACGTGGCAGAGAACCAAACAACAGAAAACAGTAAGGTTACGAGGAGGAGAATGAATATTGGAGAAAGCAGTCATGACCCATAATGTGGGAATCCCAGATACCTTGCGGATGATGCAAACAGAAAGACAGAAATTTTGAGTGCACAGGATGCGCCAGCTGTATTGCCACTCAGCCACACACTGCAGACTGATATATATATATATATATATATATATATTATGGATGGATGAAGATTAAATTTAAAGAAAATTACTTTTACTTTGTATTTTAGAATAAAAATGAGATTTCAATTCTTTAACTTTTTAAGATTAAAAAATTGGTCAATCATTCTTATTAAGAGATCAGGTTAGTTGTGCTAAAAGTTGAGCCGTTAGGCTGATATAATATAAATAAAACATCTGCCTCTGTTTGTCTCACTCTTCTCTTCTATTGTCTCTCTCAACTGAGCAATGACATATGTATTATGTGTGAGCGACGAGTGTATCTAAATATTTTCTTATAGTGAAGAGTGTATTCAGGTCTCTCAACTTCGACTAAATGACTAAGAAATCGGACAAAAATTTACTTTATAAAATGGACAGAAAAATTGGTTTGACTGCTGGTGTGGTTAATGGATTTTTAAGCTTTTAACTCAAGTAGTTTTTATTTATGAAAAAAAAAAAAAAAAAAAAAATCGTACACTAGGTGATGTGTATGGTATTATTTTAATATTTTGTAATATAGAGATAAATGACTAGATACAAGTTGGGATTTTTATAATTTTTTATATTAGTTTTTATAAAAGAATTTTAAATTTAAGTAATATATGATTGGCTTTGACAGTTACTGATGTAAATTGCTGACTTTATGATCAGCTTCTGACACCACTAACAACTTGCAACAAAGCCAAGAAAAGGGTTTGACGTAAAATGCTTCGATACTGAGATGGTATCGGCTAAAAAAATTTCAATCTCGAAAATTAGTTCGAGAAATAGATAAGTGAAATAAAAAATGAAATAGAGAAATACTTCCTGTAACAATGCAAATTAGTTGAGTTCGGTTACGAATTTGTTATAGTCAGAATTGTAGAATATTGGCTGGAGAGTGGCTGTCTTCGTGTTAAAAAAAAAACCGCGGGGATTTGGGGGGGGCGGGGGGGTGTGGGTATGGGTGTGCAGGTGGTGGGGCGCGGGGCCGGAGAATGATTTTGACTGAAAAATTGAATTGAACTTGATGTATTTTTAATTTAATGCAAAGGTCAAGACAATTCAAAGGTCGGTGTCGTGGACAATCCAATTATGTTCTGGGTGCTTTCGGTTTTGCGGCAAACAATTTACAATTGTGGGTCCACCCCCAGCTGTTGTTTCATTTTGTCGACTGTGAGTAGAAGGTCAACCGCCGACGGACAATGCGGCGTGAACATATTCGTAGGTTTGTCAACAGCTCATTTGAAGTAATCACTAAGAGGTATATTATCTAAAATTTTACATAAATTTATTACTTAAATAATATGATAAATTGATATATAATCATTATATCATCAATAAATCAATCTAAAATTAACATGTAATAACAAATCAGTTTACGATATTATTTGAATAAATTATCACATCATTAATAAATCAATTCAAAATTAATATGATAATTACAAATCAGTTTACGATATTATTCGGATAAATTTTTCGACAAAATATAGCATTATGCAATCTCTATATATGTGGAAAAACAAAGTCTACAATGTATTATTATTATACAGTAAATTACCTTATACCCTTCTGACGTTTTATTTTTGACAGATGGAAACAATATTTATACTTAGACGGAATTACAATTTAGCTACCCAAACGAAACTCTAATTTAAGCGGAGCAATTGTTTGAATATTATTACAATTTACCTACCTCCCGTTATCAACTTTCCGTTAAAATTGCCTGTGAACAGTAAAAAAAAAAAAAAAAAAAAAAAAAAAGACGAAAATGCCCTTGATTGTTGAAGTTGACATAATTGACCGAATAAAAAATTGAAAAATCAAAATTGAAAAATTGAACAGAGATTGAACTGCTGCCTTTGTTCTGGTTCAGCTCCAATCACACTTCATCACTGTTCAAATGAGATTTGGTCACGTTTGGGGTCTGATCTCGAGCTGAAAATGGCGTGGATCAGCTTGTTTTCGCGTCGGGTCTTCGTGGTGGTCGTGATGGCACTTGCCGTCGCCGGTTCTGCTCCGATCTACCTTTAATCTGTCACCGGTTCTGCGTGCGTGGAGGACTGGTCTTGGTTGAGTTCGACGAGGTCTGGTTCGTGCTTGGCGTCGGCTTGAGCTGGGTTCTACAGGTCGTGCGCGTCGGCAGCTCCCCTCGTCGTCGTCGTCGGTCTGGTTGGGGTGCGGCAACGGGTCTGGTTTGCTTCGACTACTCGGTTTGTGGCAAGATCGTGGCTGCGTTGACGAGCTTGGCGTCGGTCTTGGTCTGGTCGGAGCTGCTCGGTCCGTCGGTCCTCCTCTTCTTCTTCTTCTTTCTCTCATTCATCTTCTTCAATCTGCCCTCACCTTCTTCCTTTGGCGTTCATCCCTTCACCTCTTTCATCTTCCTTCACTTTCTTGCATCTGCTTTCATCTTCTATCCACCACTAAGCCCTCAAAATACCACCACGAATAAAAGCAAGCACGAGTAGTTCCATACCCGGTAGACCCAGGAGCAGCAGATCTAGACGCAATAGAGGGAGCAAAGGCAAGGCAGTAAATGGCATCTGTTCCAGCCACATATACAGATCGAGATCGATACCCTGCATTAGTAGCAGCACCTGTAGAAGCACCGCCATTACTAGTAGCAGCAGAGTAAGAAGTAGAGGGTGATGGAACGGAATAGAATCTCAGAATCTCAGTTCGGAACATCTCTTCCTATTCTTTCTATCTCCTCCGACCCAACTACTGCCTGGCTGGATTTCAGCACTCAACTCCATCTCCAGCTTGCCTTGTGTGTTCCCTAGCCCCCTGTCCAACCGATGCTTCTCTGCAACCTAAGCGATGTGGCTCCCATCTTCCACTCCTAGTTTCGTCCAATGCCCGGCAGCTAAATGGATGGAGATAGGTTGACCTAAGATGGAGGCATCTCAAACGGATGATCTGAGAATTTTTTTTTTTTTTTAAATTCATTTAATTTTTTTAATTTTTTAGACCACTGCCCATCGAAATGATGACTTTATCCCTGAATCAGTTCACGGTAACCGAAAGTTGATAACGGGAGTGGGGTAAATTGCAATAATATCGAAACAATTGCTCTGCTTGAATTAAAGTTTCGTCTGGGTAGCTAAATTGTAATTTCATCTTATACTTATTTACAACATTTTCCTCTGTTCTAATGGTTGAAACTGGTTTGATTGTTAGTGATTATGGTAGAGACAAAAGTACCTTCATTTTATTTTCACTGTATAATTAAAAAAAACAAAAAAAAAATATAAAAAAAGTTAAAAATTTCTACCGTCCATCTCGAAAATTGTTAATTGAGATCCATTTAGAAAATTAAAAATTAAAAAATATTAATTTTTCAAAAATACCCCATCCATCTAAAAATATGGTTGGTAGAAATCATGTTAAAAAAAATAAAAATACAAAAGAAAGAAAAAAAAATGTCAAGATTAAAATAAATATATATTTTTTAAAAAATATGGGGGCAAATTACACTAAAGTACCCGGACCTATTGAATTATTACAGTCATAATGCGAGTTTTATCTAAATTACACCTAAATACCTTTGACCTGGTTTGACTAACAATCCATTAACTGTAAAATTAACATCTCAAGGGTAAATTCGTCTTTTTATATATCAAATAATATTATTTAAACAAAATGTCTCTCTCTCTCTAAAAAACAAAATCTCTCTCTCTCTCCTTTTTTTTTTCTTCTTCTTCTTCTTCTGCTCGTCATCTTCTTCTTCTTCTTCTTCTTCTTCTTCTTTTTCTGCTATTCTTCTTCTCTGGGTTCCAATGGAACCCAGATTTGGGTTCGAATTCGAACCCAGATCTGGGTTCTAATCGAACCCAGTAAACTGGGTTCGAATCGAACCCAGTTTCTGGGTTCCTTCGAACCCAGATCTGGGTTCGAAGGAACCCAGTAACTGGGTTCCAATGGAACCCAGTTACTGGGTTCCTTCGAACCCAGATCTGGGTTCGAAGGAACCCAGAAACTGGGTTCGATTGGAACCCAGTTACTGGGTTCGAATCGAACCCAGTTTCTGGGTTCCTTCGAACCCAGATCTGGGTTCTTCGATTGGAACCCAGTTACTGGGTTCTTCGATTGGAACCCAGTTACTGGGTTCCAATGGAACCCAGATCTGGGTTCGATTGGAACCCAGAAACTGGGTTCGATTGGAACCCAGTTTCTGGGTTCGATTCGAACCCAGTTCTGGGTTCGAATCGAAACCCAGTTTCTGGGTTGCAATCGTGTCATCTTCTGTTCTTGTTTTTTTTTCCCTTTTTTGCGTGGTGATGGTTGGTTGCTGGTGGTGATAGTTTGCTGTTTATGTGCTATATTGATTTGAGGGTGGTTGTGGTGGCAATTCAATTGAGATGACTGAGTTTTTAACATATAAAAGAAGAAGAGAGGAAGAAGAACAGAGAGATATCGAGAGAGGGAGAGAGAAATTTGACATATAAAAATACCATTTTGCCCTTGGGACGTTTATTTTGCCGTTGATGGACTGTTAGTCAAACTCAGTCAAGGGTATCTTTGTGTAATTTAGTCTAAACTCGCATTATTATTGTAATAAAACAATAGGTCGAGGTACTTTAGTGTAATTTTCCCAAAATATGGAGATTTATATTGGATTTCCTCCGCGCTCAATATGAAACTCATCCGTCCAAAATCAAACTCTCAGACCTGTCATCTTCACACCCATGTCTTTCAGTCACTCCCATACCTATCAACTTCACACTCATGTCTTTCAATCACTCTCATACATGTCATCTTCACTTCTCTTCATATTCACTTTCTCTCCCAGACAACCGGCTGCGTTCAACAACAATCTAGTTTCAAGATCCAAATCGTTGTCCTGTCGTGCCTGTAGAGCCACGAAAGATAAGAATAGAGCAACAAAAAAGTGACGTCGTCTTTTTGGCGGCATCTTCTTGTCAAGGAGTGATTTTGTGATGTGGGGTTTATGAAACCAGATTTTGATATGGTTTCCAATTGGAAACCAATTGGTTTCTACAGAACCAATAAACCGGATGGTGATGTTTAGGTGATTCTCTAGTTCCAACCAAGAAACCAACAAAACCAAGAAACCAGTTCGAACTGGTTTCAACTAAACTAAGAAACCAAGAAACCAGTTCGAACTGGTTTCAACTAAACTAAGAAACCAAGAAACCGGTGGCGATGAACTTTGTTGATGGTGTTGATGTTTGAGTGGTGGTTTGGTTCCAAAGATGGTGTTGATGTTTGAGCGATGAACTTTATTGATTTGGGTATTGTTGATGTTTGATTGGATATTATCAGTTTGAATAAGTGTAAGGATGTTATTGAAGGAGACATAATGGATTTCTTCTTCCAATTGCAGGGCGACGGAGGATCTCCATCTGGATCTCCACTGCCATCTTCGATATTTAAATTAAATTAAATACTTTATTAATTCACAGTATTGTTGTGGCTTAAATTTCAACCACAACTTGCTTTATTCTTTCACTCCGTATATCAAATTATGAAAGTATAATCTGCTATGATGCATTTGAGATATTACATGTATGCTTATCAAACTAACAAAGTATGCGGTGGTGTTTGATATTTGATCATACTACATTGTATAATAAGCATGATGAATAGTAATAATATTTCATATTCAAGTTTCTAGGTCATAAATACTATTTTAAAAAATGTATTAAAGTAATGCTATATCTAATTGTATTAACTAATATAAGATTATTGTTCTAAGACACGGTTGACAATGTAAATTTTTTGAATCCCAACTTTAGCCTATTGCTTTGGAGATTTTTTTACTATTAATAGTAAATTAAATAAATTTATTCAATAAATAAATAGACTAAAAATTTAATCATTTAATTTCATAATAATTTTAAATATTTTTATTAACGATAAATAGTTATTTTGTACTCATGTAAAGAATTAAAATCGTTAATGTTTTTTATATCACCTTATTTGGGTACGCCACTCAATAATAATGATAACCATATTTTATTAAAACATTTTTATTACAGAAATATCCCTAAATTAGAAGACCACGAAGAACAAATTAATTTAATTAATAAATCAAAATACCGTCTAGTCATTAGCCCACACCCATCGACTATTAAACCCAATTTTTGCTCCAACTACCAAATTAAAACAGTGAAGAAAAATTGTTAAATGGTTATGATGGCGGATTCTAAAACCAAAATATATTTAGGATTTTACTAATTTACCGGTTTGAAGTTTGAGTAAGGTTACCCAAATCAGTTTATTCAGCAACAGTCATTGATTGATTATAAAAGTGATTATTGAAGAATCTTATAACTAATCCAAAGATGATTATTAAAGATTTTATTGAATAACCCTATCCAAAACAGTAAATTATACACATGTAATAAACCAGTAGAATGCCCAAGTAAACGAACACCTAATATTCATAGTCATGAGTCTTTTGTAATAAAAATACTAAAAAAGATAAATCAATAAGAGGAATGTTAATTATACAACTAGAAGTGGACCGTATGAAATGTGCAACTTGGTCTCCGTCAACCATCTCTGTCGCTCTGCTCTCTATAAACATATATCCTTCTCCAAATATCGGTTCCATCTATACCCTGTAACGTTGGTGGTCACAAAGGGGCTGCTATATAAAACCAGACACCAGAAACTGCCACCAAAAACGAAAATCTCCGCAAAATCACAAGATCACATGATGTGATGGAAAATTTTGGCAGTTCCGTGAAGTCTTGCAAATTTGTGAAAAGAACGTCCGCAATTAATTGATATCCAAGCGAGACAGATAATCAACGAAGACAAAGAACCACTATGACCGGAGAGAAGCGACCATATAGGTTTACACGATCAGGATCCAGGTTATGGCCATAAGAAAGCAAGTTGTTTGAGTTTGACATGGTTAGTGTCGTAGACGACTGTCTTTGATTGTTGTATGCATAATAGTTTTGCTGTAGATAATCATCCGCCAACCATTATTCCATTCTATTAAGTTTGAGTTGAAAATTGACCTGTGATGTAATATGACATGTGAAGTGCGAACTCCTAGAGACTCATCAGAGTCTCATTTGACGGATTTAATTTTAATCTCCATATATGTACAAAAAAGGAAGCCTGTGGTATATTATATTTTTATTATAAATTCAAAATTGATCAGAAGTAGAAACAAAAATTTATGTTTAGCTAAAAGGTTAGTTATTTTTAGTCATAAATGTAATTTTTAACCTTTTTTGAGCCCTTAAAATATTATATATGAACCGTTTCACCTTTGTGAAATACTTTCTTGGACCAAAACTAGTAATGTTTACTTTTTTGAATCCAGTATTATATTCTGTTACTATCTCATATAATATATGTAAGTAAATCATATATTTTTTGACAAGTAGAATATGAGAAAAATAAAAGTTGTGTAATTTTAAAATATATATATAAAAAAAAATTCATAATTTCAGAAAGAATTTAAATTTACAGTATTAATTGTTGTGGTTTAAATATCAAACCACGAATTCCTTTGTTGTCTTTCACTCCATATATCAAGCTATCAAAACGTGATTGGTTAAGATACATTTGAAATGTTACATGGTATGTTTATTAAACTATCAAAGAATTGGAGGCACATTATCTTTAGCTAAAAGACAACTTTGACTTGATGTCTTTCACTTCAAAAATATGCTTGGCCGTGCATAAATTTCAAAATTCGACTCAGATCTGGACATCTTCAATAAATTTGATAATTACGACTCAAAGTGCAGTAGAAGCGCCAAATTAACATATTAGGTGTAACGAAAATGGAAGCCGCTTCTAGAAATTGACTTGATCTGGCTGGTCAATATAGAAATATTTGAGTGCATCCGATACTTGTGCTTAGCGGTGCAATCACTCAGTTGCAATCACTGAATACTTGATCCTCGTTTGTTTTTATGTTAAATCTAACACCACTACCGCTGCCCGTGCATCGCAAAAACTGCTTTCATAATAAAGATAATCCTCTCGAAAGCTAGAAAGGAATAGAACTATTCCTGTTTTAAGTTGAAAATCACTAAGAAAAATAGTATAACACTTCTTACTTTTAATTTTTTATACATACACCAAGGGCTACAGACGGCCACATAGATCTTCCTCCCTGTGAAATGCACAAACTAGATGCTGTTTTACGTTCTTCTTCTTAACCACGTAACAACAAAATCTAAAATAAAATGGAGAATAAGAGTATCACCAACGAGGAAGTAGACTAGACAGAATCATGGTGCAGACTCTCACCAACGTAATCTAACGAGTTTTCTAATGTAAAGTAATCAGAGAATTTAGAGAAGTGAAATGATTCTATCATACACTCATATGCTGAAACGAAACAAGTAAAAGTTTATATACAAAGAGTGGCTAACTAACTGTTCTCACCTTAGCTCTCCTACTGCCATCTGGCAAATGAACTAACTGACTTCTAAAACTAACTACTAACTCTGCTTATTTACGAAACTTATTGACAAAACTGCATATAAATACGTATACGTTTACATCCCCTCCCTCAAGTTGGAGCTTGGTGAAAATCAGACAAGCCCAACTTGGACAGCAGATGTGTGAAAAGAGGCGCAGATAATGACTTTGTAAAGATGTCATCAAGTTGCAGTTTGAATGGTATGTGCTGTGGCAGAGCAAAACCTTGCTTGAATTTGTCTCGAAGTACATGACAATCGATTTCTGAGTGTTTTCTTCTTTCATGGAGCACAGGATTAGCAACAATATGCAGGGCTGCTTGATTATAACACCAAAGAGAAATAGGCTTTGGAATTGAAATAGAGAAATCTTGCAAGATATAGGAGATCCACTGCAACTCACACACAGTGGCAGCCACGCTTCTATGTTCTGCTTCAGCAAAAGACTTGGAAATCGTTGTTTGCTTCTTGGTTTTCCAAGAGATCAAAGCTGAGCCCAGATAGACACAATAACCTATTACTGAGCTTCTAATATCCAGACAAGATGCCCAATCTGCATCACAATAGACTTGAAGCTCAAGAGTGTTAGTTGAAGGATAAAACCGGCCTTTAGAAGGACAATTCCTAAGGTATCTGAGTACATACACTACTGCATCCCAATGAGATTGACAAGGTCTATTCACAAATTGGTTAAGTTGTCGCACGACATAAGTAATATCAGGTTGTGTAAAACCCAAATAAAGCAATCGGCCAATGAATCTTCTATACCTGTCAAGATTTGATAACAGAGAACCTGCATTATCAATAAATTTATGCCCCTTTGGAAGAGGCGTTGATGCCGGTTTGACACCTAATAGCCCCACATCCTTGAGAAGGTCTAACACATACTTCCTCTGATTAATATAGGTACCAGTGGTGGATCTAGCAATTTCAAGACCAAGGAAATATTTTGCATATCTAAGACCAAGGAAATTCTTGACAGCATCAATATCTTCTTCATTTGTTTTTATCAATAGACCATCATCCACATAAACCACTAAAGCCAGAAAAGAAAATGTAGATCCTTTGGCAAACAAACAATTATCATGTACAGACTGTTGACAACCAAACCCTTGCAATTGTGACGTTAATGTTGGGATTTTTTTTTTTTCTTTTATACATTTTTTATTACGGGCTTACATAGTAAATAATAATTATATTATAAGTTATCTATTTTGATAGAGCCAATAAGTGATCTATTAATTGAGCTTTAGAGATATTCATTGGGTATAAGCTTTAGTATGTAGAAACCCAATACTAATTAATTGGGATTAATAAGAATCTAATTAGGTTAGTATATAAAGAATATTATAAGGGTTATGGTCCCCAAATCCAATCAACATATGTACAGTTTTTTTTTTGCTCTCCTTCACCTTCCCCATTCAAGAAAAAAACTATAGAGCATACTAATTTGATTTGACTATGGAAGACTTAATCATTCTCAAGTTTATCAATATGGATTCATGTATATCTTCTCTACAATAATGCTTAATAATTTAATATGAGTTTCTAAATTTTGATCAAGGTTTTCGCCTATTAAAGTTTTATTCAATAAGTGATATAGAGTCAACTCATATTAAATAATTGAGAAATTAAAAATTTATTGATTTGATTGATTATAATAGTGTGTTTCGTGTTTTCTATAAGTGTTTTTAGAAAACAATTAAAGAATAAATACTTAATTCTAGATTATATTTATGTTAGTGTTACCAAATATATATGACCAAATATTGACTATATTTTTGTTAATTATTGAGGTCGAATTGCGACTAACTATCAAAACATCTTGTCTTCTGCACATCTTAATTTATATCGAATATATACAGTTTTACGCTTTTCAATGTTGTGGTTTATTTAGTTTATAAAGTTTTGCACTTGATGAATGCCTTCTGTGTTGGTTACAACTATTAAAAACGAAGAATTGCTTGTCTCTTTGTGTACATGCACTGATGCTTTGGGTCATGTATGTCATGACAAAATTGCAATAGAAAAATATTCTGATAATGTTTGACTTTTGGATGCTTTAAGTTTTGATGAATAAAAATAAATAAATAAATAATAAATGTAGATATATATATATATATATTTGTTAATTGGGTTGTCGTGTAATCAGACAATTGCTTGATTTTTATTTTATTTGAACAAAGGATTGTCTCATACGTAATTCAATGAGACTGTTTTGGATTATAATGGAATTGTTATATTCACTTTATTCAATTCACTTTGCTTGTCTCATATGTTTCGAATGATTTTACAGTACTATAGTCTACATATTCTTTGTCAAAGTTTATGTTATTCAACTACCCTGTCGAGGGAGATTAAAAAAAAAAAAAGTCTGATATTTCAAAATAAATTGAATTGAAATTATATGTTGCCAAAGTAACCTCTATAATGTAAATTTATTTATTTTGGAATATTAAGATATGTATGTTCATTGTTTATGCGAATAATGACAGGTCCAAAGGAAGGTTGTCGTTTGGCCAAATAATGAGCATACCTATTGTAATAAATATGTGACAAATTATTAGGTTTTTCATGTAAACAATAAGTCGGTCCAAAAATAGACTTATTGTTTGACGGGATTAATTATCAATATTTGATTACTACATGAAGAGTACTACTTATAGTTGATATTTCTGTCCAAAGACTAAAGATCAATATTATGCTAGGTATCTTATGTTAAGGCCCACCATTATGGGAATTGTTATCTCAACTTTTGTTATAATAGTAATTCAACTTAAGACCATTTTATTTAGTTTTATTTAAATATATAAATTTAATTGACTCTATTATAATAATTAATCATATTTTTATTATGAATAAAAATATCATATATAGATGCATGTATAAGTGTTTTATTATTTGTTAAATAATTTATTATAATTATTTGTATCGTATAATAACTAATTTTAAAATGCTATAAATATCAAATTATTACTTTTAAAATAATTTTAACTTTTAAAAATAAATAAGAGTACTATACATTCAGAGATAAGAAAAAAAAAATAAATATATCTTTCAGATTTTAAGTTTTAGTAGTTATATAATCTTCAATCTTCAACAATACTATTTAGTCTTCATATAAAAAAAAAAAAAAATCACCTCTAACTTATTTTAAATACTACTTTATTGTGTCGAATCAAACATGAGACGTTCTCATATTGATTAAATGTTTTATATCATAAAACAGTCTAAAACGAACTTCTTCTATGTTCTCATATTGAATAAATGTTTTATATCATAAAACAGCCTAAAACGAACTTCTTCTATTGAAACACCTATATATATTAGGCTCTCTTCTATGAGAAATGACATACACTTTGAAAGGTTCACTATTTTCAATTAGAGGATTTCAATCGTCTCCTTTATTGTTGGGTTGAGAAGTTACATGTAAAAGCGGAAGATCGATTCTCATTTATACATACATCATTTACAGCTAATTGAACATGATCCTCATTAATTCTTTCCCCAAGCAGCGAAATTCAAGCAGCAAGAACCTTGTGTACCTCTGCTAATACACGACTTGCTACTTCTGGTCCAAACAATGTCGGGAAGCTCGATCCAAGATCAATCTCAATGGTCTTGTTCCTAACCACACTATCCCTCTTTTCCAAATAAGCTTTTTCCACTTCCCCCACCTCTCTCCCTCCACAAGCACACTGATTCAACCAGATCCCCAGCACTTGCTTCGCAACAGGATCCACATGACTCCTTACAATCTCCTCCATCCGTCCCGCCTCAGTTTCTACACGGACCATAATCGCCGTGGGAGAGACAGCGCAGCGTACGTATAGAGAAGACGAGAAGTAGGGCCTAACCTCGGGAATTTTCTCAAGCGTTTGCCTGTGTGTGTCCAACTCTGTGCTTTCATAGAAAGTATTCAAGTAGTCCAGATCAAGTACAAGGTCCTTTCGAGGAGGCAAATCGAGGATCAGAACTAGAGATGTAGGACTACTCTGTATAAGCTCAAACATGAAATTCGGTGCATCTGTAGACGAATTCAGGTACGCTGAAAGGCTTGATATGTTCAATGCTCCTCCTGTAGGTAGCTCACAGTGTATCCAACTTCCCAGAATGAAATCCACCTGCCGGCAATGATAAATCCATGAGATCCCATATAAATATAATAATAATAGCGTCCTTTTCAAAAAGTGAGTACCGGGGAAGAGTCGAGGCCAGATCTGATTTGAAGAGATGCTTGGGCGTTGCCGGTCTGGCTCTGGTAATATTGGACGTCGGCTGGGAGAGTGCAAGGGAGTAGCTGTGAGTCGAGGCGATTCTCCACCGTCGATATGAGATCCACCATCAGATTTCTGACTGGGGCTGACACGTGAGGGAATTCCAGCAACTTTGTGCGGCCTTCCATGGGAGATGATGCTGGTCTGGCCGAGCAAGTGATCTGAGCCCCTGATGACTTTGATGGAGATGATAGTCTACGAGTGGAAGCCAGGCGCCGAGAGAGAGTAGCGTGTTGCGAGTGTGTAAACAAGTGGGTGGAGTTAATAACAGCCATTTCTTTCTTCTACATGTCGCCCACCGTTCCCCGCTTTATCACGTCTCCGTAAAACGCACTAAACGCCGCCGTTTTGTGCTCTCGAAATTGTTGCTTTATATTTGTGTGTTCGCGCTAACGCCTATGATTGGACATTGATTCTTTTTGTCAAAATTATTCTTTAAGAAATATGAAGATTTTCACTCTATTAGGAGTTTTTTTTTTTTTTTAGGTACCTTATTATGAGTTGACGGTGGAATCTATTTATTCAACCTCGAAGTGTCTCGGATTCAAATTGTTTTATCATAGATGGTGTCTCAAAAGATTAAATTTTTTTACCAAGATCACAAAAAACATTCTTTTTATTTCTAATATCACTTATCAAGAATTTATAACCTATTGAGATCATATATATATATATATATATATATATTCCTAATTATAATGGCTCACTTCTCATTTGGTAATGACATTTATTGTCTAACAATTGGGTTTGAAACAAGCTTTGGGCTTGAATTCAAAAATCGAACTCTTGGGCTTTTCTAAGTGGATTAGTATATTAAGATATCCTTTATTTTTTGCATTTAACAGTTAATGGTGCTGAATTAGGCTAATTAAATTATTCTTATTTATTTTTTAAGTGGTCAAACCACTTAAAATCACCAAAAAATCACTGAAAATAAAAAACTACATTTTTTTACTTTTCACTTAATACCAAATCACTTGATAATTTTATAATTTATTATTCTAATTTTATCTTCTCCAAAATAATAAATTTCTAAGTTTGTTCTAGTTTTACATTATAAAAATTTCTTTTAATACTTTAACAAACATATTTCCAAATTTAACCTAATTTTACATTATACATATTCATTTTAATAATATTTCTTTCAATATTATTTTTATTTAAATATATAACAATAGTAATTCAACTTAATATCATTTTATTTATTTTTATTTAATTTACTTTACTATAATAATTTATTTATGTATATATTTTTTTTAAAAATATATATTTTATTATAATAATTAATCATATTTTAATTATGAATAAAAATATTATTAATATATACATAAAAGTGTTTTAGTATTTGTTAAATAATTTATAATAATTGTTTGCATTATATTAAATAAAATTACATAACAACTAACATTAAAACGATAAAAATGTCAAATTACTAACTTTCAAATAATTTTAACTTTAAAAAACAAACAAGATTACTATACATTCAGATGTAAGGGAAAAAAAAAATAAACATGTCATTCAGATTTCGGGTTTCAATCATTATTCAGTCTTCAGTCTTCAGCAGCACTGTTTAGTCTCCAGACAAAAAAACAAACAATCCCTAACTCTTACAGTCTCATTTAGCAAGGAGAAACGATATTTAAACGCTTAAAAATTATATGTACACCTCTATGTCTAAAATTATAATATTATCCTTAAAGAAAATTACGAAAAGGGGTAATTTGTAACTACACCCATAAATATTAATCACTTCCTCATGTATATAATAAAACTTCTATTTTCTCAAACCCTTAACTTCTCTTTTAAATACTAATTTCAAATATCAAACAATTTTAAAGAAACAAAATAATTGCATAATGTTGAGAATGACTTTCAACTACTAATATCAAATATCAAAAAATTTTTAAGGAAATAAATTAATTACAGAATATTGAGAATGAATCAAAATTATAATAAAATTATTGTATTTAGTTAGGAAGGAAAAAATAAAAAAGAAAAACATGTTTGAAAAGAAAAAAATAAGAACATATATTAAAAAGTTTGTTTTATTTCAAATACTCCATAAAGAATCATGATCAATTCAAACTTCTTTTTTTCCATAATATAATACATTTATTGAATCGAGATAAAAAATTATATCTTGATCAAATAACAAAAAACTTATTTGAATATTATCATATAACTCCAAAAATGAAATCTAATCAAAAACTAAACCGAAATAAAACTTTTTATATCTTTTCAAATTTTAATTTCTCTAAATTAACTGTTTTTTTTTTTCCAAATATCGAATTCTTTTAAAATAATACAAATTAATTGAAGAATAATTTAAAGTCATCTTAAGAAATTGATTATAAAATAATAAGTTTTAAATTAATTATTATTAAAAGAAAATCATAATTTACTTGTCTTGTCTATTGGAGAAAAAAACCTCTGAATTTTAGTAAAATTAATTAGATAACGAAATAAGTATTATGGATTGTATTTACAAAAATATAGTACAAAAACAAGAAAAAAAAGGCAATACTGATATTAATTGGGGTTTATTTACATACTAGAGATTTTTCATAGTTTTGATGAGGTGTACTTATGAAATGGATGCACATACAATTTATGACAGGTGAAAATATTGCTACGCTTTATCAAGTCATGAGAGTTCACTTAATAATCATATTTTCTTTAAAATAATGGGCTTAAATTTATATTTGGGCTTGAAATAAAATTTTATAACTATTGGACCCTGGCTCTTAAATAATAAAAGAAAAAAAAAAGTACTTCATTTTAGTTATTGAGGTTTCAAAAAATATCAATTTTTAAAAGTTTTTTTGGAAACAGCTTTTTTCATCCCTAACTTTTCCAATACTCTTCAAAAAAATCTAAACCGTCAGTCAACTGACAGTAAAACTAAACAGAAAAAAAAAAAAAAAAAAAAAAAAAAAAAAAAAAAACCTCAATTATCCCTCATAACTTAAAATGATTGTTTTGCCTTTAATAAAACCAGAATATTACATATCATTTGACCAATGAAAAACTGACACATGTATATATGGTTATATTTTTTAAAAAAATTATTATTGTCTTTTGTTTAAATTAAACAATAATTTAAAAAAAAAAAAAAAAAACAAATTTTAGGGAAAAAATTTCAATTTAGGAAAAAATATATGGTCATTGTTTCTATCCATCCTCTTTTCAACCTTTAAAAATATTAATTTAAAAATAAAACAAATTTAAAAAATAAAAATAAAACAAGTTAATTTTTATTTTTTTCTTTGATCTGGAAGAATCTAGAACAAACCCATAAAACCTCTGTCATCTCCTCCATTTTTTTTACCTCTCCTTCATCTTCTTCGTTCTTCTCTGTCTCTTCTGTCTCCTCCATCTTCTTCTCATCTGTCCCTTCTCCTTGTTTCTTAGTCTCTTCTACCCACCATATTATTCTCCTTAAATGAAGCATCTTTGATGCGATAGAGGTTCTCTCCGTCGAAAATGGAGCCGATCTACTCCATCTCCTACAAGTCTCCAACTTAGATCGATGAGATGAAGGTCTTCTCTAGTTTTGGGTTCAATCAAACTCAGACCTAGAGAGGTTTCATCTAGGTTTGATCGAACCCAGATAAAGAGGTCGTTCATCTGGGTTCGATTGAACCCAAATGAAAAGACTTTTTATTTGGGATCATCGAACCCAAATAAAGTCTTCATCTGGGTTCAGTCATCAGCCTTACTATTTTGATTTTTTTTTTTTTTATAAACATTTTTTTTCTTTAATATTGTTGTTAGTGTTGTTGTTGTGGGAGATGATGATATTGATAATGCTGTAATGTTGTTGATGATGTTGAATACTGTAGGGTTATTGATGATGCTGATGAAGTGGGTTGTTGATGATATTAGTAAAGAGGTTTGATGAACAATCTTGATGCGTTGAAGATGGTGGAGAACAATCCGGTGGATCTCTATGTTTTTAATCTTTTTTATTTTCATTTTTCTTTACAAAATTAATTTTATGTATATAATAAATTATTTAAACTAATTTACCCTCTCACATAAAAAGACCATTTTACCCTTTTCACCCAAACAATCTATCATCATTAAGCGTTAATTAACTAACGGTTTGAACTTTTTTGAAGAGTTTTGGAAAAATTAGGGATGAAAAAAACTATTTCCAAAAAAACTTTAAAAAATTGATATTTTTCGAAACTTCAAAGACTAAAATGAAGTTTTCCATAAAAAAAATTAGTCAAAAGACAATTAATTTTGAACACAATTCATAACATTTTCAAATACATAATTTGGATTTTAAATTTTTTAATCTCAAGGCATCCTAATAGATCTAATTCATTTCGGGGTTATTACACACTATTTCTAAAAACACCCCATCACATGAGATAAAAACTTCAATAATCATATTACACTGTACTTCATTATGAAATTATTCTGTATTCCTTCCCATTGTTTTACATTCATAATTCATTTCTTTTCCGAGATTATTCCATATTCCTTCTCATTGTTCTTCATATTCATAATTCATTTTTTTTTTTTTTACTTTCTTTTTGTCAATATTCTTTCATGTTTTATTTATCATGATTTTATACAAGTTAGGATACCCGGCCCATGCACATTCCTCCACCTCTGTTCTTCCAAGGGGCCTCACCATTCTTTATTTTGGTTATTTGCTTCAAACTATAAGAAGGCGTTATGGGAGGTAAATAAGTCAAGAATCTCAAAGCCATGTTTTATAATGTGGCTATGTAATAAAAACTCAAATCTAAGGCTAGGCAAATAAATATGATCTAACCGAACTGACCCAAAACCGAATTGATTTTAAGTGTTTGGTTTAGGTCATATGAAGATAATGAGGAGTGTTTGGTTCTACATTTGCAAAATTGATAAAATTTCGGTTCTGTTAAATTTAGGTGTTCAGACCCAGACCGAACCGAAAACTAAGATTATTCTTATATATTTTTTATTTTTTTTATATAACAAAATTACACATGTGCCCTTGAGGGCTATTCAAATTGTAAATAATCCTCAAAGGCACATGCGTAAATTCGCATGCTTTAACCCCAAAACATAATCGAACTGACCAAACATCTATCATTTTTTCCATACTCCGACTCGTAGAACGACGCTACCACCACATTTTGCTACTTGTTTGCTTTTATTAATACTACTCAATCACTTTATTGACTTGAGTATCGTAATGCTTTCAACCGACACTACATTAGTGTCAGAATCACTCTCGTTCTCTTTGGTTTGATTTGTGTGGTATACATATTGTTAGGTTTCAGAAGAAGTTGACAGACAAAATCCACTCAAAATCAACATATTATAGTAACATCCCCTTATAGACATATATCAGTAACACAAACCAAACTCCAGCAACATTAGTTAAACAATAAAAGTAATACTGACTTATTCAAAAATTATACCTAAATTAATATTCAAATGATATAATATATAAATTATCAACACTGAATAAATTATGAAATGATATAACAAAACACGTAATATTCAAAACTCATATTACATATTATTCAAGTATGAATTTGAATAAACTTTTAAACAACCTAATATTACTCATCTAAAACCATCCTCAAAACAAAACACAGATAAACATAAATAAAATAAATAAAAATAAAATAAATAATACCAAATAACATCTATATTATTCCGGCAAATCCTACACATGGTATGCCGCATGTGTTTCACAAACGTTTTAATGAGGCAGAGACCTGTTGTTTTGCCTTTAATCTCCGCCTTATCTACATTACCCACATAAACCCGAAAAAAAATATATCAATTACTACAAACAAACCTTACCGTTGTCCGTTTGCTGAGATTTTTCATTTTTAAGACCAAAGCCTACAAATGGCTACTACATTTTAATTTTTCATGCAAAAAAAACCGTACTAGTACGGGCAGGCGCACATGTCTTCTCCTGCGCCACCACCCATTTTGTCCTTTCCGTTGTTGATTGATGAGGATCAGTTGCAGACTTTGCTGCTCTTCATCAAAGGCGCATGGAAATCGACGGATTTCATCTCGTGGGGCCCTCCATACCCAACACCATCTTCACGGCCCCGCTTCTTCTGCATGTGCTCTTCTCTCACCCAAACTCCAAACAGCTTCAAGTTCCCACCATTTTGCTCACTGTTTTTGTGATGATCATGGTGATCATGGGTGGTCGTGGACCCACAGCTTCCTTGCCGCATGATACGGTTGATCTGGTCCGGACCCACCTTCACGTACTCAGTCAAAAACGACACCAACTCGTCGCACTGCTTCTTCGCCTGCGCCAACTCGGTGCTCAGCATCTCGTTGTCCCTCTTCAGCTTAGCGTTCTCGTCTGTCAGGTCCGCGAACTTAGCTGTCTCGACCGACCCGGGGTTCTTTGAGTCAGGAGATGACGTGGAGGTGGACCCCAGGTCCTCCCCCGAGTTCGACGGAGAGTTGGCCCTGCCACCACCGGCCGCCTTCGCCTGTGCTGCCGGTGTCTGTGTGCCTGAAGCCGACACCGTTTTCCTGCGGTAGATTTCGGTCAACAGGTCCTTGTGTCCTCGACGGAAATTCTCGTTCGCGAATTCCCATTTGTCCGCTACAATTTTCCTGAATCCCTACAAAAACCCATCATTTGGCCTTCAATTAATATTCAATCAAAATTAGATTATTTATTAATCATACATTCGTACTTTAAAAACAAATGTCATGTCACCAATCGAGCGGGTGTGCCATTTTGTTTAATTTTAATTTTATGGCTTTGAACGAATCAAAATAATTTTTTAATAAAGTTTGAATCAAATGTTTGATAAGTTCATCAATATTCTTTATTTAAACAATATTCTTCTCTTCTTCTAGATTTTCGCAACCTATTTTTTTTAGAGTTTCTCACCCCAAAGGAGTCTCAACTTTTTCCTCTCTAATGAATTGAAGATGAAAAAAAAAAAATTCGTATGCATTACACATATAAATTTTTATATAAATTAAAAGTATCTCCCATATCCTGGCTAAAAATTGTTATTTAACCAAAAAGACCTAATGATGCTTTAGTCATTTTTCATATCATTAACTATTTTTTAAAAAAATAAATCACCTAACGGAATGTAGAGAGAAAAAAGTCTTAACCAGACTTTCTTTTTTATTACTTTAATATTTAATTTATAAAAAAAGTAAATATTTTTTTTTTTAAAAACAAACTTACATGAATTTTAAATCTTATGTAGTTAAAATATAGAAAAATAAATGGAATAACTCAATAAAAATTACAAGCTAAAATGATTTTTTTTTTTATTTAACCAAAAATTAGTTATTGTTTAGGAAGTTTCCTTGAAAATGATCTAACATGTTCCTTTCAATGTGCCAAAAGTCTAAAACATTTGGCTCCATGGTGAAGCTAAAATTAAAGAGTCCAAAAAAAGAACACCAAAATTACATTATAAGAATATTTCTATATATGTATATATATATATATATTAATGAAGATAGTACTGAATTAGGTTACTATTTTTTTTTAAAGAATATATATTGCTTTAAGAGTAATGTTATGATTCTAAAAAAATTTATCCAAATCTATACCAAATGATATGATATGTAAGTTATCAAGACATTATAAATCATTAGATAATATGAATCATAAGATAATATGATAAAAGTAATATTAGACTTTTCAAATATTTTGTCTAAATTCATATTTAAATTCCAAAAAAAGAACACCAAAATTATATAATAAGATTATTTCAAATATATATATATTAATGAAGATAGTATTGAATTAGGTTACTACTTTTTTAAAGAATATATATTTTTTAAGAATAATGTTATGATTCTTAAAAATTTTATCTAAATTTATACCCAAATAATATGATATATGAATTATCAAGATATTATAAATCATTAGATAATATGAATCATAAGATAATATTATAAAAGTAATATTAGACTTTTCAAATATTTTGTTTAAATCCATATTCAATGATGTGGTATGTGAGTTATCAACATTTTATAAATCATGAGATAATATAATAATTAATACGATATTGACAATTCATATCATATCATTTGGATTTAAATAAAAAATTTAAAAAACTTAATATTACTTATATTATATAATAATCAATAGGATGTTTACAGTACATATCACGATATTTGAACCAAATTTTTGCTAAGCCTAGCCCTTTTTTAAATGCGATTTGAAGTTGTTTGTCTGTATTTCCATCTATAGTTTTATAATAAATTGTATGGACAAATGAAAAGACCATTATGCCCCTCACCTAAAATTTGACCACCAATGCTAAACAAGCAAACACAGCAGAAAGAGGAAAACGTTGAACATACGAGAGATTCCTGTTGTAGGTTGGAAAAGACCAAACTACACTGCATGACTTGTAAGTCATGAGTCACACACCAACCAGAATTACGTATCGATGCCGACTAATTCACAACACACAATCAAAATTTAGATCATTCATGGCTGAAAATCCTGTGTCTCTACCCTCTGGTCTAAGGTGAAATGACACACCTAACCCCTCCACTGATCCTAGATTTTAACGTTAAAAATTTTGATATTTTATAAATATCTCCCACCAAAGTTTCTAGAATCAACTCAATAATTGACCAGCAAAAAAGAAAAATAAATAATAATAAAAAAAATGCAGCGATTGAACCAAGAAAACGAAAACGACGAAAAAAAAAAAAAGAACATACATAGGTGTTGAGTTGGCGGACGAAGCTGGAGAAGTTGTTGTGCTTGAAATAATTAGGTAGCAAATCCTTGGCAAAATCAGCAGTTTTCCACACAATAAAGGTGGTGCCACTCTCATTCCACGATATCACATCATCTGTGATTGGATCATCCACCAACTGGTACGTTTTCATCAGAAACGGAGCCGGAACCGACCTCTGCGCCATATCTTCCCGATTTACCCCTCACCAACCTCCAAAACCACTACCCTTTTGAGAAAAAAGAGAGAGAGAGAGAGAGTTTGTAATTACAAGGAATCACTAGAGACTAAACTAAGGCTATAGCTAAGATTGAATATGATGCTGATGTGGGTTGTGATCGGATTGGTTTTAGACGGAACAACTAAAGAGCAAGAGAGCAGTCAAGAATTCCCAGCCCCAGCAATAGAATCCAGAACGGAAATACCTAGAATGAACAAGACTAGTGGTGGTGGTGGTGCCTTTGCTCCTATCTGCTTCCATGAGCAATCAAAGAGACAACTTCTGTGGGTATTTGGGTTGGTTCATACAAGGCAAAGACCATAACTTCCCTCAAAAGATGCAGGTATTCTCTTTGTTAATTCTTGTACGGGACTTATAAAGGATAGATATAGAGAGAGAGAGAGAGAGAGAGAGAGAAAGAGGACTATAGAAAGCGATGTGGGTTCTAGAAATCTTTAGAAACTACATTATGATTAAGTAAATATATTGTGTGTTTATTTAAAGAATTAGAAAATGAGAATAAGAAATTGTACCATTCAATATATTTATTTATTTTAAATTAATTTATAATGTAAATAAAATTATGAGTTCCAATAAATATGGGGTGGGAAATAGATTGTCATACCTTATCCTTTTAGGATTTCATTCTCATTATTTTTTAAATATTAAAAATCTTTTATATTCTTATTTAAAAATAATTAAATAAAATTAAAAAATAAAAAAAAAACTTATTTTATATCTATTAATGATGTAATAAATAACATTAAATTACTATTAAAAAACCATTATTATCATTAAAAACATAATATTTATGAATGACATAATATTCTTATGAGAAATAATAATGATAAACATAATAGTATAAGTAATGCTGGACTTTCTAAATATTTTTTTCAAATTTATGTTTATATAATGTGATATATGAATTATTAAAATTTTAATTCAGATATCATATCATTTAGACATAAATTAAAATAAAATATTTGAAGAGTCTAACATTACTCTAATATTATTATAATAAAACGTATTTATTGATGACAAAAAAAAATGCATAATTTTCTTTTAAAAATGATACAAGAATACATATTTTTAATCAATGATATTTTTGTAATTTATAAACAATCAATTTTAATTCCAAATTAAAGTAAGCATTTGAAGAAAAGTGTTATTAATTTCGATTACGATTTTGATAATTGAAATAAATAAATTATTTTAATTTTGATATACGAAATTAATTTTAAATTATTCTGATTTTAAGTTATCTTTATTACATGTAAATAAACACGTCAATAATGTAATGGGATAATAAAATGAAGCGAGAGATGTGAATATTCAAAACAGTACGTCAAGCAATAGTACTCCCCACTTCAATTACTCTTCTTTATTCAAGTTTCAAAGGTAAAAAACAGATAAGAAAGAGAAAAAGAAGAAGCCAACAAAATTAAACAAATACATATGCACAAACAAACAGCGACAACACGGTATTCACTCTTTTTTTTTTTGGTAAGAAGAGGAAAAAACGAGATGGGATTTTTCTTGGTGGGTTCTTGAAGGAAGGTTCTAATACGTTTCTACAACAAAGTGTCTTATATGTGTGAATGGGACGCGTGGGGTGTCACTGTTTTTTACTTTTTCCAAGGTGAATGCGCAAAAAACAGAGAAAGCTATGTAAAAAATTGGAAGCTGGCTGGGAGGGACCTAGATAGCCTCATCTTTGGCTGAACCTCCTTCTCTTTCTCTTTCTCTTTCTCACCTAACATTTCCCTGTTTGTTGATTGCTTCTTTTCTTCGCCATTCGTTATTATTATTTTTATGTAGTATTTAATTTATTCCTTTGGGTTTGTCTGTTTGGTTTCATCAAGCCAAGTTTGGATGGTCTTATGACTTGGCAAATGCAAAACCGTTGTACAAGATAAGTAACTGGTCAAATGTACCTCCAATTCTGTCACCAAAGTAGTCGACTGTTCAACTAATTGAATGTACTAATTCCAGTCCCTTTGTTGAAGCCAACATCAGATACAGAAAATTTCCAATCCTAGTTCAATTTGGGAGCTGAACACTATCTAAAAATATAAGATATTTGTGACATTGTAAGGACATTTTTTTTTTTTTAGGTTTTAAAAATATAATTTATAATTTTAAGAATTAAATTTAATTATTAAATTGACCTTTAATTCATTTGTTAAAATTATTTTTCAAAAACATCTCAACTAAACATGTTTCATGTCTTTATATTTTTAATTTGATACGGGAAAATACTATTGAAATTGCAGGTCATACAAATCAAGATTTTTCAATGTGGTATAATTATACATCTCTTTTGGTCAAGTGATGGTAAAATTTTCCTGTAGGTTCTAAATTTGAGGTGGGATTAAATTTCAACCATGTGTTTAGAACCAGCATGTTGTGCAAGACTGACAGTCATAAACTATACTGGAATATCTGGGTTAGCAAAGAAGGAACATAGACATATGAACCGATGCACAAATGTTGGATCCATTTTTTCTCCATATAACTCTGCTTAGAAAAACGTGTTTACTCTAGGCTGTCCAACAAGAAAATGTTTTCATATTTAGAATATTGTAAAAGAATTTTAATGAATTCTAAAACAGATTTCCATTAAAATTTATAGAAGCAGAGCAGATTGTAAAAGTCCATATATATATATATATATATATATATCTCCGTCCCTGCCTTTGATAAGCCAGCTATTTACTTAAAAAAAAAATCTCAATTTATTCAATCTCTTTTAATTAGCTTCTATAGAGGGACATGTTATAAACGACAAAGAATTATAGTTACATTATTTTGATATTAACAAAATTTTCATAAAAGGAGACTGTATTTAATACCCCTATTGCATATTTTTCTTGCTAATTAGCTAATTTATGTACCAGACTTTTGCCATAAATAAAATTAGGTGTAGATTTTTTGGACATTTAGTTTAAGGTGGTGGACACCACCGAGCTATCTCATCTGAACCCAACATTTCACCACTCTCCTCCTGTACCAATTCTGTGCTTATTATCACTCTCGCTCTCTCTCTCTCTCTTCATTTTTTTCCAAAAAAGTGGCTTGCTTCTCAGCTATCAATTCTTCTTGGAATTGCTAGTGATCAGGACTCAGAAGAAAGATAGAGAAGATTCTTTTGAAAAACTACAAAAGCATGCAACACGCCAAACTACTGTGTTCACATGTCTAGCAGGCTTTGATCAAATCATGTCTTAAATAGAGTAGTGATATATCTCCAGCTTAATAAATTTCCTCAGAATTTAACATGCATGGCTGCTTAATTTCTAAAGGGTGTTTGATTTCTTTTGTAGAGATTGATAGAAAGAAAAATAAATTAAAAAAAAAAAAGTTGTGACATGATATGATGGATGGATGGATGGATTGCATGACAGCTGGCTTCTCTGTTCATTAATTTTGAGCCTCAGCTTGGAAAATATCTAGTACCTATCACTGTGTAATTTGACCAGTTCACTAGTAAACTAAAACCATGGCTTTCATTTTCTTGAGTCAAATAATATAACTTTGTTTGGTAGCGTAAAGCAGACGATAATATGTGTATGTGCTTCTCATCAGACTCATATTGTGTGCACCGTGAGAGCACAAATGTTGGAATTAATCACCCATCTCATTGACTTTTCTATCCATTTATCCTTCTTTTTCTTTCTCATCGACCAACATGTTCTATTTTTTTTTTCTCTTTGTCAAAGTCTGACTAATGTACAGGAATGTTTTATAAAGTCTAGAATTTGGAATTTTTTGGATTTGGACATAGCAGAAACCTAAAATAATATATTTCAATCCTCCAAAGACAACAAAGTCAATATTCCGTGAGAAATTAACGCTGGAAAACCATGTACCCAAAATGCAAAGTTTTTGGCCCTAGTTAAGCAGATTTGTGTTTCGTTGACTGTTCAAACTCCATCTGCTATGCTGAATTTTGTTTACTTATTTTATTATCAGCGAAGACGGCCAGATACCCAGAAGAGAAAAATTGGGGATAATCACAAATATAAGTATGAGCAAATTTGTTATATATTAATTAATAAATCAGCCCTGGCAAGACAAGTATTTTTTTTTTTTTTTTTTGGGAAAAAAGCTAGACAAGTAATTTTAACTTATTAGGCTGCAGTCATTTGACTTATGTGATTAGCCGGCCGTGTACTTGTATGGAACACATGCTGGTCCATCTTTCATTTAGTTTATATTATGAGACATGTGAAGCTTTATAAATTTAGATTTGTTATCCTATTCTTCCTAGTAAATGATCATATTAGGGGTGTAGGTATAGTTAAAAAAGTTGCAATGCAGCAATGGTGATGAACCAGTTCAATCTATCGTTTTCAGGACCTGTAAAATTACGTTGTGCGTGGATCAACAGTTTACGCGTGCACGGCGCACTTTATAAGGATGTAATTCATGTAATGAAATGGTTAGCTTTTTTCGCGTCAATGGTAACAGTTCAGATATTGTCAACCCAAGTTAAATGGAAATCATTCTCAGATTTTCTCAGATTTTCTCGAACAAATAAGGCTGACCAAAGTCAATTCTCTTGACACGTGGATAGTCTTTAATATACCGGATGTAATATTTCTAAGATTAAAATTATGTGACATAAATGTTTCAAAAATATATATATGTGACATAATAAATAATAATAATATTTATTTTTAAACTATGAAAAATTGTCCTAACGTAATAACATATGAAATGATAAGGTTATCCCACCTCTCCTTCTAATCCTTAGGATGTGTTTGACACGTAGGATTGAAATCAAAATGAGAATAAGGTTTAGATTAGATTGAATTGAATTAAAGAATTACTGTCACATATTTGATAAAACTTGAGATTTGATTAAAATTATAACATATTGTGTTTGATATATGTTAGGATTGAATTAGAATAAAATTAATTTAAATATTTTATTATATATTTAAAATTAATTTTATGAAGGAAAAAAAAAAATAAAGATCCACAAGATTGGATATCCACCATATATCCATCTAGATGTGTTTGGTTGACATTGTTTACGCATTGGCAGATAGTGATGGAACAAGGTTCAACGTCAAGATTCATTATTTAGTTCAAGCTTCAGCAAATGACTCAACTATGAAGGTCAGCATTAAGGATGATTATGGTGTTCGTTTTGTAGTTTTCGATCAACCTAGATATAAATAAATTTATGTTCATACAACTGTGAGAGATTTTGGTAGTTCTTGGATCTATGAGATTTGGATGACTTTGATTCAATGAACTCTTTCTTTTTTTTTTTCCTTCTTTTTTATCCCTTTTCTTCTCCTATGCACCATTAATTAGTTTTATTATTATTATTTTTTCTCTCTCACCTTAGTTTCCTCCTTTTTATGCATATTCTCCTCTCTGTACTAATATAACAATTTCTTTTCATTTAGTTTATTTCCACCATTATAAGACAATGCTGATTTTTTTATTTGAAAAACAAAAAAAGCACATTAACATGATGCTTTTAAAATTGCTTTCGAAAAAAATACATTAGATTATAATTGTATAGACTTAAAGAAAAAAATAATAAAACATAATTTCAATTAAAATTTATATCAATACTCATCACAACATATTCATGATCAGAAACTAATTAAAGTTGGATATTTATATGTAATCAATTTAAAAAACATCATGTTATTTTTTTTTAAAAAAAAATCATCATCATGTATCGTAATGTTAATGTTAAAAATAAATTAAAAGAGAAGAAATTATTATATTGGTATAGAAAGGACAAAATTAAGAAGAAGAAATTTAAGTGAGAGAGGAAAAAAAATAAATTAGATTAAGAAAAGAGATTCTAAAAGAGAGGAGAGAGGAAATAAAATTAATTAATGATAAATATGAGGAAAAAAATATAAAATAAACTTACTAAGTCTAAATTATCCAAATCTCATATATCTAAAGCTACAAAATCGTATCAAATATTGTTTTAAAAATTGCATCTATCGTTTTATCTCGCTAAAAGAATATACAAGTACTACTAAAATTTTTTACATAAAAGAAGACCAGTTTATTTTTGAGTAGATGTAAATGTCGAAAATATATGATTAGTACTTTCCCCTAACTCTATGGAAAAAAATAATAAAAAATAAATAAAACACCCTTTCCTATACAACCAAGTTTGAAAAAGCAGGTCATAAGAAAAAAGTTTGAAAAAGCAATTTTTTTTTTTTTTTTAAAATAAAGTTTGAAAATGCAAAAACTAAGAAAACTAATTCGTGCCCCCCAATTAAAATAATGTACACTTGTCATGCAAATGTTTTCGTTTGCCGAGGAATTTGCAGCTTTTTCATTCAAAACTTAGTTGAAAAGTCTCGAGGGTTATCATAAAACCAAATTTTTCTACGCTTGGAACGTATCGTTGATTACTAGTTATTTATTTTTCTTGGGTCGATTTGCTTTATATGTTTGAATGAATCGTAGCAGTTTTCTTGAAAATTCAAAGTACTGTAGCTAAAACACGTCTTTGGGACAACAGAGAATGCTTAACGAGGAAGATATGTGAATTAATTAATTGTTATGTATACAAAAATTATTGAGTTTCAATTTTCTTCTTCTTCTGAATGATTTCCTGATATTTTATTTCTTACAGTTGGACTGTCGTCGTATTTGCTTTTCTGTTCCAATTATCTTCGTAATAAATAAATATTTTGTATGGTTTCATCGTAAATCTCTCCTTTGACTTCTGGTTGTTAGGAAAATTCACATTCCAAAATCTCTTCTTAAAAAAACTTGTCTCCTGTAAGAATATCAGAGATAATAGAAAGATAAAATAGAAAATAATAACAATCACCACAATACAAAAATTTACGTGGCAAACTCCAAAACAGGAGAAAAAAACACGACCATCAGAAAGAAATTCACTATGTGAAAAATTATTACAATCACATAAACTATTCTCTCACATCTCACGACCCTAATACACCCACACTTTCCAAAACATATATAAACTCACACATTCCTACACTCTAAAATAATAAGAACAAGAAAAAAATTTAAATAGAGTAAAAAACAATGCTTAAAGTGTCTTTGACTGGGGCGATTTGAAACCAAAACTTTGAGCTCATTTTATCGCCTTCAGAACCTATTTTCCCTTGTTTTGTTTCAGATGTAGGATTGACTCCACTTTTATTTTTACATTTATTTCCAATGTGGGATTGACTTTACGTTTATTTTTGTCAATTTCCTAACAAACTCCACATTGGCAAAATAAAAAAAAACATCCGCTGTAGTAACGGTGCAATCATTGTCTACACTGACAATCATAATTCTCAACCTAGAGAACTATCATACTCCACCATAAAAGAGTACACTTACTTAGAATTATCGCATTCCAAAAATTTCACTTCATCACATGTTGAAAAACTTACTGAAAATTTATGATGCAACTTTCACATTTGGCTTTACCGGAAGTTTATCAACCATCGACATACATTCCACCACACACCTTGCATCAACGCCAAACCAATGCCCGTGTGTAATTGTGGATCCGCTAACAACACATCCGCTTCCATAGCAATGCGACATGCCATGGATGTACCTCTCACTTCTCAAGGGAAATCACATTCTCCCATGAAGGAGACACTGTTAGCTTCTACCTCGAAGCTTTTTGCCGAACCTGCTCAATTTTGACAATTTTTCTTGACGTACCCAGATTGTCCACACCCCCAACAAATTATATTCTTCCCGGAGTTTTTCTTTTTCTGGTTGCTCCTATTTCTAGTTACCAATATTGTGTCTGCTAATGAAGTATGATCTTCACTTTTCAGTCTTCCCTTCTCAGAAAGGAGTTTACTGATAACTTCTATAAATTTTAGAGTCTCCTTCCCATACATCAAAATAGGTTTCATGTGCTCATAAGAAGGTGGAAGAGATAAGATGAGCCTTAATGCTTTATCTCCATCTTCAATTTTAACTCCAATAGCCTCTAGTTCAGAAACAATACTATTCAGAACACTTAGATAATCTGAGATTTTCATACCTTCATCCATACGCAGAGTATGAAACTGTTCCTTTAGGTACAACCGATTTGAGATACCCTTTGCCTGATACAACTCTTCAAGTTTCTTATAGAGTTCATTGGCTGTTGATATTTCATGCACGTTTACAATAACATTCTTGGCCAAACACAGACAAATTGCACTTGCGGCTCTCAAATCTAGATCTTCCCAATCTTTATTGCTCATACTGGGCTTGTCAGAATGTTTATCTTCGCTGGAATCTTCGTTGAGAACAGAGCTTGGTTTCTTCTCTAACGCCTTGTGTAACCCAGATCGTATCGGCGCATCTTTGACTTGCACTTGCCACAAGCTGAAATTGATCTTTCCATCAAATTTCTCCACATCAAACCTCATAAGGCTTGAAAACTTTGACATAACTGTACACTGGAATAGTGCACTAGTAGTCCGTGAACAATATACCAAGTAAGTTTTCAGGAAAGAGAGGTCAGTCATAATGGACACAGTTAAATACCAAGTCTTTCCTAGCCAGAACCTTCCCTAGACATTTTTTTTTTTACACCACCATACTTATTCCAGCAACCAAAAACGATTCTTTTCTGATGTGGAAGATTAGATAATGCTGCAACCACAGAGCATACTAATAATTTTTTAAAATATTTGACACCTTACCAATCAACCAACCAGGCTCTGATACTATTTATTGGGAAAATTCACCTCCCAAAACATCTTCTTAAAAAAACCTACCTCTTATAAGAATATCAGAAATAATAGAGAAATAAAAAAACCCCCTACCGTCTCCCCAGAGCGGTTTTCATCCAACTTTTTAGCGGTTTTGTAATAAAAATAGTAAAAGACCCAAATACCCTTATAATATTAAAATATTAAAAAATAAAAAACAAACAATCAATCAATTACCACTATCCTTTGATAACCAAAATTAAAAAACATTAAATAAACAATAAATTAATTTTAAAAAACTAAAAAATTAAATAAATTTAACAAAATAAAAACTAAATAAATTAAATTTAAATAAAAAATTAAATTTAACAATTTCCAGTTCAACTTCAACATTCCAGTTCAACTTCAACATCAAACACATCATTACATCATCAACAACACACAAAGAAATCAATCAAATAACACATCAACAACAACACAAAAACCCAAGATTTCAGATGCACAAAAAAAATGTCAGGAACAGTGGTCGCAGATCCGTTCCACACTGTCTTCTCCGTCTTCTCCACAGACCGCGTCGGAAATCTCCACTTCCGTACTGCCGCACCACTCGACGCAATGGCACACGACTCACCGTTCTTCACTGTCCTGCCCGCAGATCCACCTCCGCCGTTCTTCCTTGTCCTCTCCATCTTCTCCACGAACGGCGTCGAGAACAACTTCCGCACGATCTGATCTATCTCCGTACCATCGCTCCGCTCGACGCCTCAACGCCACGACGCGACATCTCAACAGTTCTCTCTCTTCTTACGCCACAGGTGACGGTGACCAGTTGATGATGGAAGCGAAAGAAGAAGAGATCGATCGGAGGTGAAGAGTGACGGTGAGTGACCGGAGAGAGAGGCGGTGAGTGACCGGAGAGAAAGAGACTGAGTTGGAGAGAGAGAGAGAGAGCAGTTCTCTCTCTTCTTACGCCACCGGTGACGGTGACCAGTCGATGATGGAAGCGAAAGAAGAGGAGATCGATCGGAGGCGAAGAGTGACAGTGAGTGACCGGAGAGAGAGGCGGTGAGTGACTGGAGAGAAAGAGACTGAGTTGGAGAGAGAGAGAGAGAGAGAGAGAGAGAGAGAGAGAGGTGTGAGTGGTGAGAGTGGTTTCTGTTGAAAGAGACTGAGTTTGAGAGAGAGAGAGAGAGAGAGAGAGGTGTGAGTGGTGAGAGTAGTTTCTGTTTTTTTTTTTCCTTTTTTTAATTAAAATATTACATATTATATTTCAGATATATTCCATTCTCTATAGACACGTTTAATTACCTTTATACCCTCGATATTAACAGATCCGTCATTTTTTTAACCGTTTTACTATTTCAATTGACGGTTGGATTTTTTTGGCTAATATTTTCGAAACCAGTGGTGGTTTGATATTATTTTCATTTTGAGGGGGTAAATTGATAATATCCCTTTTTTAAAATATTTGACACCTTACCAATCAACCAACCAGGCTCTGATACTATTTATTGGGAAAATTCACCTCCCAAAACCTCTTCTTAAAAAAACCTACCTCTTATAAGAATATTAGAAATAATAGAGAAATAAAATAGAAAATAATAACAATCACCACAACACAAGAATTTACGTGGAAAACTCCAAAACAGGAGAAAAAGCCATGACCTTCAGAAAGAAATTCACTATGTGAAAAATTATTATAATCACATAGATTATTCTCTCACATCCCACGACCTCAATACACTCACACTTTTCAAAGCATACATCAACTCACACTTTCCTACACTCTAAAATAATAAGAACAAGAAAAGAATTTAAGTAGAGTAAAAAACAATGTTTACAGTGTCTTTGACTTGAGCGATTTGAAACCAAAACTTTGAGCTCCTTTTATAGCCTTCAGAACCCATTCTCCCTTATTTTGTTTCAGATGTGGGATTAACTCCACTTTTATTTTTGTCTTTGTTTCCAATGTGGGATTAACTTTACTTTTATTTTTTCCAATTTCCTAACACTGATTTCAGGTCAGCATTGCTCTCTCTCTCTCTCTCTCTCTCTCTCTCTCTCTCTCTCTCTCTCTCTCTCTCTCTCTATATATATATATATATACATACAACACATATTCTTGAATGTGTGGAGTGATGTTCGTGTATAGTCTTGCAGTAAGTGTAGATTTATAGTTTATTGACAACAAATATAGCTTATGTTTATTGGATTTGTTGAGACAAAATATTACATGTACAGTTTGAATATTAGGTCGAGTTTGGTACCATTTTTAAATTTTTTTTTTTTAATTTTTAAAAACAAAAAATACTTGAAAATATGTTTAACAATCATTTTCACAAACATGTTTTCAAAAATATTAAGATAAAAGTAAAAAAATAACATTTTTTTGTTTTCTATCATTTTAAAAAATCATTTTTATTTGTATAGTAAAAAAAAAAAAAAAAAAAGTAAAAACACTCATTTTTATCAGTCACATCGTCATTTTTAAAAATAATTTTCATCCAAACATATTTCAATTTTTACTTATTTTTAAAAATTGTACTAGACAACTTTTATCATTTTTTATTTTCAAAATGTATTTTTAAAAATACTATCAAACATATTATCGTTTTTGAAAACGTTATTTTCAAAATAAATTTTTTATTTCTAAAAATACCATTTTAGAAATGTAGCCAAACGCACCCTTAGTTCTTACAATTTAAAAAAGAAGTCTTCTCATATTTATTGAATATTTAAGATGAGATTTAAATTTCCACTATAAACATAAAAAGGGAGATGGACTTGCATCATTTAATTCATGAAAAGATATGCAACATATATAGTTTTTTTCTTTTTAATTAAAATTTGTCCAAAAATATTACTTCATCAAAAAATTTATTTAAATTATATGAAAAACTTATTTGTAACAATTATATTAATTATAAATTATATTAAAAAAAAAATCTAATGCACTATAGTGTAAATGTTCAACTTTTTAAATCATGTTACGTATTAAAAAAACACATTTGATGATTATCTATACTACAAAATTCTATCAACGGATAGGACATATATATGTATATATGTATATATATATATATGTGTGTGTGTGTACCATTGTATTGAAGATTTTTTTCACGTTCCCACAATATTTGAATAATAAATTTGTAAAGAAAAATTCAATGCTGTGTAGCGTTATCCTTTCTATAATTAGAACTTAGAAGTTCTCAAGATGAGTCATGGTTTGACGAGTGGCTTTTACGTTTGCTTTTTGTTGCGTATTGTATTTGAATATATTATATGATCTTCCATATTGTAGTCATCTTATATAGTACTGCTTGAAATGTGAACTTCTGTTCCTGGAAAAATGACAGAAACCAAACATCCACCTCATCCATGTGTGCTGGATTTTCAAAACAAACTTCAACTGCCTCCGAATTAACTTTGAACGAGTTGAACTGGACCTGTTTAGTGTTTACATAGAAGAGAGTTTATCGTACATGCAAACGTTGATAAAACCTGAACCAACACAATCAGCTACGACATCAAAATCAAACTCTTTTGACATTAATCATATATTAATGTATAATCATGCATTTCGCATTTCATACATTTCTTTCTCTGGTTGCAACAAACAACAAACTGGTCCATTGCTTTCGTAGTTAGTCAATATTTACTGCTTTGTGGAATTTGGTTAGAGACTTTTTTTTTATACAACAAGAGCTAGATTGACCGACTTCTTTCACTGCTACATCAATGTTATAAAAACCTAATTCTAATGTAAGAGAGAGCAAATTATTGTCCTATTTATTTATTTTCTTTTTGGATTTATCAAATAACTCATAATTAATGCAAATATTATAACAATATTAAGTTAAAAAAGGACCTAGATGCATGAGTTGTTGGGGTAAGGGGTCGTTTATTTTTTATATTTAACACTTAATGATGTTGAATAAGGCCAATTAAATTATTTTCATTTGTTTTTATAAATGGTTAAACCACTTAAAAATTAAAACGACCCAAAAACCACTGAAAATAAAAAAAAAAACTATATTTTCTGACTTTTCACTGAATATCAAATCACTTGATGATTTTGTAAATTTATTATTCCAATTTTATTCTTCCAAAATAACATATTTTCAAGTTTGTCCTAGTTCTACATTATATAGGTTTCTTTTAATATTTTAACAAACATATTTCCAAATTTGTCATAATTTTGTATTATAAAGATTTATTTTTACGATATTTCTTTTAATGTTATTTTTATTCAACTATATAACAATAGTAATTCAATTTAATATTATTTTATTTATTTTTATTTAATTTACTTTTCTATGATAATTTATTTACGTATAATTTTCAAAAAAAAAATACTTTACTATAATAAATAATCATATTTTAATTATGAATAAAAATATTATTAATATATAAGTATTTTAGTATTTGCTAAATAATTTATTATTATTGTCAGTATTATATTAAATGAAGTTACATAACAACCAATAGTAAAATGATATAAATGTTAAATTATTAGTTTTAAATAATTTTAATTTTAAAAAACAAATAATATTACTATACATTTAGACATAAAGGAAAAAATAAATAAATAAATATGTCATTTAGATTTCAAGTTTCAGTTACTATTCAGTCTTTAGTTTTCAGCAGCTCTGTTCAGTCTTTAAACAAAAAAATAAATGACCCTTAAGTGTGCAATTATAAACAAAGAGAATATAAATCGTAATGTTACATATAATATAATTTGATCTTATTTCAGGATCACAGACAGAAACTTCAAATCATCTAACATTGACTATAAACAAGTCAAACCATCAAAAAATTGACTAATTGATCTGAGAATGAGACTAGAGTTGGGCTCTAAAAGGGATTAGAGAAATGGAAAAGCCCAACCAAATGCGGAATCAAATCTTCTGAGCCTTTGTCTAGGCAGGTGGGCTACAAGCTGAATAGCCCATGATGAGAAATTGACTGGACTGCCTTTAGATAGAGCTTACTGGGTCTTGGCCCACTATAGAGATAGTGGGCAGAACATAATTACTTACAGGGTCCATTTGTAAGCACTTGTGCAATGTCTTGTCATTTCATTAACCTTGAATTATAATGCAGACAAAGCCTAGTGGTGGTGTGGTTGCAGCTGGAGCCAGTTAGTTGCCCTCCCATCAAAATGTGGCAGGCAAATTTCATCACAATTCACGCACCCATCTTTAGATACCACACTCTAGATGATTAGCCGAGCTTGAACATCCATACATCCATCATGAACAATGAAAAGCAAAAGAGTATATAACAATTTTCACAGGAATATATATCAATAATGAGCGATTGAATTATGGGAAACTTCTCTAATCATTTTAAATTAAAGTGGCTATGTATTCTTCAAAATAATTTAGAAGATTTCTAAGAGACTTTTAGACGCTTTTGAAATGAATAATTTAACAATATCTAAGATAGATTCCTAATCAATATTGTCTGATTTAACTCATTTATATTCTATAACAAGTTGAGGAAACTTCAGATTTGTCCTTGAATTTTACAAGACAATACATGAATGGAATATGCATCAACAACAAACAAATAACATCAAATAGAGACACAGACACTTACGCAAGCAATGAGCCGACGCTTTTAAAAGCTTATGCTAAATGAAATCATAGAGAATTTACTGTTAAAAAATATGCCTTTGCTTTTCTCTCACGAAAGGAAATGAATCCTTCACGTGAAAGAAAGCAATCAATAAGCTGTATTAATCAAGGCAACCAATTCTTTTTATTTTTTTATTTGTTCAGGAAATCAAATTCAAACTCCGTTCCCATGATTAAGAGAGTAACAAAAGCCAGCTTTATGTTCTGTTACCTAAATTAAGCTTTATTATTTTGTACAGGAAACAAACACACAAAACATCCCTATTCAATCAACACACAAACCATCTTTTGACATTTTCATACCATTGTTCATACTATTACTAAACCCTAGACCATTTTTTTTTATAATAAATATGCTATATTCCCATTACAAAATAAAGTAACCAAAAGAAAACAAAAGGTCAATCCAGCACCAGAGTGGTGGGGTTTTTTTAATTTTCCTTTTTTTTTGTCCTTTCAAAATCTCTAACCAAACATATCCAACAAAACTAAGATGGTGGGTACTTTCAAAAAAAAAGAAAAAAGAAAAAACTAAGATGGTGGGTGGGAAGAGGATCCTATCAAAACAAGTTGACATATTAATGTTTGGTTTCATTGATAACTCTGGTCTGATTCACAATTAACCCTGATTTAGATATCAAGATGATAATTATCATATGATCATCTTCACGAAGATTGTTTCACCGTGCAAGCCACCACCTGCGCCCACTGCCTCAACCTCGTCTTCACTGTCTGCGGATTGTCACCTTCACACAATCAAACAAAATCATATCAAAACCACACATAAACTAATAGAACCATCGAAATCCGTCCATACAAATACATAAAAATTACAACAGAAGTCCGATCACATGATTGGTGCAATCAAAAGGCACTTTCAATAAGAAAATGAAAAACGTTAGGGCACGAGTACTTTAAAAAATGGACAAGTAGAAAACAAATAATAATAAGAAATAAAAAATTTACCAAGACCAAGGATGGTGTGGGGGCTGCCAAGAGGAGACGGTGTTTCACAATCGGAGACGGCTGATGATGAACTCGGCGGCGCTGTCGACGACTTGGAAACAACTGTATCATTGTATTGCTTGTTAACAGCGTAATAGAGTTCCAAAGCAGGCAAAGTGTCAGACAAGCGTTGGTCCACCTCAGGAGAGTCAAACCCGAAACCTAATTCAATGCACGCTTTGAGCTCATCAAGGTCCTCGTCCGTCACGCTCTTGCTCCGTTTGTTTTTGATGTTCCCTTTACGTCTAAGCCAGGCCTCATCCCTGTACATGTCCGGTGACCAAGAGTGCTGTTTGTACAAAGGTGGTGGCTGTGGGGATGGTGCCACGTGGCGGCGGAGGTGGTGGTGGTGGTGGGACATGTGCGGCGGAGGTCCTTGAAGGACCTCGCGCGGAGGTGAAGAAGAAGCTATGGCTGTTTGTTAATGCTTTTTTTTTTTTAGGTTTTTGATTAATTTGAAAGGGTTATAGAGGAGATGGTGGGTTTATAAAGTGGTGAGGTGGTGGTGGACCTGTTGGTAGGGTGTGTCTATGCTTTTGCTATGTGTTGGTCCGCTTCATGATGATCTGTCTTTTTTTATTTTTTAATAAGGTTTTTATCTTTATTTTTATTCTTGATTTTTTAATTTTCCGCTTGTTTTCTACGAAAATGAACATCGAAGTATTAGTCTCTTGCAAAGTCAATTTTAGATAAGTTATCAGTCATCTCCCCTTAAAATTAGACAACTTCAATGTTAATATAACTGAATTAATTTATCATTATCTCGTATAGATTTTTTTATTGGTTTATGGATATATAAAATCTGTTAAGATGTAAAATTGGATTTGAATTCTCTTTTTACAAATTTTTACATACATTTAGTAATATTTATAATCAATGATTTAGATTTATTTCATTATTTTTATTTTTTTTCTTTATTTTTAAATGTTGCTTGTAGTTTTAGACAAGCAATAAAATTAGTATAGGAGAAAATCTCAGTTGTGAAAACTGCTGGTCGATGTTTTTCGGCAGTTAGATACTTCACAAATTAATTTTTTTAATTCTAAGATGTAATTAACAGTTAAATGAAACATGATCAGAAGGAAATTGTACGAGAGAAATCCCAGGGTCCCGCTGGCTGCTGCGCCCAACCCAAATGCGATGAACATGATGGGTTCGGTCAAGACGGTCTATGATGGTGCGGGAAATGTAGGTTCCACACGGTGTCTTTTTTGAATGGGTCCATCTTTGATCATTGTTTTGTATCTCAGCGTTAAGGTTCATCGATTTTTAAAATTTAGATATAAAAATAGAATTGAAAATATACTTAATTGGAATGTTATCATGCACAAAAAGTTTTACAATAAGTGTTTATTTAAAACAATTTGAAATCTTGCAACATGAAATCTTGTTAGTTTTCATAGTCATATTTCAAAAGAAATTCATTGACAAAATAAGGTGATGAGAACGTAAGGTACAATCCGCAGCGCAACCTATGAAATTATTTTAGAAAGCAACTACAACTTACATCACAAGTTACAATCAACGGTATATCCAACAAAATTAATCCAAAGAGTGTTTGCGAATTACACCACAAGTTGCAACCAGCTATGCAAGTCGCAAATAAAGGTCTACAACTAGCAATGCAAGTCGCAAAATGAGGCCTGCTACAGACTGATTGATTCTGAGATTTGTGGACTTTTGTTATATTATTTTCTTATTTACGATTTACATATTATTTCTTTTATTACTTAATATTATTTATTAAGTTATTTGATTTATTTTCTTTTAATATTCTATTTCCTAAGAAAGTCATGTTTTTGTTTTGCTATAAATAGGAGTTTAAATTTAGGGTTGTATTATTCTATTCTGGATTATCTTTTGTAAAATATTAATAAAATCTTGTAGTTTGCAAAGCAAGACTCTTTGCTTTTGTCTCGGCTCTTCTAGGTATTTTTGTTTGGAATTGTTTGGGCTATACCTATGTTAGTCTTATGATGTAATTTTAGAGGACCAATCTATCTATTCTGTGGGTTAATTGGTTCGTTTTCAATTCTAATGTGTGGTGTGAGTTAGGGGGGCGTGGATTTATTATTGAATTTATACTTAGGAGGGTATATTCAATCATAACTTTGAAATATTTTCATAGACTTTTTTCAGTGAATGACTTCTGTAGAATTTTATAGACTTCTAATGACTTTACAAATTCATAAAAAATTTTCCTAAACTTTTATAAACTCTGTTTTAGAAGACTGTCATTCACTTTGATAGACTTTTAAAAGAAATTATGAAAAACTTTTATAAATTTTCATAGACTTTTATAGATTTCCTTATACTTTCATAGACTAAATTTTCATTAACTTGTAATATAATATACACTTTATAAGTTAATAAAACTATATTTACTATGTCAATAATGTTGAAAAAACATGACACATAAAACAAAAGTAAAGTCAATTATATAAATTGATAACCAAAACATCAAATATTTTAAATGTTTCATTATTTATTTTATGTCTTCTATGAAAAACAAAATCTCTAATTTCTTATCAATAATATCAACATCGCTCCACATATTAGTAGTTATAGCGGTCCTCTATTCATTAGCATGTTCTCGTTGTTGTTCTTGAGTCTCAAAAATTAAGTTAAAATCGTCCCCTTCATTAACTAGTAATAATAAAGATGATGAAAATTCGTAGATATTAATAAACTTTTATAGATTTTCATTTACTTTTAAAATAAAAATATATTCTTTTGACGAGCTCATACAAATTATACACTTTGTAAATTATATTTCTCATCTTAATGAAAATATTTTCTTCTAATCTAGTATAAATAAACTTGTGAAAAATTAAAACTAATGTTTTACAAAATTCAAGCTAGTTAATTTTATGGTATTATATAACTATCAAAATTGATTACTGTACTAATCAAATTAACTAAAAAAACAAAAAGTTAAGGAAATTCGCAACAAACATGTAATAGGAATAAAATTTGAAAAAAAAAAAATACATATATAGATATAATTAAACAAACAAATTTAAAAATTTATTTTTTATTTTTAATAAGTCACTAGATAAAAAATCTCTACATATTATTTTTTTTCTTTTTTATTTGAAATGGAGGTTTTTCCTCTTATTTTTAAGTGTAAAAAACAAAGATTTCATTAATTAATTTCATCGATTTCAAAGTAATGAGACTTTTCATATGTATATTTGTGAGTTTTATTTTCATTATTTGTACTCAAGAAATAATAAATTGTTAGCTTACAATACAATCATTAATAATAGTTGTACTGTTTATCATAAAAATAATGAGATAATTTGGATCAATGTCTATCTAAACATTTTTTTTTTCTTTTTGATATTGTGTGTGTGTGTATTATGAGATGTTTTCCTTTCTTAAATTCATTTTACCGAGATCTAACTCCTCAATTTTGATTCATATTTGAAATATTTTACAAAATAATAAATTGATATCCTTTAGAAAAGAATAAAACTAATAAGAATCAAAAATAAAAAGCTAACAATTTGAACATAAGAAAAATAATATTGACTATTATAATTCACAATAAAACAGGAGTGAAATATATATATATATATATATATATATGCATATATATATACATAAATATATATATATATTTCTGGGTGTAATTTTTAAAAACAAGTGAAACATTTTTATTTATAACTATCATTGAGTTTAGAGAGATTTAAATGTAAAAGAGATTGTGAGATTTAGTTTTTATAATCAACAACAAAAGTCTTTTATAAATATTTTAAAGAGTTTTGAGGAAAGTAGGAGAGAATTTGTAAAGTTTGATTATTACAAATTTAACATAAAAGTCTATAAAAGTCTACCACGGTCATTAAAATTTAAAATTTCATAAAAGTTATTAACATTTGAATACTCCATAACTTATATAAACTCTTAAAAAATCTTAATTGAATATCTTATAACTTTTATAAATATTTTAAAAGTTATTAAAAGTCTATATTAAATACCACATGACTTTTACAGAGTCTTTCAAAGTTTATATTAAATACACTCAAACTTTTAAATTCTATGAAATTCATTGAAAGTTGAGATTAAATACACCCCATTTAGGTCCTGAACATAAAGAGTCATTTGTTTTTATGTATTAAGACTGAATAGTCTTGACTAATTCTAAAGGTTAAATATGATTGAAATCTGAACATGACTGATATAATTATTTTTCCTTTTTCTATCTCTAAATGCACTGTCAACTTGTTTTTTTCAAAAACAAAATTGTCTATAAACATTTAATTTAATATTTATATAATTTTTACTATTAAATTTTTATTTTTATTTAATATGATACAAACAACTAAAAATACATAATCTAACAAATCTATATATATATATATATATAGTGTTTCTATAATCATGACGTACTAACTTTAAAAAGTAATGACCAACCAATCAAATTCATCCATTGCATTCTCTCTTTTAAAATAATTTTTTTTTTCTATTTAATTCAAATGAAATTGATGAATTTAATTGACCGATCCTTACTTTTTAAAGTTAGAACGTTCTAATTATAAAAATCATATATATATTTATGTATTATTCATAACTACAGTTCACTTAAACAAGTGATGTGAAAATGGTTTTTATATTCTTTAGAAAAATAAATAAATGTTCAATGGTGTTGAAACGTTAATAATTAAGCTAAAATTTCTGGTGAGACTTTTTAAATATTTTCTCTTTATTTATATTTTCATATTATTTCTTTATTAGTTATATGATATTAATTCCTTTTAGGTTTTTATTATTTTATTTATTTTCTATGGAATATTTGTTTTCAAGAAAAGTTAGAATTGTTTTAGGTTCTTATTTCCTTAATTGTTTAATTTATATTTTTTAGAATTCTATTTCCTAAAGAATACTTGTTTTCTAAAAAAATTAGAACTAATTAGCTATAAATAGGACATTAGTTTAGGGTTATTATTATCTTTTGGCTTTTGAAAAATCAATAAATCTTATAACTTTGCGAGACAAGTATTCCGTGATTTCTTTCAGTTTTTCAGGGTATTATTGCTTGGGATTTCTTAGGTTAGTGTTAGATCATTTTATAATTGAATTCTAAATCTACCAATTTTATAGGCTGATTAGTTTATTATCTAACAACGTGTGATGTTAGTCAGTCAGTTAGAACTTGTCATTATATCTATAGTTAGATTCTCAACACTTTCAAATTATTTTAAACCAAAAAAAAAAAGGTTTGGTTCAATTAATTTTTGTTCATTATAAATATTAGATTTTAAATTAAATAAATTGTACACTGTGTTCTTATGATGAAATTGAAAATATATTATCTTTGGAAGAAAATATAATAAATGTTATCCGATGAATTAAAATTAAGTGGAAAGTCAAGTTTTCTTAATTTTCCTAATTATTATTTTCTTAGTATTTTCAAATTATTTGAACTCTTAAAAAGAAAACAAAATAACTTAATATATCCAATTTAAATTAATAAAAAAACCAGTTTAGTGATATTTTATAAGCTTTGCGAGATTTAAAGGTGAATAAGATACAAATAACATGACATTGAGAAATGCCAAATGTATGTACCAAGCATACATTAATTAGGTTGATGGGCTTGTGCCTAAGTGGCAAAGATCACAACCCTCCCACTTAGTTGTGTTGCGGGTTTTATACTATACAGTACCTCCCCCACTTATAAATATAGATATCTCCTTCACCTATACTTAGGCTGTTCTTCTATCTATGTATGAGTTATTATCTCCCGTATAGAAGTTATTCTTCGAACCGTAGTTTAAAGTTATATCTCGTCTAGTTCCAATTAATCCCTGAACTTGTATTAACCACTAAAAAAAAAATGCATTAATTAGAATAATGTTAGATATAATAAATAAGTTAAAGGTTTCTTAATTCGTGTCAATTATTATTATTTGTTAGAAATATCGTACATCATAGGCGATCCTGAAAGGTAGACTAATAAAAGCCATCATGTGCTTTGTTTTATTGTTTTAGAAATTAAAACCCTAGTTATTACCACTAATGCACGCCATTAACCTACTTGATTAATGATTATTAAGACAAATATTTAATTATTTTCATCCAAATGATCATGGAAATAAAAAAATATACATCTAGCCGTAATCATTTTTAATTTTGAGATAACATTTCAAATTAATTATTATGGCCCAAAAATGAGAAATGAAAAGACATTAGAGAATTCTTCGTTCGTAATAAAAGATGGATTTTTCTATTAAAATTAAATTCAGTCCCATAAGACAAAATAGGGAGAAAACAAAATCTATTCTCATAACACAATCTATTCCCACAATACAAAATAGTACATATGCGGTTGTACATGTACAATCCGAAACTCTATCATCATAACACAATGTAGAGGGTAAAACTTTCATCATATATATTGATAAATATTTATATATGTGAAGAAAAATTGTGTTATCTACTTAAATTATGCGTTGATGTATGCAGTGAAGAGATTTTTTTTTTTCATTATATTTTTTATATTATTATATTTGTAAAATTGATTAAGTTCTTTATAAATTACGCATACTATGCATGCTAAGTACTTTTAAAATACAGTGTGATATTAAGAATTAATTTCGTTTGTTTACTTTAGAACATTAATCCACATTAGTGGGCTAGTCAATGTTGACTTTTTATTTTTATTTTCTGTAAGTCAGTGTATTTGATTTAGTCTAATTTAGGAGTTTTCCTGGTAAACCAGATTATAATTCATCATTACCCTATTGAAATAAATAAATCTTTTCAAATTTAATATGGGTTGATCAATTGTAAAATCTATTTTGCGATCAAACATGAACTTGAAACATTGGAATTTAATTCAGTTTCGAATAAACTATAAATCTAATATACATGTTAAATGAATCAATAAGTACACGTACATCTATATGAACTCTTAATAATTAATTTATATAACATAGCTGTTCAATCAATGTGGGTAAATTCATATGAACGAAATAAGTCAAGTATATTACCTATCAAATTAATTTTTTCTCATGTGAATCAAACTGTCAAAATCATCAAAACCATCAGAATCAATTAATTTAGGATAAATAGCCAACTTAAAATAACTTGATGAAGTTCTAATAACCTTATAATTACTCCAAATTATTTTTGACGACCAAGATGACACTTAATTATTTGGATTCCTTATAAAGATAGCCACAGCATTTCGTGCTTAACTTGATGATTTGGTCTTCAACCCAACATCAAAGGATAATTTGCTTTTACTTTACCTGAAAAATCAAAAATAAAAATATCGTAAATATATTAATGAAGAAAGTGACGTAATTGTTCTTCCTAAGTTGATTTTTTTTTTTTTTGTGAAGTTGGTGTACACAAGAAGACACATTATGGACCAGTATTCCTTGCGATAATTCCAAGCATATACTAAAGGGATGCTACTTAGCTAAGCTCAATTATTATCAATAAGCAAATAAAATATTAATAACATTCGTAGGCGCCACCTTCATGAGTTTGCTTATCGAAAAATCAATATAATACTAAACCAATTATAAAATGTGTTAATTAATTAATAGAGGTGGCGGCGACCCACCATTCTTTAGTAGAAATGATTGAATACCTTCTTTAACCTTAAGAGGTCAAAAGTTTAAGTCGTACTCTTATTCTATTAAAACGCAATATGTAAGTGTGAGTCTGTTCTTAATAGGAATAGTCATCTCCTAATTATGGGAGTAGTTATTTGAGTCACGTTATCACTGTTCGATCTCCATAGGTCTCTTCACTGCTTTGATCCGTAAAGTGTTGTGTTAAAAAATTAAATAAATAAATAATAGAGGTGGTGGCGGCCTTCCGTCAAGCAAATAGATCCAATGTTTTGTGACGACTAGCAATTAAATCTATAATTATTATTTATATTGTCAAACAAAAACTTTATTTTTATTATCATTATAAATTTTTAAAATTTCCTACATAGCTTGTTGCGTGATTGCCGGCTCAGGTCTTTGTCTATCGATTAAACGAACCCAAACAAAGCAAAGTTAATGTGTTAGTTGACAGACAACTTGTGGCTGGGGCCGAGACCATATAATAAAATGATAATTTATCTTTTGAAGATAGACATAGGAGGCTGAAAGGGTCCACAACATCAATCATCGTTCATAGGACAAAAAACAAAAGAATGAATGTTGAATTGTATTTCATAATTCTTTGACGAGCAGAGGCAGTCAATAACTCAATATATTTTAATGAATCTTTGATGTATAATTTGTTTCAGAACTTTTGGAGTCTAAATCGATCACATTATCCTTATTATATAATAGGTTAACTAGCATATCAATTAATTTTAATGTTTAAAATATTATATCATATAATAGATGAGTATGCAAATAAAAGAAAAATATTGTGACCTGTGAACGATGATATATTGAAGAAAAATTATTTTCAGCTATATTCCTACCACGTTCATGGCTTCATAATAAAGAGCCCGAAACCGCGGAATAAGCTATTGGACCCTGTTAAAGATGATCCATCATGTGAGTCATCAATGCATAGGAATTGATCCCCTCATCAAGTCCTAAAAGACCTAATACTTAATACATAGTCGGCGGACCCTACTAGTGGAAGAAATAGAAAATAAGTTTGTGTCGTTTTCTTGATTTTATAATGTTTTGGTAAATCATGGATCATTTCGTCTGTCAGATAGATAAAGTGATCCTTCACGTCATTGTAGTCCTTTTCAAATTTACCAAATATTATCACAATGGTTATCAAAGATGATAAAGAATATAGAATGAGGTGGATGTTGTAATATGTGGTGTCATATGTATGTAGAGGATATGGTACGAGAAAATATTGCACTAAAATGTTGATATCCTATAATCCAAATTTAAAGAATTTGGATGAATAAGTAGAAAGGATATTATAATTATGCCATGCAACATGATTTTGAAAACATTCCTCAACTGTCCAATTTTGTTTTTTCCCATTAATTTATCCAAAAGCTATCAAATTTCTGATCTTAAATTTCAGTTACTTTTTCTCACCCCCTTAAAGGTTCATTGAAATAGATTATTTACATGGGAATCTTGCCGTGGGGGTCTAGGTTTAACAGTACTTTAAAATATTTTGGAAAGAGTAAGACAAAACTAAAAGAAAGACTAGGTAATATATAACAAGTACATCAACAAGAATATGTCTATATAAAACTATATATCTAAATGAGTTTAGGAGAGGAGAAGGTCAGTGGCGCCATTGGTCAAACCATTGACCCTTATGCCTTGAAGACGTAAATTCTACTCCCAATAAAGATCGTCTCCTATCATATAAAAATGTTTTGATTGTCCTCCTATCTTGTGTGAGCCCTCTCTCCCACTTATGTGTGGGTTGCTCTCTCCCACATGAAAGCTACTCCTCGAGCCACGTCATAAAATCAAACCTTATTTGATCATGGTTAATCTCTAAACTTATCCCACCCATTATATATATATATCTATAGAGTCAATGAAGCGAGATCAAGGTGGGGGTTAGGAAATTCCAACCCCATACCAAAATAAGTAGAAATAATATTAAAAAACTCATTGTAGTTTATAATAATATCTATTTTACTATATATGGTTTCATTTTTATTCAAAATTTCTCCGAACATTAATAAAAATACTCAAAATACCATCTGAATACGTGTAAAAAGACAACAATACCCTTGATGATCATAAATTGATGATAAAGTATTGGGGGTAAAATGGTCATTTCTGTTATTTTTTTTAACATCAGGAGAGATTTTAGACAAAAATGAAACCATAGTGGTGAAATGGATATGTGTACAAACTATAATAAGTTTTTTTGGATTACCCAAATAAGTATTTACCTCCACCTCCAATCCTGATACTTGAAAATTGGCGTCATCCCACTAGGCCACCACTATTCCACTACTCCGCTTCCACCATCAGGTTTATTTTTCCTATACGAATGTCATAATTTTTATTCTATATTAAATAATTATCTTTTAAAACTAATTATTAAGTTTTAAAGAAGCTTCATGAATGTAGTTTAAATACTCAATAATTGACTATAAAAAAAATCATAAAAGAATAAACAAGAAACAATAAGGAAAGTAAAATTTGAAAATAAATAAATGAATATTTGATAATTTCATATTTGATAAATGTTATAGTTTATATACTAATTTTAATTAATTATAATACATATTTTCATATTTAATAATTAAAATATACATTGAAATCTCATTTGATTCCTTAACAAACACTAAAAGATGCTAACTTATGTTGATATAGGTTCACTTAAATCGTATAATAAATGAAATTTTTTAAGCTTTATACTTGATTTATATTATTTATTTTTAAATCTAAATGAGATCCTTCTTTTTAAGATAAATCTCTAATCTTTATCTTTCTTTTCAAACATTAAAAATTTCATTTGACTCCTTACTAACTCTAAAAGATAGTGAGTTATGCTAATCGACATTGATTGAGATCAAACAAAGAGTTTTATTTTTTTGATTTTATGGTTAATTTATATTGTCTATAAATAAACCCAATTGGACTTCTATTTTTCAAGATAAAACTTATATATTTACACAAGTTTTAAGTGTTTAAAACTTCATATGATCAATTAATTAATACCATAAAATATTAACTTGTGCTAAGCAACACTAATTAAAATCGTGTGCAAACCAATATTATTCTAGTTTGATGCTTGTTTGTATTGCTTGTTTTTAAATTCAACTCTAGATATACTTCTTTATCATAACACAAAGGGAAAACTTCATTTAGTCATTAAGGTTTCAAAAAATATCAAAATTTTAAACATATTTTGAAAACTATTTTTTTTATCTCTAACTTTTTCAAAACTCTTCAAAATAGTCTAATCAATCGGTCAATTGACGGTCAAAAGAGACAAAAAAAACACAATGACTCATTTGCCCCTAAGTTTGGTTGTAATGTATTAAATTGCCGTCTTACCCCTAGTTAAATAAAAATATTAAAAATAAATAAATAAATATATAATCAAAAGTTTTTACTTAATTAGAAAAAGAAAATTAATTAATTAATAATAATAATAATAATAAATCATCACCATAACTTTCTCTCATCTTTTTCTTTTTATTATTCTTCTTATTTTCTTCTTCGTCTCCTCCACTCTCTCATCTCTCATTCTTCTTCTTTTTCTTATTTTTCTTCTTCATTTTTCATTCATCTCTTCTAATAAGTTATGGGTTCGATGGAACCCAAAACCAGATCTGATTATAGGTAGATTTGGTTCTGAGTTCGATAAACCATCTTTGGTTCTGGGTTGATTGAACCCGTTAGAATGAGAGACCTGGTTTTGAGTTCGATCAACCCAGAGCCTAGGCCCTAACATCAGCAGAGAAAAAAAAATTAAAAAATTTGAAGATGGGGATGAAGATGGTGATGACGGTGGTGACGAGAGATGTTTAGGGTTTGGAGTTTGTATTTGATATTTGGGGTTGGTGTTTGGGGATGATGTTTGTTATTGGTGTGTAGAGTTAATGTTAGGGTTTGACAGTTGTGGTTGGTGTTTAGGGTTGATATTTGTGGTTTGATGAATCTGTTGAGTGTTTTTTTTTTTTTCTTTTTTTTTTTTTCAAATTGCTTTGAAGATATGTATTTGCACGTTTGTTCTAGTTTGTGGTTTAATAAATTTGTTGAGTATTTTGTTTTGTTTTCATTTTTTTTTTTTGTAAGTTGCTTTAAAGATTTGGATTTGCATATTTTGGATTCAAACCATATTTTTGAATCCATATTTTTTTTAAAAAAAATTTCTAGTTTTTATTTTTTTATTTTTTCATAATTATTTTTTGATTTTTTAAATTATATTAAATCTTTTATATATTTAAAATCTCAATCATCCACGTGTTACAATCTTAGTTTCTTAAATGAAAAAGCTATTTTACCTTTCCCATCTAAGCTTTCTGTTACCATTGACCGTTAGTTAACTAACAGTTTGAATTTTTTTGAAGAATTTTGAAAAATTTAAGAATGAAAAGAGCTATTTTTAAAAGATGTTTAAAATTTTGATATTTTTCGAAACCTCAATGACTAAAATGAAGTTTTTCCTAACACAAGTGAATTACTAAATAGAAATTTTGATGTCGGATTCACAAGAAAAATGCAAAAATTATGAAAGGATTTTACTATTAGTTCAACATATTCAATACAATTTAAATTTTTCACAAGAGACGCACATAAGCACATAGAAATAATTCACGAATCTGAGATGATACTGAGGATTGAATCTTGCAAATTGCATTGGGAAATGTGCAAGAATTTCGACTCTTGCGCATATCATATGGGCCGGGCCAGGTTTGCCCACCACTTTTGCATGTTTTTGCCTCTGACTTTCTTAACCCCGTATACTATTTTCAATTATATTGACAAGTCAACACCAAGATCGCACCTCACGCGTTAAACGGCATCGTATGGCTGAATCCAGGGAACTGACGTGGCACAATGGTTTGCCGATCTGCCCAGTCACTTATTTGGGCCTTTTCATTGGTTGATTGATATCCGCAGAAGATTTCCATTTTATTTATATATTTATTTAATTTCTCTCATTCAATCTCTATCTTCCCACAATTTCAACAGCCGATCCAACCGAACAATAATCACCGTTAACACAAGCCTCTCCCGACAACAAGTTCCAGTTCCAGACATCACACAACACACTCAAACAAGTAACGAAACAACTGATATTAATTAAGATTTTTCAATGGCTTCTTCTTCTGTCTCCAGACCACCACCTCAGCTTCATCACATCAACTGGTCTACTTCTACTTCCACTTCTACCCTCCTCCCCAAAACTGCCACCCCCTACCATGGAATAATGCCACTTGTACGCGCCATTAATATTGCGCACGGAGGTGGCAGTGATCAAGTCGTGTACGGTCCAGATTTGCTGAGGAAGCCGGTGGTTTCTCTGGCGCCGCCCCCGGAGAACAAGAGAAGAGACGATAATAAAGGTGGGCCCCCGTGGATGGATTGGGAGGATCAGATTTTGACAGAAATTGTGCCTCTCGTTGGCTTTGTTAGGATGATTCTTCATTCTGGAAAGTAAATTTACTACTCTCATGTATTAAATTTACTCTCTCTCTCTCTCTGTTTTTTTCTTTTTGGGTTTATGATTCTAGCTTTATTTATTGTGTCTAGATATAAACCTGGGGATAGATTAAGTCCTGATCATGACAAGATAATTGTGGAGAGGTTGCTTCCATTTCATCCAAAATATGAGCAGAAGATTGGTTGTGGAATCGACCACATCATGGTATGTTCTTCAATAAACTTTCCCATTTGTGTAATATGGATTCGCAATCTGAATCACGTTTACAATTCTACATATAACTAGAGTTGGATTTTTCTGTTTGTTGCAAAATTTGTAATTTTTCAAAATTAGAATTGAATGCCATGTAATTGATGCTTTGGATTGCTAGCTGTTTTGTGACATATATTGGCATATGTAAGTCAGTTGAGAAGTACTGCTTTTATGATTGCATATACACAAGGTGCTCTAGTCAGATATAGGTTGCATAAGAGAGGTACTGGCGTTTTACCAAAAAATGGTGGATGGATATGGTAGAATAAAATTTTGTATGGATATTGAAACCAATATAGTTGACGTTTGTGTTGTGCAATCATGAGGTTTTGGTAGATGCACTTGAGTCTTCCATTTAGATAATTTGTTACATATGTATACGTGATAATGGAAAAATTATGTATTATTTTTCTAATTTTGGGAGCATCATATATATAGGTTGGATACCATCCAGATTTTGAAGGAACTCGATGCTTGTTAATAGTTAAAAAGGATGGAGAAATGGTTGATTTTTCATATTGGAAATGTATAAAAGGGTTGATCAAGAAGAAGTATCCGCTGCATGCTGACACTTTCATTCTCAGACATTTTCGAAGGCAGTGGCGCAGGGATTGATCTCGCACTCCCAATTCTCATAACAAATAACAATCTTTCATCTTTCCTTTTCCACTGTATTATGTATTTGAAAAGTGGTTGGTTTTGCTTTTGTATTAAGACATAATTTGTTTAATAAACTTTATTTAGCTGTGTTGTACATGAAATCATATTGGTTTAAATATCATTGTTGTTTGGTGGTAGAAAGTATGTACCTTCAATTTGATAATTAAGTTAATCAAATCATAAATTGTATATAAAATTTTTTTCTTTTCTTTTACCATTGAAGTCATTGTAATTTGTTTGAATCCATTATAAGTGGCCGGATCCAACTTTATTTGCGCATTTTTTTCCTTAAATCTAAATAAATATAAATCAGACTCCCAACTTAGGTTCTGATTGAACTTGAACCGGACCTTATCAATTTTTTTTTTTAATTTTATAATAAGTATCAAAAACACTTGTATTTGAGTTAAGGATGTTAGGATCCTTCAATACAAAAGTTTATTCTCCTTTTCTAGAAAAACAAAAATAATAACAACGCTTACCTTTCTTCCGAAAAAAAAAAAGAACGCTTACATATAAGAGGTGTAATTCTCATTGACAATTTGCTTACATTAATCACACAATAAATATTTTAAAAATATTTGGATAAATTAACAAGATGAAATTTAGTAACACTATTCGGATGAATTGTTCAGATTACGAGTTGTGTTAAAATTTAAAAAGAAAAATGAATGAACTGTTATTCTTGTCAACTTTATAAAATTTGATTTATATGTTAATCAAATAATTTTTCATTTCTAAGAGTATGTTGAAAAAAGTGATTAAACTAGAGTAGAAAGAATATAATCCCCAGATAATTTGGCGGTAAAGAAGAATTGCCACGTGTAAGAAAGATTTTCTTTTAGTGGACCAGCGGAGATGCTGACGTGAACGGTCCAGATCTAAAATCATCGTCTTCAAGTAAGCTCACTCTCTCACCTCCACAGAAAACCAAAAATCGATTGTAATTGAAATCGCAGAGAAAGAGAGAGTTAGGGTTAGGGTTTGAAAACGAAAAAGTCGTTGAAAGATGTGGCACGAGGCGAGGAGATCGGAGAGGAAGGTGCACGACATGATGGACGCGGCTCGTAAGCGAGCCCAGAGGCGAGCCGTCTTCTTGGCGAAGCGGCGCGGCGATCCTCAGCAATCGATTCAGGTCATCGGCTCTCACTGCCGTATGTATCGCGACGACGCTCTCTATCAGGCCGCTCAGAACCAGCAAGGATTGTAAGTCTCAATCTTTAATAGAATTTTTTGTGGTTATTGAAAATTGAATATAATTAGAAATGAATTACAAATGTACCATGTTTTTATTGCATTTTGTTGGAATTTAATTGGTTGAATATGTGTGATTTCGTTGTAGGATACCGTGGAATGGAAAACAGGATGTTTTGATTGATAGGTATAGCTCTCTGTCTATTTGTTTGTTATTTTTATTTTGCAGTTTGTTTGTCTAGTTGATATGATTTAGACTAGGGCTTGAATTGGCAGATTTGATGGTCGGGCCCTTCTAGATTTCATTAGGGAACCTGGTTTGCGGCGTTTTCATGCCCAGGAAAAGTCGGAAGAAGCAGAAGAACTAGAAGAGTTTGTTAATTTTGAGCGTTATCGGGATTTAATTAAGCATCGACGTAGAGGATGTCGGTACTTTTTTTTTTTCTGATAAATGCGTTCGTTTCATGTGTTTTTTTGTTTCTTTCCTTTTTTAGTTTTAAAATATGTTTTTTTTGCCTTGCTACTATTTGTTTATGAGAAAGCAACACAAGACAAAAGGTGGATGTTTGTTTTTCCCTTTGAGGTCTACATGAAGGATTGGAATCAATATTTAGAAGCTCTATTTTGTACTTTAACAGTTGATGATGAGGAGGGCCTGCAACATGTAAATCAAGAGATGGAGGCAAAGGTTGCAGCCCCGTTTGCATTGGACAGGTCTGGTTGCTTTTTTAGTTCTTTAGTTTGTTCTATTTTACTTCTTTTGTTTCTTCATTAACTTATCTAGTCAGTGAGTGATATGATATTATGAACTATGGTAGGATCCCTTGCACTTGGTAGCAGTGTTGGAAATTCGTTTACTAAATCTTTCTGTAATACCTCGTTCAGAATTTAGATTACTGCATGTGTAAAAGGAATTGCTTGACATTTTTCAGTGTTAGTAACCAAGACCTAAAAACTTAAACTGATAGGAAATGACACAATTATAGTATTTGAGCCATCTTACATACCACCTCATGTGCAAGACCAACAAGATTGCCACATGGCTTGAGCCTGAACACTAACACATAACAAATTCAAATATAATCACGTGGGAGACTTGAACCTGGACTCTTGGGATAAACCAAGCTCCAACACCATGTTTGAAATGAACACACCTAAAAACTAAGGCTGATAGGATAGGGCCCGAGCCCGACAATAGTATTTAAGCATTGTAACAGTTAAAAAACTTAGCTTCATGTACGTGATTATGTTGTCTTGTTCTATAAGTATCCTCTGACTGTGAGGAGTGACAGATTACCATTCTTGTTGGCATTTGGCAAAAATGGAATTCAGTGACACCTTGTGCATGTTTAACAAAGATTGAATCTTTAGTACATTCTCACCTTTGCTTCTCAGTATTCTTAAAGTGGAATATTTAGCTCGAGAATTTGGGTGCATTTTGACTAACAATTCCTTAGTGAAAGTTGACGGTTTTCTGGTCAAGGTTTTAGAGGTGGCTTCCATAAAATATCTATGGAAGCACACTCTTATATCTAAGTATCACCTGGGAAGTATGAGATATTTGATCTGCAATAAAGAGTAATTGTAACTGTCATTCAGTTGATGCCTAGCCATTCCTTGTTCAAGTTGATTCAGTGGGATAAGATGCTTAATATATCTCTAGTTTGTGAACTTCGTCATACTTGATCAGATTTTGATGGAATTAATTACTTTGTCAGAATTTGCTCACAATCAGTTTTGATTATCTGTGTAATGGTAGCTTGATTCTGCTTTCTCATATATATAAAGTTATAAATGTAACTTCTACCTTGTCATTTTCTGCATATCTGGTAGACCTCAGCCACCACAACCTCCTGCAAGCAAGGGTTCATATTCACAGGTTGCGTTCTCTTATGATGGAAATGCAAATGTGGAAACCCGATTTTCAGATGATGAAGATGATGAGGATGAGGATGACGAAGATGAAGAGGATGATTTTAATAGTGATGATAGCAACGATGAAGGAATGGATGCAATAGCTAAAGAATTTGGAGTTAAAAGGTATGGTTGGCTTGTTTATATGGATAAAAAAGCTAAAGAGGAAGAAAAACGGCAAAAGGAAGCGATCAAAGGTGATCCTGCAATTGTAAGTTCATTATAATAATGGATTGATTCAGGTCTTCATATTTGTTCATAGTAGTGCACAATTTGCATGATGCTGGGCTAAAATTCTGAATTTGTAGAGGAAGTTAAGTCGCAAAGAAAGAAGAAAAGCTTCGCAGATAGAAAGGGAGAGAGAAAGAGAAGCAGCACGGATAACTGGAACACGAGTGCTCCATCACGATCCTTACAGGTAAGGGTCAACAAGGTCCTTTCTTTACAAATTATAGAAACTGTTTCTGTAACAATATAATTGGATCAAGTATAGTATTCTTACATCCTAATGTTGCTACATACTCTTATATATAGAGAATCTAGACGAAGTCCTACTTATGAAGCTTATCCTCGTTCTAGAAGGTATGTCTTTTGTAGGTTGTGTTTGTCGAAGTTGTTGCTTCCATGGGTCTTTCTTTCCATAAGAAGGAATCTTGGTGGTTACGCATTTTAGTGGTGTTGCATTTATCAGATCAAGATCACGGTCGTACTCCCCATCATACTCAAGGCGTCATGGTCGTGGAGGATATGCTGATGAAGTTCATCGGAGCAGACCAAGGACTCCCAAAATAGAGTATATTACTGAATTTGGGGGTTCAGGCGATAGGGATGCACCAAAGCTCGAAGGATTTTCTCCACCAACATCTCCATCCCAGGCTTGATTTGTTGAGCCGGTCGGAGCACTGGACCTTTAATTCTTGCAAAGATAGATTCGACAGTCTTTACTCTGCTGCAGCTTATCCTCATTTTGTTGCCTGAGGCAAACTTTTCTGATTTAGAATAGATCAGGTTTAGGGTTTATCAGCATAACTGGCAAGAAGGAGATGAAAGGAGGCTTCCTTTCTGGAGCTTATTTTTCCCTGAAATGGATTTTTGTATTGCACTTCCTAGTTGCATGAATTTTTGAAATTAGTGTCTAATGCTTATGCTTTCCTGCAGGCCATCATCTGGTCGTATACTTGAGGCATTGCATGTTGATCCAGCATCTGGTGTATCCATCGACAAGGAAAAGAGCAGTAAATCATTGAAACCAGGAGTAAGGTACTCTTTAGAGCCTCTTGGCTGAGTCCTCTTTTGTTGTAATGTTTTAGTCTTGTTATTATTTTTCTGAATTGTAGGGTTTATATATGTATATTTTACTCGTTTTTTTTTCCCTATTTTGTTATTTTAGATTTAGGGAATTCATCATTATCACCGTTGAAATTTGTTCTGCTTCCTCCTTTACAGTGCATCTTCAGCATTATCAAAGTTGACCAAAGTAAATACTTCTGGCGGCCCCTTAAAACAGCCACAGGGGGAGAAGAAAGAAACTCATCAGGAGCGGCTTAAAAGGATTATGAGCAAACAGCTGAACAAGCAAAGTATGACCTAAAAATTTTAATTTAGTTGTATTAGCTAATTTAACGTGTTTACATAGTCTGTTGGAAATTATTGAGAGTAGTAGTTTACTTTTCTTTTGTTGAGTAGAAATGACCGGTTGGTTCGGGTCACATCTTTTTACCTTTTTTTGTTTGTATATATGATTCAGCAACTTTTGCTTTTGCAGTTAAAAAGGATACTGCTGCTGAAATGGCTAAGAAACGAGATCAGGAGCGCCAGAGGCAGGAAAAAACTTGCAGAAACAAGTCGATTAAGTCGTAGGCGTCGAAGTCGCAGCCGCAGCCGTAGCAGGAGCTACAGTCGTTCCCCTACAAGGTAAATCATAACGCTTTGAGCATCTGCATGCAAGTTTTGACATGGATTTTCGCTCTTATGTCTCAATTTTGTGTACTTGTTCAGCTGTGGCCGATGAAATACAGATATATATAGTGATTAACATTATTAGTGCTGTAAACGACAGACTACGCTCCTTATAGCTGACATAATAACTTTGAAGTGATTTAAATTTTACCAAAAAAGTTGGAAGGTAAAGAATCTTGTTGTTCAATACTTAGGTCTACAGTACATGAGGTATATTCTAACAGGAAGACACAGACAACTTTATTTGTCTCTCAGAAACCTTGTTAAAGTGTAAACTTTGTGCAACATAGATCTGTGTTTTTGTCCTTATTTATTTTTTATATTAGATATGGTTAGAGTTATAAGCTGATTATATTACCAAACCCTGCCGTTTGCCTAAAATTATTACCTCCCTTGTTCTACCAAGCCTTCCATCATGCTTCTTCAAGAGCAGTTAATGGTGTGTAGGTCTATAATGATCTTTAATATGTGAAGCTGTGCAATTTTGTGCGTGTAATTGTTTCTCATAGAGCTCGTGTTTATATAATTACAAAATCCTTGGTGGGGTATATGATTGATGAAGACCTGATTACCTGAAAATGTTTTATAAAAGAAATGGTTGATGTTGTTTTACATGGTTCCATGATGTGCTTTTCTCAGAAGATACCACCGCTATAGCAGAAGCCCGAGTAGGAGCAGGAGCTCTCGAAGACATCATTCTCGTTCCTGCTCGCGCTCCCACTCTCCTTCTCGTGCTCGCTCTCGCTCTTATTCTCACTCACCCAGGTGATCTTAATGTATATTAATTTTTCTTTTATGTTGCTTGATGCGTGTTATTCTAAAATCTGAAGACTAATTCAGAGATCAAACATTACAGGGTAAGAAGTCGTTCAAGGTACTGATAGAGAGAGATTGATGCAAGTTATCGAGTGTTTTAAAGTAACTTTGGACAGCTATAGTCATCGTGCGTGAAATATTGGGTTGGGGGGGCGGGTTGGTGTGTAGGGGTTGGGGCGGCGGCGGTTTGTTGTGGGAATTGAAAGTAGATAAAGCATCATTCAGTTAATTATGATTCGTTTGTAGTTGAATTGGTGTAGTTGAATTGGCTGCTGTTTTACTTAGTTGTATGTAATGTAATATAATAAATCGTTTGATATGCTTGTACCTCATCAATCTGGGCCAAGTTTTTTGTTTTCCCCAATGGCTGTCTTTTATTGCACATCATTGAGTGTTTTTTAATTTTTATTTGAAAGCTACCGGGTCAAAAGTCTTATACAAACTTTAAATTGTATTTGGTGGGAATTCAACTTGTAGCACCTTGGTGAATAAGGTGGCATTTAACTATCTGTGGTTAAAAGATGATGTGTTATCACATGATGGAAAGCTTGATCACCATTCAGTTGCTCGTAAGCACGCGGTCCTAAACGCAAAGACATTGTTGTGTCTTTCGCATCCAACCCAATGGTTGGATGGGTTGGGCTTGACTATGCGACCTTTGAGGCCGGATGGCTCTGCTGGGTTTTAAAATGAGATTAGGTGCAAAGCATAGCCGGCTCTGCAGGTCTTCCCTAGTAGGTCTGCTTTGGACCAGGCTCGTCGATAAGGTTCGGACCAACAAAAAGGTTAAAATCCAGCCGGCCGTAGTATGGTCCCTTTGTTTGATACATCTAGCTGGTTTGGTGGAACCATTCTTGCACTTAGGAATGTTCAACCTAAATATATGGAGACGCTAATTTGGTGATACATGAATGGCTGCACCTCGTGTAACCTTTTATGGCGTGGAAACCAGAATCAGAAAAGCAAGTTAGGAGCCAGAAAATTATTTTAGAATGCTGTACTTTAAAGAATAATACATGCTGCATTTATATCTTAATTGATTTCAACTCATGATCGTTAACTGATAAATGGATAATTATTAATGATTATAAAAAAAAAAAAAAATCACTTGAAAAAATTATTCAATGACCAATTGACGCATGAAAAGGATTGTCAAAATACTCTTTTGTGAAATTAAAAAGAATTAAAAAAATCTTCGAAGGACCATTCATGAAGTTGAAAAGAAATAGAAAAATCTAAGTAGGAACCATTCATTATAGTAGGGACTTTAATGTCATAATTATAGAGGATTTATTGTTCCTATTTTAGATAATAGTAAAATATGTAACTTGTAAGTCACGAAAAGGGTGCTTTTTTTAACATAAAAAATATGGAGATGTTAATGAGATAGTGCGAGAAGAAAGATGCGTAGAAATGGCAAGTGGGTTGATTGACTCGAGTGATTTAAATTGGTGAAAAGTGACAGCCTTCCAAGTTTGTTTTGGAAGGTAAATGATTCAAACGAAGCTCCGCAAATGCACGAACGCTCCCATTCTCAATCAAATCAATTCAATGGCTGTCTGGTTTATCAAGATGTCAATCCAACCGCCCAGCTATGTATGCAACTAAGTGGCTGGAAAGCTGGAAGCCAATTACATTATAAATGGTGGAAACTTTATGTCAGTTTTCGACTTGAAAATATCAAAGATAAGATGATGATAGTCATGAATCACGAATCACGAAACTAAGCTCATTTTTCCTGTGTTGGGATGAATTATATCTGAAAGTGGAAAGGTTAGAAATATGTCCCAGTCGGATATTAACTAGTAGAAACTATGGTGGTGGACATGATATGACTCCTTTAATTACAAATGCTTGAATTATATAAGATTATAATTATGAGTTTTGAAACTAATAATAACGGGGAAAAAAAACTTTTATAAATACGGACTTTTTACTTATGTTTATAATCTAAACATTAGTACTCAATTGTTGTTCTATGTGCCTAGTTTCAAAACTATGAATAACATCCATCGCTATAGGAGAAGGGAATTCATATGTGAAAGATGACACCATGGGAAAATTAATTCATTAGGAAAAAAACCTAGTACTCAATTGTTGTTCTGTGTTAGTTTCAAAACTAAAACTTTTTACCACTATATACTGAGATTTTTACAAATTATATCCGTGTACAATTATATATATATATATATATATATATATATTATGGACTCAAAGTTGATTTTTTTTTTTTCCCAAGATCATGTCATCCTTGAAAATTTTTCCTAGGTCATGCTATCCTTGAAATTTTTCCTAGATTATGCTATCCTATGGAAATAGTAAAAATCCATTAATTAAGAAGGAAACAATATTATTAAAAAGTAGAAAAAATTGTGTTGTGACTACATATAGACAAGATGAGAGATGAGAAAATGATTCAAGATATCTTTTTCTTTTAAGTAAATTCAAGATACTCATTATCTCACCTAACCTCACATTTTAATGATCTCATGATACATTATTATTATTATTATTTGATATATTTTCATAAATACTTTTTAAACAATCAATCTATCAATTTAAAAAAATAAGAGGTAAAAGTGAGGAGCTAGGATCCTCTCCTAACCTCTTTTTTTTTTTCCTAAACTTTTTGTAATCTCATAATAAATCAAGTAAAAAAAAAATAACGATGATCAAGAATGCTACATTTTTTTTTATGCATTACTTAAATTCAAATTCTTCTTATAAAAAATCAATTTAAAAAATATAGTTAAGAGGGGATCCTAGCTTTGAAGAGGATCCTCATTCAAAAGTGAGAAAGGGGGAAAATCTTCTTATTAAATTATAAGAGCATCTAAGTTCTTTAATATTTGATCATCATAATCTTTATTTTTTTTTTCCTTTTTTCTTTTTCTTTTTCTTTTTAAACTTTAATCTACTTCTTCAATTTACTTTTTCTTTCTCTAGTGTACTCTTAGAATTCACTTTAGAGTAACTGACAAAAATACAATCCATCTTAAAAAAATCACAGCTTTATATCGAACATTGAAGGCGTCCCAATCAAGCAATCAAATGGACGTGTGGGAATCCATCCGGTTGCTTTGGACATAACTTTCTCTATGTAACTATTACTTTCTTTTTCTTTTTTTTTTTTTAACTTTGCTTTATATTTTATCTTCAAAATAAATGGATATATTCTTTCTTTCTGGTCTATCAATGTTGCGTTTGATCAAGAAATATAAAAGAAAACAATGAAAACGTATACATCTAGGTCCTCACTTTATTCCATCTCTATCGCACGCACGCTCATGCAAGACAGAAAGGGATGCTCCTACTCTCTCTGTACCCAGCTTTTAATTACTCTCTTATAAATTCACACACACATCTGCACTTATATCTGCCATCTCTTTTCTTCACAATTATGTTTTGATTTTGAAAGAGAAAGAAAAAGACTTCTCATCTTTATAATGTGACCACTTCTTATAGGGTCATTTTTTCAACTTTATCATTATTTTCGCCTATATTTTTATATTAAAGTGTTATTCTTTTTATTTCATCAATTTTTTTTTTCATTTTGATCACCTTTTTAGTTTTTAGTAACCAATCAAACCATTTGTACCTATTTTCAAAGGGTTCTTTGAAATTTTCAAAGCATGCAGAACTTGAAAAGTAATTATTTTCGAAAAAGCAGTTGATCATAAAACAATCCCGACACAATAAATAAGTTTAATTTTCAAAACCAAAAGCTTTGTTTCACAATGTGTGTACTCGTGAAGAATCATCTATTGCTTACTCTGATATTATTGTAATTAATTAATTACTTTCTAACTAGAATTATCTAATGTGAACCTTTATAGCAAGAGCAATACACAATCGATTACATATCAATGCCCCTTTAATCATCTAAATAATTAATTAATAGTTGAATAAACTTTATTGATTAGTTAACAATGAAGCAATGAATCCTTGTCCATTTCCTTGCAAAATGAAAACCCACTTGGATTAGGCTTTACCCACCAATTATTCCTACAAAGACTTAGCTAAACGCACTTGTTTTCTTTCTTAATAATTTAATTACTAAAAAAATTAGTGTTAGAAGGTTGATTATGCACATGGGATGGTGTATCTTTCTCGTATTAATTAAAATTTATCATATGAAATCTTTAATGAAAAGGGTGTATAAAATAAGATTATTTGTAGATTAGATCCTTGCCCTACAAAATGATTTTATTCTTCTTAGCATGCTTTAACTCTCTTATTTATATTAACACATAAATATTATATTATCATCATAATCACCACTGACCAATTCAAATTCTATACCTCTTTTTTGTCCCAATCTTAGAGATGAGTAAAATAATAATGATATTATTTATAAATAGATTATTTTACATCTCTTTCCAACTTCAATGTGATTTCAATTCTAATTAATGGTTTGTGCATGTGCAATACCAACCCTGAAACATTTGAATTAAAATAAATTATCGGTTGAAAACATGTGACATCTGTGATCCCTAATTGCATTTTCTTCTTCTTCATTTTTCTAATATATAAAAATGTATATTAATCATAAATAAAAATATATAAAAATAATTGAATATGTTAACCCGTCTCATATTTACTTTGTATCATTAATAAACTACTTGTTTTGAGGTAATAATATTTATTAATTTATTATATTTTACATTCATGTATTCTTGATTAATTTGCCCTTTGGATTAATAATTTGATACCACCTAATATTATACATATGATGATCATAAGATAAAGTTAACAAAATTAGGGATTCGAAATCAAGAGAACTTTAACAATCTTTAGAGGAAATCTGGAAAACCATGAAATATGGATTCCAATAGGGGACAATGCATAAAGCTTCTCAAGTTCCATCAAGAGAGCTATATATGAATCAACAGCCATAGCTAGCTAGGATCAACTTTTATAGATCTCATATGATCTCTTTTACATAGATGTAGTGATGGTTTTGTCCCTTTTAGAATCTCAAATGAAAGGGGGAGAGCGTGCGTGTGTTTCTTTAATCATCAACTAATTAGCTAACTCAATTAATTATGATGACTAACACATCATCACAATCATAGGTACACCACGATGCCATCAACTTCATTCATACAGTTCCCTCCTTCAAACGTAATAGCATAGAAAAACATGAAAACAATTAATGTTTCAACAGTTAGGGTACGGTTCTTAGGAACATATAAAAACATAATTGAATGAGACTAATTTATCATTATTTACATATATCAACCTAACAAAATTACATAAACGAATATATTTATATATTTTAAGAATATTTTCTACTAGTTGTCATTATTATTATTATGTTCGATAACGAATTTAGAGTAGACTCAAAGCATAATAATATGATATATCCATTTCATTTAAAATTTTTATAAAAAAAGTTGAGAAATGAGGAAGGAAGACAAGTAAAGCGATGCTGCCTACTAAATCAACTCGTTAAGAGCATGGATTAATCTCTATGGACCCGCACCTTGCCTGCTACATTCGTGTACAAGACAATGAAATCGTTGAATAAATTCGATGGGGAGTGTGGCCAGAAGGTTCCACAATAGCACTACCGTGGGTGACCTCTCCTAGAATATTGTTAGCATCTGATGTGAGCTACTGACCATTCGGGCTGGTCCCTGCTCCCCTCAGATCCCCTACATCTACATATCTAATCCATCTACCACGCACTTGTTACTTGGTCCTCGCAAAGTCCCGCAAATCTAAGCCATTTGTATTATTTCCTTTCCATTATTATTATTATTACTTTAAATTGAACGATTTTTTGTGTGTTGCTCATTAAAGGTTCCTCCTTGATTACACCTGCCTGCAGACACACTTGTAGCACCGATGATCGAATTTATTTTCGATGATTGGAAGAGGAGATTTTCTTAATGGAAGAGGAAATTTTCTGATCACAAAAAAACAATATCTTCTTATCTTGCATTGACCTGTCGGTCAAGTGGCTATAGTGGAAAGATACTAAATTTTTCTGCATGTTGAAAAATAATAGAAAATAAACTATATCTAAAGTGACTTATCATTAACAAAATTTGTAGTGAAAAATGCTTTTTTGAATATTGTTGTAAAACTTAGCAAGGTTTGACTACTCGTTAAGTACTCGGTCGACTAGAAAACCCCCCCATATCCAGGGTTTTACTCATTGGAGATGAGTAGTTACTGAGTTGGGCCGCTATCAACTCGAGCTCAGCGCTGAGTGTGCGGGGCCCTTTATTTTTTTAAAAACATGAAACACTAAAATGATGCCGTTTTGGTGTCCACAAACTAAAAAAGAAAAGGGAAAAAAAAAATTGTGACAATAACCCTTTTCTTCTCACTTTATCTTCAAACTAGTAAACACCCACTTCGTCTCACTTCGGTTAGTCGTCGTGCCAGTCTACCTCATTTCGTCGCACTTTGCCATGCAAGTCAATAGCAAGTCAGCAAGATAGCAACCCTCTTCTTCCCACTTCATCTTTTTCTTAGCTAATACCACTTTCGCCAATCTACCTCTATTGTCGTGCCGTTGCCATCATCGTAGCTGGTCCTTTCGCTGTCGTCGTTGTCGCGGTTAGTAATTTTTTTTTTTGCTTTTTATTAATTAATTTTTTAATAATTAGCCAACATATAATTTAGATTAGATAAAAAAACAATGCAAACCACCAAAATTGAAGCCTAAACTTGGATCTTCATATCAAAGATACAAATTTTCTTTTTCCATAGACTCCCCGAGATAGACCGGACCTAGTTTGTAAATAGTCTTGAGTACTCATCGGATAATAGTCGAGTAGCTAAGTATTTACTACTCACTAGGTCACCAACCAACTAGCGAGTAACGAGTTTTAAAATATTGATTTTGAACCATGCAATTAATAGCAGTTAAATCTTCTTAAACAACTTTGGACAGACAACCCCTTGACTATTAAAAAGATGATGACTAGCCATCTGATGGAAGTTGGTGCCTTAAAAGAACTGATGAACTAATAAAATTGTGTCTTTGTCTTCATTAATTCGTTATCTAATAGGGTTTTACTTAATGTATATCATCCATCATCATCTTTAATTAAAACTAGTTACCTTGTGCAGTGCGGGGGCGGAAACAGAGCACCACATTTTCTTTAGTTGCCAGTATGCATTGCGAGCATGACAGCATTTGGGGATGATGTGCTCTTTCATGGATAGTCTTAATTTAAGAACTATGTTGGATGTCTGTTATGGATGGATGGTTTCCCTAGACCGTGAGGAGGTCGCTAGATGTAGGATGATGATGTGGGGGATTTGGCATAATCGAAATGCTAAAGTAAATGGGGGGGGTGGTGTCAAACCACCTGAGGTCTCAGCTGAGTGGGCAGTGTTGTTGCTGAAGAAATTTCAGTGTGCGCGGGTGTCTTCCGTGAGTGGGTGTTCGGTTACGCCTACTGCTAATTTGGGGGAGTGGGCTCCGCCTCAGGTTGGGGAGCTGAAGCTAAATACAGATGCAGCTGTTCAGTCTGGTAGGTCGGTCATAGGGGTGGGGGCTGCGATCAGATATGCAAGAGGGTTTGTAATTGCTGCAATTGCAAAGTGTGTGAGAGGGTTCTTTCCTCCAGATGTGGGCGAGTTGTTGGCGCTGCAGGAAGGGCTGTTGCTCGCGAAGTCTGGTCACCTCAAGATTGCTGAAGTGGAGGTAGATGCGGTAAATGCGGCGTCTCAAGTTTGCTCGAGGAGAAGTTTTCGTGGGGACTCCGATTTGTTAGTGGATGATATTAAGGTTTTATGTAAAGAGGTTAAAGTTGGTAGTTGTCTAGCCATTCTTAGGTCGGGAAATCGTTTGGTAGATGACTTAGCCTCGTTGGCCTTGTCCTCCTCGGAGGATTTCTATTGGCATCATGTGGATGCGGTTTGTATGTTCCCCGCTTCCGCTGGGTCGTGGGTGTCTTTCCGTTAATTAACTCTTTTTCGTTTCCAAAAAAAAAAAAAAAAAAAAACACAACTAGTTACCTAATCGATTATTGTCAAAGTGACTTTAATTAAGCTTACACTGACAAACTCATCTAGTTCACTCAAACATGCCAATAAGACTGCTTTTGCATAAAGATACGTGCACAATCTTTAAATGTTTGACCTCGTAAAATCAGCTATAAAGTGGAGGTGCTAGTGGCATTGAAGTTACTTCCTAACCAAGATGGAGCAAGTTGGGACTTGTTTATCAGTTTTCTTTATTATCATAATTGTACATTAGTTTAACTTGTGAGGTTTTGTCCAATTTGTAATTAAGTAATGTTATACCAACCTAAAAATTAGTTGAAAGATCATCCTGAAAAATAAAATAAACGATTTATTTTTACTATATAAATCATGAAATAATATTATAAATGATAGAATAGGGACAAAATACTTACCATATCATTTAAATTGATTTCTAGAATAATATTTTTATTTGTTTTTTCAAATGATATTGGATGGATTAGATATCCATTGAACCCTATATATCAAAGTCAACCGCTAACAATAAAAGAGAAAAATTAGCTACACAAGGACCTACCAAGATTAAACATAGTAATATCAAACACTAACCATAAAGGAGGAAAACTATTCACTCAAAGATATGTCAAGATCAAACATTATTTCCGCAGTTCATCTAAAAATCCGTCAAATCAAAAACCATTTATACACTCTCACAGAAGAACTTAACACTACTTGCACACTCCACATAAGAGACTTGTCAAGATCAAACATTATTTGCGCACTCTCACACAAGGACATACCAAGATCCAAAGGACATACAAAGATCAAAAATTATTTGTGCACTCTCACACAAGAAGGATAAGTAAGATCAAATATTATTTGAGCATTATCACACATTATTTGCATACTCTCACAGAAAGACATACTAAAATCAAATATTATTTGCGCCCTTGCATAAAAACTTGTAAAGATCAAATATTATTTGCACACTCTCATAATTAGGAGACAATTATCATTTACGTGGCAAAAATATCTATAATAATAATAATAATAATAAACCTACACTAGCTTTAAAATGCATTTGATGGGAATGCATTCATTAACATCTTAATAAATGGATAGATACCCAACTATTTGTGCTATAAGGCAATATGTAACTAATATTTTTGAGTTGGAAGCATTATAAATAAAAAAAAAAAAAAAAAAGAATTATAGTTTTTTTTTTTAATTATTTATTCATGCACCCATTTGAATTGAATTCTATCAAATTAAATAAGCACTTTTGAGTCTAATCTATTAAGTCACACGACTCACACCACCAAAAACTTTTTCAACTAAATAAAACTATTATAACATTTTGCTTTTACAATAACTGCGTTTTCATTCATATTAGAAATTAGAATAATTTTCTTCTTAAAAAGAAAGTCAAGTCACAATCTCATGCGATTTTTACATTTCTTCATTTCAACTTTTTTCTGAATATTGCTTTAAGTCATATTGATTAATGAAGTTACAGTATCATTATAATATAAGGTAATGAAAATGTAGCTTAAACCTTTAAAAAAAAAAAAAAAAAAAAAAAGGAGGACAACTGAAAGTCTGAAACAACTAAAACCGTTGACCAGTTACATTCTTCACCGACAAAATCACCAAATTATCAAGACTTTCTATGACCAACGAAAAAAAAAAGGAACAGAACATATATATGTTTTTGTTTTCTTAATGATAGAGCGAAATTGAAGGCCATCTTCACATGTCTGCTTGCATCTTCTTTTCTCCATCCTCTTTTCTCACGTCAAAATCCCAGAAATAATAGTAACTTAAAAATATATATATATTTTTCAGAGGAATACCTGTGTTCTCATCACGTGCATGGCCTGAGAAAGTAGCCGTTAATTGTCAACAGGTAGTTTTAAAATAATAACAATAATAATAGAGACAAGAAAAAAAGGACAAAATTAACAACTGTGTTTTCCTGAGAAATCACTAGGTGCATTGCTGACTTTGAAAATTTTCCATGTTTTCACATTGCTAGTTTTGTGGGTGGTTTTTTCTACACTAGGGGTTGATTCAGAAATGGGACGCAATAACATTATGCGATATATGTATGCGTACATGCCCTGTGAACGCTCTCTAGTATTTTATTGATGGATCTTTACTTTTGGTGACAGATCATCAAATGGTGCCAATATAATAGACATCTATGGCAAGGTTTTGATTAAAATGGGGCCCTCTGATTTGAAGTTACAATGGCATGATATGACCACTACCAATATTATGTTATTGTTGAGAATTTGTTGTCAATATAATTAATAGCATGAATTCGGTATTTGAGTATATTACAAGGATGATGATATAAAAGTAACGAAGAAATTTTTAGTCAGGAAAGAGAGATGTGCAACCATATTTTAAAGAAAGAGAAACATTGAAACAATAATATTCAGAGAGCATGTTAGTGTTTAAAATCATATTGTTTTCAATGTTTAAAAAGTTCAACAGTTAATTAAGGGATAATCCCAAAAATTTCATTATAGTTTATAAAAATGTTCATTTTACTATTATAGTTTTATTTTTATATAAAATCCCCTCTGATGTTAAAAAATTAATAGAAAATAATCATTTTACCCATGTGACTTCATCATCAATTTATGATCATTGGGGATATTTTCGTCATTCCACACGTTTTTAGAGTGTATTTTGAGTGTTTTTAATAACGTCAGAGAGAATTTTGGAAAAAAAATGAAACCATAGATGATAGAACAGATATTTTTACAAACTATAATGGATTTTTTGTGATTATCCCATTAATTAATTTATATCTCTAGTCCAAATTACACAAATACTTGTATTTATATAATGAGATTTACTTGTTTAAATACAAAGTGACTTTATTTAAATGTAATCAACTTATCAAAATTTCATAAATTTAGATTGAATTGTGTTGAAAGCATAAGAATCCATAGTATTAATGTCATTACACACATCCAACGACTCAATTTCAATGTTGTTGCATTCTTCTTCCTCAAGCCACCACAAGTCCAGACATTCAAAACCTTGTTATTGAAGCTTCTACATAGACTCCTTGTTGCCACATTCCACCTTCAAAGTCTCTTTTCAATTCCCTCGTTCTTCTCACTTTTTGGAGGCGCTTCTCTCTTAAAGAAAAACTAGCCCATCGCTTAAATTCCCTGTAAGGAATTTAACTACCAAAGACAATCAAAGCAAGACACAAGAGTTTTCCTTTTTCCTTTTTCCTTTTTCATATGGGTAGTTTAATAGGGCATGTATTACCAGGCATTGCCTTCATTGCACTTGGTTTGTGGCATCTCTTTAATCAAATCAAGCTTCATTCTCTTCACCCCAATTCATACTCCTATTTTCCATGGTTTCCTGTCTCAAAAACAAGGTACTTAGAGCTGTACTTGATCATGCTAGGAAGTTTTATATCCATAGCCATGGAGCTTTTCGTTGGTCCGAAAAGACACCAACCTTTAGACCCAGATGGAACAATCCCCTCAAACCATCTCCACTGCTTCGAGCATGCCACAATTTCATTGATTTTCTTCACTTATGCAACTTTTGCTATACTTCTCGATGGAATCAGCTCGAAAATTCAGCATCCCTTAACTCTATTCGTTGGATCCATAGCCTTTGCCCTTGAACTTCTTCTCTTCCACCTCCACTCATCTGATCACTTGGGTGTTGAAGGCCAATACCACTTGCTTCTACAACTTATCATTCTCGTTTCCTTGGTCACAACACTCATGTCAATCAGTCACCCTAAAAGTTTCATGGTTGGTTTTGTTAGGTCAGTTAGTATAGTTTAATTTCCAAGGAGTTTGGCTGATTGTCATGGGCTACATGCTTTGGACACCAGGATTCATACCAAAAGGCTGCTTCCTCAACTTTGAAGTGGGTCACAAAGTGGATAGGTGCCATGAAGAAGAAGCTCTAAATAGGGCTAAATCATTAGTGAACCTTCTATTCTGTTGGTTCTCCATTGGAATCACCATCATTTCAGTGTCATTTTACTTGGTTTTGGATGGAGTTTTCCTCAGAAAAGTTGAATACTCAACATTGATCACTTGGGATGAAGAAGATGAGTATTCTGATGATGTTGAGTCACAAAAGAAAAATAAACACGGCAATTCTTATCTTGGTGTGGCAGGAAGAGGATTTACATCCATCAACATAGAAAAGTAGCTGGAAGAATATAATATATGTATGTAGTAGATACATATGTGTATGCAAATTGAAGTTTTCATGTATACCCCTTTATTGCAGTATTTTTCTTTTATAATAATAATAATATGCTTTTTCAAATAATAATAATAATAATAATAATATGATAAATAATAATATGCTAATTAAAAGACTTGATGCTCGTGATGCTCATATACTACCGACGCAAAAGGCAAAAAAACATATAGATCAATGTACGTTTTCTTTTCAAATAAATCCTTAGACCATTGCTATAAAAAGTTAAATAATATCTTAAACTAGAATGACAATTATAGAGACAAGATTTCATTGAATTTTTTGAGCATATTCATCATAGACTTACAACACTTGATCACTTCGCAAAATCATTTTGTACGTGCCAATTCCTCTCACTTCTACTTTCGAGTTATTCCTCATGTAGATCAATTTTGTTCCTTGACTAATCTAATGATATTTTATAAATGCTCATTTGTCTCTAGCTATGTAGTCTGTGGCTCATAAGTCTTTTTTTTCAATTCAGTGTATTCATGAGCGAAGTGACCTATCTTACCACATTTGAAACACTTCAATTTGCTCTTGTCCTTCTTTATACCATCACATTTATCTCTCTTGGGTTTTTTAGTCTCACCTTTGATGGATTTGAGATTCCCTTTCCTAATAACCGGCCATTGCCTGCCTTTCACCACATAATTAATGTATAATAAATTAGTAATATTATTGATGTAACAAGTGATACCATTTTGGATTTTTCTTCAAACATTTTTTATCCCATATGTCGATTTTTTGGACTAGAAAGAGTTGATATATATATATATATATTGATATATTGATTGAAATAAAGCTATATAGATGCTCAATAGAGTAGTCCAAACAAGGAGGCTTATAGGTTAGCCCTAATTTTTTAAGTGGTCACTTATACAAATGTAGGTACTATACATGCAATTTTAGTGATTTTTTGACACATAGCTTGCAAGGTGAACCCCCACGTGAGTTTGCCAAACATTTTGCCTCAAAATAATGTATGTTATTATCATTATTTTTTTAATATAATAATGTATGTTATTTACTGCTTACTACCTTCTTCAATTGTATATATTATTTGTGTGCTTTAATTTTCGATGCTCTCTGATTTATCATTAATTTAATGGTTGGTGGACTTTTCAACTTCTCAACTGCATTCACTTTACCTTAATTCTTGATTCAATAAGCCCGGACACCTCGTGACTTTATTAATTAACTTTTTATCTAAAATTTTGAATTTTTTGTCATTTGAATTTATCAACCAACGGGTTATTCATTTTATATATATATATATATGAATGAGAATAACATGAATTTTAGAGTCAAATTATTAAATTGATTTAATGTAATTTATATAGAAGATAATAATATTTAACTATTACAATTAACATCCACAAATTATAAGTAGTTATATATCAAGTCATATTTTTAGAATGATTAATAATTTTAATAATACGTAGTTAAAGTTATGAATTTTTGTATTGGACAAAAAATGATACGAATTAGTTTGTAAAGAAAAAATTAAATGTTTGAAATTTATTTTTATGAAAAAGGGATATTAGGATAATCTCAAATAATGTTATTATTAAGTTTAAAGAGATTGGTAGACAATATAAGTAAGGACCATAATAATAATATAGCAAATCATCTCTCAAGTAAACTTTGTCTCATTTACTTTACTCCCCTAAAGAATTATCTAGATCCCACCTGAATTGTAAGGAAATATATGCTAAAATGATAATTATGTTCCTCCCCAAGCTGCTAATCTATCATTACCAATAAAAAAAAAAAAACAAATTAAAAAAAAAAAAAACACTGAAACAATTAGCATGGTACTTAGGATACTAATTAATCAAATAATTACATCTGCCTCCTTGTTCCCGCGTGGAATCTCTACCCTGTTTACCATCAAAAAGCAAGCGCACACACACACCAACTCTTCAATTTTATCATATTTTGATTACTAATTATTTATCTCACAAAAAGAATTAAAAAAGATTTTATAATTCTTTATTAAAAAACAAAAAAGGTGGTTAAACATAACGTTAGCATACAAGAATGTGGAAAAATGATTGTGTGCTTCGCTTTAACTAAGCTGTCAAGCTAAATCATGATTACAAAATGGGGCCCAGATTGGCCGTACCCAGAGACCAAAGCACAAGTGTTTTTGTAAAACAATAATGTTTTATCAATTTGATTAGACTAAGAAATTTTATTATTTGATATAACACACCGTTTTCTTCATCAAAGAAATCAAAGTCAGTGCTGTCTATCTAATCCTCTAAAATCACCTTAAAAGAGCCGTTATAATACCACCTTTTGTTTCCTTGTTTTGTTTACTCATAGTCATCGCATTTACTATTTACACTCACTGTTTTTGTTTCTTCTGCAAAATTTCCACCCTCTTTCTTATTTACGTTGAAATAAAAATACCAAATTTATTATTCATATACAAAACAAAACTTTATCAAATGTGTACACATTATATTTATGTCTTTTTTTTTCTAAATCTACCCCAAATTAAAGAATTTATAAATTTTTATATAAATTATGAAAAGAATTCCATATAAAGGAGAAACCTCGAATGCAATTTGTGTGAAAACGGTGATGTTTATCTTAAATTATGTTTGTTTTTTTAATTACATTTGAAAATGATAACTATATTAATATAATAATTAAAAAAAAAAGAAAAGAAAATAGGAGCATAACCGAAATCTAAAAGTGGGGTCCATTGTCATAACAGCTATAAATATGAAACGCTTCTGATCACAGCAAACTCCTCTCCCACAAAAAGCACCTCACTTCTCTTCACTTTTTCTTCATTTGCATTTACTTCTCAAACCACAGACAACATAACACAAAACACAACCCCCCTTCTCTCTCTCTCTCTCTCTCTCTCTCTCAAGTCTCCACAACAAAACATTTTCATTTCTCTTTCAGGCACCGACCCAACCCACACAACAATTTACAATTAACTGACTCTGATTTTTCCGACAACAATGGTCGATGTGGACCGGAGAATGACCGGTCTCAACCCGGCTCACATAGCCGGCTTACGCCGTTTATCCGCTCGAGCCGCGGCGCCCTCCCCCGCTGCTTCTCTACCTGTCCGTAACGGCCTTGTTTCTTTTTCTTCATTGGCCGAAAAGGTCATAACCCATTTGAAAAACTCGGGTATTCGGGTCCAACCGGGTTTATCCGACGCCGAATTCGCCAGAGCGGAAGCCGAGTTCGGTTTCGCTTTCCCTCCAGACCTCCGCGCCGTGCTGTCAGCCGGGTTGCCTCTGGGACCCGGCTTCCCCGACTGGCGGGCGGCTGGCACCGCCCGATTCCACCTCCGGGCCTCGCTTGATCTCCCTATCGCTGCCATCTCTTTTCAAATCGCCCGTAACGCTCTCTGGTCCAAATCATGGGGCCCGAGACCATCCGACCCGGAAAAGGCGTTGCGGGTCGCGAGAAATGCCCTCAAAAGAGCCCCGCTTCTCATACCCATTTTCAACCATTGCTACATTCCTTGCAACCCGTCTTTGGCTGGTAACCCTATCTTTTTCGTCGATGAGAATCGGATCTTCTGTTGCGGTTTGGATCTATCCGATTTCTTCGAACGTGAGTCCTTGTTTCGGAGCTCCGAAGCCGACCCGCATCTCCTTAAGAAGCAAAGATCGGTGAGTGAGAAAACAGCTGGGTCCTCGTCGAATTTCTCGCGTAGAAGTTTAGATACGGGTCTCGGGTCAAGAACCCCAAGATGGGTCGAATTCTGGAGCGACGCAGCCATTGATCGGCGCCGGAGGAACTCCTCGTCGTCGTCTTCCTCTTCACCGGAGCGGTTCTTCGAAATGCCCCGATCGGAAATCCCCAAATGGGTGGAGGAATACATAAATCAAATCGGGTCGGTTTTGAGAGAAGGCGGGTGGAGCGAATCCGACATCGTGGACATCGTGAACGTATCGGCCTCTGGTTTTTTCGAAGGAGAGATGGTTTTGTTGGACAACCAATCGGTTTTGGACGCGCTGCTTTTGAAAGCGGATCGGTTTTCGGACTCTCTCCGGAAATCCGGGTGGAGCTCCGAGGAGGTGTCGGATGCTTTTGGATTTGATTTTCGACCGGAGAAGGAAAGGAAACCGGCGAAAAAACTGTCGCCTGAGCTCGTCGAAAGAATCGGGAAACTGGCCGAGTCGGTTTCCCGGTCATAGTACGCCATCGGGAGATTCTTTTTCTTTTTCTTTTTTTTTTTGGTTTTATAATTTTAAGGTCTCGGGGTTTGTTTTTTTTTCTTTTTGGGGTAAAAAAATAGAAATTGAAAATACATGGGGAAACGCGTTTGTACCATGAAACAAAGCGTATAAAAGAGTTCAAATTACATGATTACTCATATATAAAATATATATTTATATATATAAATAAATAAAATATTAAATGAAAAAAAAAGTGTTACATATTATTATTGATTTATTTCTATTTACTTTCCCATTTCAATTTATATTTCATAGTTTTTTTTTTTTAACTGAATTTATATTTTGTAGTTGATATTTGTTTACAGCTCATAAGTATGCAAATTCAATAAATTTACGGTTGTTGTTTGGTGATAAAAATAAGTGGAGGTGAAGTGGTTCAGCTTTCTAAATCGGCACCGGCGCACGTGTGGGACTTTTTATTGAATAAAAAGACGTTAATGGGTCCCCTGTAATTTTTGGGAGGTGGGCTCGAATCAAAACAATTGCCATGGTGCGCTGCGTGTGGGACACCTTATGTTACTGCTAGTAAAAAAACGGCATCATTTTATGTCGTTCTGGGTTTTATGTATTTTGCTACCGAGGACGCTACTTTTTTTGTTTCAAAATTGAAACACAGCTTTTTTGCTTTCGATTTTGTTGAAATTCTCATCTGGGAAAAACGATTTTGTGTTTTTTAAAAACACTTTCGCGTTTTTGCACTTGATAGCGGTAAGTGAAGTGAAAATTGTCACTTCTTTTAAGAAACTGTAGATAGATAGATAGATAGGGGAATTATTATTATTAGTGTTTTTATTTTTATTATATTAAAAATTAAAAAAAAATAATGGTCTTGGAGTTTGGAAAAGAAAAGATATTGTTTTTCCAGAGAAAATCCTGACACAGAAACCTTCTCAGCGTTTAGCTTTTAAGAGACACAACAACGAGGTGTGGAATTCGTATCTGAATATAGCAAGAAAAAAAAGTTGACAAAACGCTAGGTAATTAGAAGCACAGCTGGAGGGTAAAATTGGGAAAAGGAGTCGTAAAAAAAAAAAAAAAACACAAAGAGAAAAAAAATGGGACCATGTGATGTGGGGTCCTTATCCTACTTGAGATGGGATGGTTAATGAGAAAGGAAACAAAGGTCGATTTCCTTTTTTTCGATTCGATTTTTAATTTTTTGTTTGGATTTTGGAATGGCGATAGTGGACTACTGTGAGATATTGGAAAGTACAAAATTGGGAGAATTGTTGGCTTGTGTTTGGCTTCTTCTCGTTTTCTCATGCTCATTTTTGTTGCATTTCCAGGGAGCATCCAGGGCAGGTCCACATGTGGAGGAGCGTCACCATGTGTACGGACACACCTTAGTTTTGGAATTTTGGATCATCGATTTTTTTTTTTTTTAAAAAAAAAAATACATAAATAGGGAGGGTGGTAAATGGTAATCATTTCGATTTCTATCAACGTTTCTTTGTTTTTGGTTCAGTGGATTGGACTAAAGATGCCATAATTTGATTAGCATTTCTAAGTCTAGAAACTCTCTTTTGATGCCCTTTTCTTGCTTTTAGGTGCGTGTAATACTTCTTTATTTTTGTTGAATTCAAACGTTCCAAGTTCAATTGATGTCAATCTTGTTAAACTACGAGAAGTTTGACCCATCATAATATTTGTACCTTAGGTTACATATTTTTTATGTGTATCAGGTAAGGGAAAATCATGAGCATTTGAGAATTTTGTGACTAATTAGATTTGTTAATGTCACATCTTATGATATAGCTTAGGATCCAATGGAAAGCGAAATAAAAGGTTTGATTATATATATGTTGTGATTAGGACATTTATCTATCAATTATCAAGTTACCCAAATCTGAAACATTTATACTAGTTAGGGCACAGAAGCAATAAAAATAATAGAAGAATGATATGTTTGGTTGAGCAATGACAATTCTTGGAATATATGATGCTTATCTATACATGAATAGTTGGTACAAAATCCTTTTCCATCCAGCGAATAATGTGTGCTATATGAATTGATCAAACTCAACCATTTCCAAGTGGATACAGATCTACTTGTGTAGTACTTAGTGCAACAACCAAATATTAAATTGAATTAAGGTACTAAAATCATCCCATTAAATCAATGTGGTCATAGATTGTTTATACTACTTCATAGATAAAATATGCATTTACAGAATCCTTATATGAGAGTGTACTCAAAAACAAAATATATAAATATATATCCTTATATGAGAGGATCTCTGAAGTTTCTAGAATTTTACATATTTTTATGTTTCAACGTTATTTAAAAGTTGGAAATATCTATATAACAAATCAAATTAGGAGTTTTTAGTATTTATGGAGATTAAATATTGTATGTATAGTTCACATTGATATTTTTACAATTGAAAAATATCTAGCTATTGTCATAATACTGGAAAAGAAGTTTCTCCATATATTTATAATCTTTATATAGGTTAGACTGAATCTCTTACCACAAATATAAAATTAAAAATAAACTTTAGATGAATTAAGAGAGAACATATATATATATATATGTATTTTTAAAATGGGTGCAACACAAGAACCTCCCCAGAGATCACATTTAGTCTGAATATAATTAACTTAATTTGGAGTTTGGATATGAGCTGACACATTAATATCGGTACGATGGCACCCAAAATTGGACCAATATGAATTAAAAGAAGAGTGGCTATACACGGCAAAATAAATTGAGTAGCGGTGGATGCCATCTGCTTTTGTTAGGTTGAAAAAATATGTTATGTGACTGTTTGATAGCTGATGTGATGAAATAAATTAACAATAAAAATAAGAAAAAATGAAAAGATTGATAACAAATAAAAAAGAAAAAAAAATGAAAGTATTTCATTGTCTTGTTTTATCATATCAAATATAAAACATTTTATTGGGTTGCAAAAATATTTTATATGACTGTTTGATTGTAGATGTGATAAGATAAATTAATAAAAAAAAGTTAAAAAAATTAATAATAAAAAAAGAAATAATAATATTTTATTATTTCATTTTATCACATCACCTATAAAATATTACAGTGGATGATTTTCTCGATTGACCCACAGGGAAATTGGATTGTGAAAGAATCTTCGGTTAGCAATAATTAGAGGTGACAGAGCTCAATTATGAAAATGAAAGGGCCGAAACCAGTAAAAATGGGCTTGGAGCATGAGCATCCCAAAGCACACATTAAATGCTCCAACGGTCACTAGACGCACTACCACCACCTGAACCCCCTAATCCACCGTTACTCTCTCACGTGTCATCACAACCGCCCATTGACTATCTTCACGTGCCACCTCCTTATCACAAGCTCGTATATATCTACTACTAGTATACATACATGATTCACGATACATGTATACTATCTATATACACACATGCGTACAATCCAACATGGACCCTCCTGAAAATTTAATGAGTATGGGCTCATCCCCTCACTAGTTACTGTGTCCACAGATTCGAAGGCAATCCGATGAGTGAAATTTCCATGGACTAGCCCTTTGTTTCCTATGCCATATAATAATTTCTTCTCATTTTACCTTACAATTTCTGTTCGTGGGAAGTCACGTTAAATTCAGAAAACCCTTTTAATTAATTATGTCAAAAATCAGAATATCAATATAATTTGTCAATTTATATTATGAGCAGTGTTATGTAAATAATATAATAGGTCTTTTGTGAATGTATGAATCACAATAAAAATCATGAAGAGAAATATTACTAGTGTCAATTTTGAATTTGATTATGTTTAGCTAAAATTGGATTCTTAAATCAATCAGAATCCATTAATTTAAGGCCATATCCTCTCTATTAAGGAGGCAGGGTGGTGGATGTTAATCAAAGTCGTGAAGTTTTTGTTTGGCTAAGGAGGAAGTGGTGGCCTCCATTTGGCATGGAGGGTTTGCTTGTGCTTCAAAGCATAGGGGGACAATAGCACTTGGGGATGGTTTTAATGAGACGGATATATACATAAAATAGGGGGCTATGATGGCTACTAGTGATTGAAGTTTTAAGGAGCTATTCAATCACTTGGATCGTGACCACTCGTTGACATTAAGGTCGGGCAGATACTGGAGAGGGGATGACTTTCTTTTGGACTACTCTGCAATCATTCAAGTCTTCCATGTTCGGTCTATTATTTCACACCCTTAGGTGTTACATTTTCAACGGCATCATATTCATATTTATGCGTTACTGTGATAGAACAATCACATACAATTTTGCAAAAAAATAAAAATAAAAAATCACATACAGCCTTATAGATGGAACCACTGTTGAATAACTATTATTTTTATCATGTACCATAAATTTAGATGCACATTAAGAGAAACTGCACGTATTAAAAGTCTCTAAAAAAAAAAAAACTTCTTTAAAAATTGAGATTCTTTCATTAAATTTATCCTTATTCAATAACAAATACTTGGCCTAATTTTTTTTATGCTAAAAACTGTCTTTGGCGTAGAAGAGACGCTCACGTATGTTTGGAAAATTTGGATTTGACTGATTTGTTGAAAAAAACAGTTCTACAATATGTATTGAGGAATCTGCCCGGATTTTATAGATAGAAAAACACTAACTTTCAAATTTGTAGCATTGTTTGTGACGGAAGTGTAACTGCTGCTCAATATGGAAATTTGGGTGAATCCAATTGCAAGTGAACATGCAAGGGCTTAGACTGAGATGGGCATGTTTCTGTCTGTGTTCTGATGGTTGCCAAATACACAAATCGCTGGGACCAAAAATGTAAATACAGTTTCCTGCTAGTGTTGTTTGAAGAAATTGGAGGGTAAATGTATGTATGCGGACAAGTGACATGTGCATGACATGAGCACTGTTCAATGACATTGGACCCCATTTTGTCAGTAAAATTATTGCTAATCTTATCAATTAAGCTATGACGCCAACTTCTCCTAAACCGACCAAATTTACTGACTTTTGAGTCTTTTAATTCTTTGCTTTTGGTTCTGAATCTCTCTCTTTAGGGGCAAGCAGAGCTGCACAGGTCCATGATCGAGTCACTAGAGAGGCAGAGGAAATATCATAATCAAGGGCCTCAGGACACATTTAGTGAGACTTTATTAAGTCAAGCATAGGAGACAACCACAATAGAAAGATATGTGGTGCAAAAAGATATTAATAAAGTTTCCAAAAACAAAAGATATTAATAAATTTTTTATTTTGATATAATTTTTTTTTTTTTTTGAAAGGCTTCTATTATGATGTAATTTGATTTTTCACTTGAGAGATTTGATTACTTGTTTACAGCATAATACTTTTCTTGCATACTTTAAGTTTGTTTTTTCGATTAGTATTGATAAGAATTATGTATTCATTTATGAAACAATTTTAAAACCTAATATCTAATTAAAATTGAAAAATCGCCTACACCATTAATGTTTAATCAAAATCGAAAAATACTTAGATACTTAATCAAAATTTAAAATTGTCTATACCATCAGTATTTAATGAAATAAAAGTCTAAATATATAAGCAAAATCGAAAATATACATAGAAAGTCATATTAATTAATAATAATAATCTTATTGTTAATATCACCACCTCACCTCAAATGGAACTTTTTTGGGTTTTCTCATTTTAACATCCTAGAAAAGCTTCTTCGCCTAATATTTTCTCAATGAACTTAGGGGTCATTTGTTTTTTTGTCTGAAGACTGAAGAGTGCTACTGAAGACTGAAGACTGAATAGTGACTGAAATCTGAAATCTAAATGACATATTTGTTTTTTTTTCTTTACGTCTGAATGTATAGTAATCATGTTTGTTTTTTAAAGTTAAAATTGTCTGAAAACTAGTAATTTAACCTTTATATCCTTTTACTATTAGTTGTTATGTAACTTTATTTAATATAATACAAATTATTATAATAAATTATTTAACAAATGCTAAAACACTTTTATGTATATATTAATAACATTTTTATTCATAATTAAAATATGATTAATTATTATAGTAAAGTATTTTTTTAAAAAAAATTATATATATAAATAAATTATTATAGTAAAGTAATTAAATAAAAATAAATAAAATGGTATTAAATTGAATTCCTATTGTTATATATTTAAATAAAAATAATATTGAAAGAAGTATCATTAAAATGAATATGTCTAATGTAAAATTAGATCAAATTTAGAAATATGTTTATTGAAGTATTAAAAGAAATTTTATAATGTAAAACTAGAACAAACTTAGAAATTTGTTATTTTAAAAATGATAAAATTCGAATAAGAAATTTATAAAATTATTAAATGATTTGATATTCAGTGAAAAGTTAGAAAATGTAGCTTTTTATTTTCAGTAGTTTGACCGCTTAAAAAAATAAACAGAAATCATTTAATTGACTTAATTCAACACAATTAAGTGTTAAGTGTAAAAAACAAACGACCCCTTAGCTTCTTCCATACTACCAACCTATGGAAAACAAATTTTGGCAACTGAAATCTGGCAACCACAATATTCCTTGATAGGCAAATAATTGCTGCTGGGGAAGGAAAAAGGACGAAAAAACAGAAGACAAGGATTAGTAAACATGGTTTAAATTATATTTACTTTCAAGTTCTAAAAACAAACTGAAGTAACAATAAATATCCCAGCTTTGACAGAAGCAAAGCTAGAGTACCATTAACTTTTCTTGTGTTGCTACTCTCTACTCTGAACCAGTATATGGAAAGCAGCAAATTTACATTACTCCACTGCTCCAAATAAATGCTGTACAATTTCCTGTGTAGTAGTCCAAAAATGAAAATTTTAGATTTTTTCACGCTGTCTGAAAAATTCCACCCCCTTCTTTCTCTGCAATCTTCTGAGATGATCTCATCACTTTAACCTTAAAGGTTGCCTGCACATATTTACTAGAACCTCAAGACAAGGAACATTTATCTAGATATGCAAAGGAAAAACAAGAAATTTGAAAGTGGTCATGCAGTTAAAAGTGAATATTAGTATCATTTATCACCTTTTTATCAGAACCAAACTCGATGACATCAGATGGACGGAATCGGGTAGGAAAGTTTGGAGATATACAGTGTCTCCTCCCCTCGTTACTGCACATGTATAGAGCAACATTGTAAAGAAGAGCTTCATGAATTTAAGAAGACATCAAGAGCTACTACTTTCAACTTACTCGGTGACATAGGTACCATGCTCACTCCGCAAGTCGATTAGGAAGAAGAAACCATCTTTATAGCTGATGCGAGCATGCGTTTTGGAAACCTGAGATGGAAACGTGGAAATGATAGGTACATATGTTAAGGAAATTATTTCCAGATCAATAAAAGCTAATAGGTGCAACATAACAGCTGCTAATCCACCTGGGGTGAACGTATCACTATTGATGTTTCAGGAAAATCCTTGTGAGCTTCACTCCTGCAGTCACGGTACCACATCAATGATAGATTATTATCTCAGTCTAATGGAATAACCTATAAATTTTTCGCTAATGTATTTATAAACCAGTATTAATACGGATTGAGATCAAATGCATACCCAATTATGCAGGTTACGTTCTCATCTCTCCTTAGACCAATAGGTTGCGAAACAACAGTCTCATTTCCAGATGGTAATAGAAACCACCTACAAAATGAACAAGATATTAAGGAAGATTGTATAATGTGTTTATCAATAAGAAAAGATTTGTGGGATGATATTAACAAGTACAAGGTTAATCATACGCACTCTCCATTTAGAGAACGCTCAAGCGCTTCATCATCACGAAACCATGTCCGTAACTGGTCATTTGCCTAAAGTGTTTGTGAGCAAAGTATTAGGTTTCCAAGCATCACAATTTCATAATTTGTGTTGGAAATTTAGTGTCTCTCTTAGGTCATAAGTACAGAAGTAACAAAGCAACATACCTTGTCTGAGAGTCTGCAACATCGCGACCTACCTTCAAGTTTAGAGCTGCAAGGGAATACAATGATTTTTCAGTTCATATAAATTAATGTTAAAGGCAAAGCAGTTGGGGGGTATATACATGTCAATCATAATTTTGTTGTTTTCCAAAATTTATTTTGGATTCTCATCAGGATTTTTTTATTTGGGAGCACAACTTATAGATTCCACCTTCATGAATCGTGATACTAATATTCAATTTAAATGCTTTAAGCATCCCAAAATTTGTCCTTCAAACAGAGCTCTAAAACACTCTTTAAAAATGCATTAAGTTGTGATAGTAGATAGCTAAACAAGTATGTCCTAGACCTCTTCACTGAGCACAGAAAATCCTAAACAAGGAACAAAAAATAAAATCTAATAAATAGTAGTGCAAAATTTCTGATTAGGCAAATGCTTCTTCAAAAAGGAAAGCTTCTCCATGACACAAAAATCATTAAATTGAGTTTCTGATATCACAAGGCTAAAAGAGAAATCAAGACAACCTAGAAAGCCAGAGACAACAAGGTTCGCCAGATCTAACCTGTTACCCCCTAATACCCAATTAAGCATCAAGGGCATCGCAATGTCAATAAAAAATCTCCCACCAACTCTTCCTGGATGTGGTATCCGAAACTTTGTCAAAAACTGCAAAGCAGGTTAAGTAGTATGCATTATGAATTTATACAGCAGAATTAGCTTTATTAAATAACTTCATTAATGCTGCATGAAGAAAAAACAACTTACCGACAGTGGTCCAAGTCCTACACCTAAATAAGCCTTGTAAGTTGAAGCCATCATTGCAGCCATTCTTGCCATTCCATGGATAATGGCTACTCGCAGTCTCCTAGCTTTCTCGTAGCTGCATAATGTAGAAGCACAACTCATGAGACTTCTGTAATCCAATCGGAAATGTTTTTTTTAAAGATACATCAGTATGTCGGTTATAAGATGCCAGGTGCTTAGAAACAAAACTCCATGGTATATATTTCAGGATTAAGGCCAAAAAATTAACCCTTCCATGAACACTTCTTAAGCAAAAGTTCACTCATTCTCCCAGAAAACAAAACAAGTGCGTGAAAAGATTCATTTGTCATGCCTACTAATCTCATGTACAGACATTACATGAACAGGTTCTTTAACTTACCATCTTTTCTTCTCATCTCCCAAGTTTTCTCTAATCATGGCAACTCAATTCACTTTCAAAATTACTTGGCAATCACTTTTTGAGTCTCACCTCTTTAGAGAAGAAACAACATCAATAGGAGTTCCTGATTCAATGCTTTGTTTCCATGCTTTATCAAGCTCCAATGCCAGTTGATAACTATCCTGTAACAATGGAATTAATGATACGAGCAGGATTAGCTCATCAATTAAGTAGCTTTTCTGAAAACAAGAACACCAATACAATAAAACTATGAAGAATAAGATTAAATCACCAAAAAATCTAAAGATACAAAGATCCCAGTGTCGAACTAGAAAATTGAACCAAAGAGTGGAGAGCTCCAAAAATCTAGTGACAAAGACGAACTCCATGGCTCATAAACAGGACATAGAGTCCACAACAAGAAAAAGTGATAATATTTGTAGGATTCACAAACTTGAGAGAAAGAGTAGACAGGCAGAAATGCAAGAAACAAGAAAAGGTAAAAGTGAAGAAAATATGATTGCATTTCCATTTAATGTGGCAAAAAGTATCTATAACAATATGATTATTGATTTATAATTCCAATAGCCTCGAAAGGGCTATGGAGAGGCATCAAACAAAACAAAGCAAGGTATACCTCAATGGCCATGCATCCCCCTTGGCCCATATTTGGTTGCATAGCATGTATAGAATCTCCAAGCAAAGTAACACGACCCTTTCCCCACGTGAATGAGGGTGTTCGGTCATATATGTCACGTCGAAGAATTGCTTCCTCATCTGTAGCAATTAACAAATCTACCACATTATCACACCAACCCTCAAATATTTTCAGTAACCGGTCCTTTTTACCTGTCAAATCATGAAAGAGAAAACTAGAGAGTCAGCATCTTCAAGATTTAAATCTTGTCAACTTTCAAATAATTTAATCTCAGAGTTCATTTTAACCCACGTAAATACTAAAACAATTAACTGATTACAATGAAAGCAGAAAGAGTGCTTGCCAAAAACAAAACCTCATTCAAAAAATAAATAAAGTTCCTGCAAGCTGCTATTTGTCGATAGGACCAACAATAGCAGTCGGATCAACTTTAAAGCCACAACATCCACTATTAAAACCATTGGTTGGTGTCTTATCCCAGAGGCCAGAACATTTTTATTTTCATCCCTGAGTTTACAACTTCTTGGTCAATCCCTTAGAACTCAATGCATACAATCATATTTCAAAAGTGATTTTAAATATTTATTCTCTTTACTCTCTGAGAAGATCATAAATCAAACAGCAAACATACACAGTCACACATGCTTATACAGAACTTTGTCTACCAAGTTCTTACCATAGATCATTTAGTAGTATATCTAAAGCACCTGATGAGAATTTACCTTGGGGACCATCCTCACCACCAGGAGGTTCCTTGTGAAATGCGTACCACTGCATTTTTCCAGCCCCCACATCAGAAGAAACGAAGTATTGTTTGTGCCCCAAAAATACTCGATACCTTCGGCAGAGAAGTTTTAGTATAAGTCTCTGCACATAATTCAGATAAGGTGGAAAAGCAGACACAAATTGCTAAACTAAAATGGGAGAGTACCCGACAGTCTCGATATCTGCAGGCACATAATCTGCAATACCAGTGTAACAAGTGTATTCTGAATAGGTGGCTTCCTTTGGCCCAAATAAATTTGTCCTGACCTGCACACAACACAGAATTTTCACGAATAAGGAGAATCACAACTATGATTTTACTTACAAGGACTGCTCATCAGTGTTAGAACATGGGCAATTACTGCACGGTAGCTTTAGATTGGATAAAATGATACCTTTGACCATATTCCATCAGCTCCGACTAGAATATCACCTTCATAGCGTTGTCCATTCTCAAGCACCACGGTAACCTGAACTCATAGTTACAGAAGTCATGAAGAAAAAAATAGCCAACACGTAAGAATTAGGCAAAAACCAAATAATCAAATGCTAGTCCAATAAGCATTCGTTCAGCAAAATTGACTTAAACGGAAGTGATCATTAACCAATCAGCGGCTCGCATACCTTATCTCCGTGATCCTCAAAATTAACAACATTACTGTCATTCAAAATGACATCATCCCCAACTGCACGAGCCAAGATTTGTTGCAAGGTCATTCGGCTAATCACCCTTGTAACAGGAAGCCCCCTTTCTGCTGCGGGAGTGAAAGTATCAAACTTGATATACCTGATGAAACATTTAGAATTCAATGTGATTTCATGCTAATATAACCAACATTTTCCCACAAAGCAGCCAATATAATAACTTTTTCAATGTAACACAGCAATAGTCTATTTACAAATACCGTAATACACACTTATTTCAGTATTCAACATGATATCTTCCTAAAATTGGCCTACATCTAATTATGACCATCATTGTTGCATGTACATAACAGGGTCCATTAATCACATTAAAAATTTCATCAAGGTATATCGCAAGTCGATTATGTTCTGACATTTTTCATTTGGGAATTCTTCTCTTTGCAAGTGAGATAATTGCCAAGAGTAAATCAAAAAAATAGCAGAACCACTACAAAACTATTTTGCTTTCACCAAAGATTGCAATTGTTGTAGTTGTACCAGCAACCATGAATCATTAAATTGACAAAGAAGACACTGTCCCGAATTTTCAAAACCGCAGATTTTTCTTCATCCAAGTAAACTTAAAAAAAGGCAATTGAATAAAATACCACTCTAAGATTGCAATCTAAAAGCCTCAAATCCAAAATAATATCAGGTATTATACAACTAACAACTAACAATAAAAACACAACATGTTTTCACTTAATAAGCTCTAGCCGAAAAAAAAAAAAACAAACAAACAAACTTAAAACTAATCAAATTATTGACTCACTCATATGATAACAAGAACATAAATAATAAAAAGCAGATCAAATTGAACATACCAAGAACCAGAAATCCCATCAACCAATCCATTAATTCTATCGCCAGTAATACAACCAGCTCTCAAAACTTCCTCAGCAACATCCAAATCAATGGCCTCCAAAGCAGCCAATGCATTGCTTTGTATCTGAATAGGACCCCTATACTGTCCTTCTCCTCTTACAGCACTCATGTCTTTCTCAAAGACCACCACTTGGAAGCCTTTCCTCTTGGCAGCCAAAGCAAACACCAGCCCTCCAATGCCACCTCCAGCAACCAAAATCTTCAACTTCTTCTCTGTCTCCAACTTGCCAGACCCACTCTCCTTCGTTGCAGACTCTGTAGCTGCGGCTTTCACTTGTGTGAGCCTCCTAGCTTTGGTCCTGAACTGGCAGCTCCAGTGAAGATAACGAGACAAGTCCAATGAAGAGTCCTTGTAGATGGGAAATGGGAGGTGGGTTCTGGAGATAAGCGTTGTTGATGGATTGACTGAGTTGTAGAACACAGTCGAAGCCATTGAAGTTCGTTTCTTTTTTGTTTCAGTTCAAAGTGTTGTGTTGGAAAACTAAAACATGAAGAAACAGAAGTGGGGTTGAAGAGATTATAAGCCAATCCTACAAGTAGAAGCAGCAGGGTGGCTACACCAGTTATGCAGATTCTCGAGCCATGTGTCACCTCCAGTAAGCCCCACTACAGCTTCATTGGTGGAAATATCTATGACGGACACTACATGTTTCTGTGGTGCTTGTATTGTTTTGTCAAAAAAATGGAAGTCTTCTAAATTCTCAATTATGTGAATTTCAGATTTTCTTTAAATAGAGTTGACCCTTTTGAAACCACGCGATTAATCGCAAATGTATACTAAATTTTGCATTTGAACAACCAATGATCTGTCTCAAGTGATTTAAAAATATAATAATGCTATACTTCACAAGTTTTATCCATATTTCTTTTATCAATTAATATGATAAGATGATTTTTAATTATATTAATTATATAATAATATATTGATATAATCATATAACAGTTACAAATTAACTTATTACTTTATTTGGACATATTTTACTTTTAAAAATATTAATCATTACCTATCTCAAATACTTCATTGGATAAAAGCTTATTTAAAGCTTATTTTATTTTTCCAAAAAAAAAAAAAAAGTATCACTAATTTATTTGGTAGTCATGGATACCTAACAAAATCGATAGCTACACATATGTCCAGTGGTGACTCCTGCGCTTATACCATAAAGTTCTCTTTACGAGTCATGTATCCATTTCTTTAAATTTTAAATTAATTATAATAATTTTTAAAAAATAAAAATACTATAAATATAATCTATTGTTATAAATATTATTTAAATAATAACTCTCAATACAAATGAGGGGTACATTAATTTCTATAACGAATCATTTGATAAGTAACATCTTTAATAAATTGATATGATTCGAAATAACAGTTTCCACTTTTAAGTAGAAATCTCTCTACACTGCAATTTTACTAACAAAAGGGAAAATTTAGATCGAACCTTAGTTATAAATGTGAAAGGGGAATTGATCAATGACTCAAATAAATCTACATATTGTGTTGAACTTATGGAAATGTAACAATTTGGATAGTGGATTAAAGTATAGTGTTGATTAAATTGATTTTAATTTTATTAACTAAAGATATGTGGGACAAGCAAAAGTCCGACAAATAAGGTTGGGTCGGTAGCGACTTTTTGGTGTAGATAAAAAAAAAAGGTACATGTTAGAGGGGAAGACAAGAAAGAGTCCACCACCAATTTTGTGTAATGATAACATGAGATTTTCGTCCATCAACACTTTTTTTTTTTTTTTTTCTCGAAAAAACAAGAGACACTAATTTTTTTTTGGAAAGGAGTCCATCAACTAATTGGTGACGATACTTATAGTCAATGGTTTAATCATGACATTTTCGAATTAATATATTACGTGGTGGTGTGATATTGTATTGTTTCACAACACTCGTGTTTTTTCATCGACATAGAAGCAAATTTACTCACAGGTGATTTGTTTCAGTGGCACTCGTATCTTACTGTTCATCATAGATATACAATTCGTCTATCATAAAAAATGGACAATTTCATATCAATTGATTTATCAGTAAACAATCTAAAGATAAATCATTTACGATTAAGGAACAATTTTTTTTATTTAGTGTAAGTTACTCTTTTTCTACTATTAATAAAGAGTAGAGTCAAATATTTATGTTCCAGACTATTTTTTATTGTCATCGTCTAGGGGTTTTGATAGATATAAGTGTATTTATAATTAAAATAAAATAGAAGCAAATTCTAAAAGATTAAAATAGGAAATATTTATTATATTATTTGAATTTTGAACCACTAAAATGTATGCAGACCGACGGGGGCGGTGGTGGTAAGTGGTGACGTGTGCGGATTCAAGAACGTCTAGCGGAGTGGGTCTCAAATGTAATATAAACAATGCTATTGGTTGGTGGTCGACCCCACTTTTGATGTCATCATCTTACATATTTTCACATACGTGGCACGTTTAGGATCGCAGGTAAATTCATAATCTATAGACTGATCTATTACAATTTCTTTTTGGTAAAAACTTAAAAAACGTTCATAAAGCATGTCCACGGTATAATTTTTATTGAAGTGTTTGTGAGATATGTTCAAATCTCATATTTGTGAATTTGTCGATCCATAAAATGAGAAGTACAGTGAAAATTGTATTTAAAACTGTGCCTTTATAGTAATTTGTTTTGTCAGCTAGTGTTAAATTTAAAATTTAAAAAGATATATAAAATCTAGATGGTTTGATTAGTTATTTCAATCTCATCCGTTAGCATTTAATTAGGTTAATGTTTTGTAAACATTTTTAATCAATTTTATTAAATTAATTAGAACCTACGATTTTATTGAAAATGGTTGATAAAGATCTTTATAAATAAACAAACGTAACTATGTTCTTCGAAATTAATAATAATATTATGTAATAATAGTAATAACAATATATTATTTTTGTTATTATTATTATTATTATTCATACATTCTCTTCTTTTAACTCTAAGTTGTGTGTAATTTTCCATTCCACATTTATAATGGAAGACTCAAATTCCACACTCATTTAATACTTCATCGTGATCAGTCTTGGGTGCTAAGTGGGAACTAGGGGATTTCTCCCCATATTTATGGATGTAGATTTCTTCTAATTATTTCAATAAAAATCTAAATAGCTCATACAATATTTAATTTTGAAATGTCTTTTGGTAAACTTTAACGTGGGTTAATTTTAAAGGAAGAATTACAATAGTAATCACTATTTAATAAATGTTTATTAATTCTTATCATATAACTATACAAAGATATTAATGAACACATACTGACTTACTAATAAGCCTTTCACCCTCACAATGAAGTTTATATATATATATATATATATATATCTCTATATATATATAGTCAATAACCTTAAATTATTGTAATTTCTTTTAAGAAAAAATCATATTTAATTAGTATTATACTTTTAAAACCATTCACTCTTTTTATTAAAATAAATTTTGACGGATAAATGGGAGAAATAAAACAGTTTGATATTTGGGTAAAACTTCATTTACTCTAAGTTTTCAAAAATTCTATATTTTCAGTGTATTTTTATTTTTATTTCCATAATCCCTAAAATTTCACAGAACAATCACTTTTATCGTTTTGACAAAATTTTAAATGTTTGACCATAATTAAAATTACCAAATGAATTGTTTGCCCATGATGTTTGCAAACAAGATAAAAGTACACCCCTATTACTTTTGAATTGTTTACCTCTCTTAAATCATTTAATTATTTGGATTCACTCAAATCATTGAACAATGATCTAGGAACTCATATCATGGTTTGATAATTTTGGTTCAACTTAAATTATTGCATAATAATCTAGGAACCCATATCGTGTTCAACAATCTAAGAATTCAGCTCAAATTTGATGTTCTGAGAATCTAGATCGTGTTCAATAATTCGATTATAATAAAATTGATTACTGACAGCAAATTTGATTGGAATTATGTCATTCTTTTTTTTTATTATTATTTTAAATTTGTTTAACAATTGTTGATTTCATTGTCCATATTAGAAATGAATAGTAGAAATCAATTTTTTAAATTAATTTTTATTTTTATTGATTTTAAAGATGAATAGTGGAAATTCTATTTTTATTTTTTATAATTTATGATTTATATTCATTTTATTTTAATTAAAATAAATAAAAAATTATAAAATGATGAAAATAACTCTCCATCCATTAGGTTTAACCAATGTTTAAGAAATCTTAGGGACTAAATTAATGGGAATATAAAATTTTAAGGACCATGAAAGTCAAAAGTGAAAACATATTTGAAAAAGCCAGAATTTCTGAAAATTTATGGACTACAATGAAGTTTATGGTTGATATTATTTTATATTTTTAAGATCGCACTTGTGTGCACGTGTCCACTCCAAGATCCTGGAGTCATCGGGTTGAATGAGGCCTGAACTGACAATGAAAGCAAAGTTCAATGAAACGTGTCAGTTGGATGTAGCTCTGACTTCCGACGAAGCAATAAACAGCTGCCACACAATTAACTCTATTTTTTGAGAAAACAGAACTATTATTATTTAAAGTATTTAAAAATTTGACACTATCATCAAACGTAAACAGCGAGAGGGTCCGTCATGGTTTGATGGCGGTTTGCGTTGAAAAGCAAAACCGTTTTGCAAAATACAATGTATGATTACAGTGGCAGATACATTCATATAATGGGGGGACGCTTTTATATATAATTTTTTTTATAATATTTCTTTTAATTATTAAAATAACGTTATATATAATAAAAATAATTAAAATGTATCATCCGTAAAAGATATAGTTTTACTCTTTATAAAATTGTAAATAAATTTTTTTAAAATAACATTCTTAATACAAGTATAAAAATAAAGACATACTAATTTTTGAGTTGATTATGCACTAACTCCATTTTTTTTAGTGGAATAAGTTCAAATTTCATATTACTAAAAAAAATAAGTAAAAACTTAATTTAGGGATATATCTTCTTTATGATGACAGTTGCAATTCAGATTACAAATAAATGTATGTAATCAAACTACATATATTTATTATTAAAGTTATTAATCAAGCTACATTTATAGTCTTTTATTTAATAAATGTATATGATTTATAACAAAGTAAAGTAAAATAAAAATAAAAGATAAAAATAATTATAATTCATATGAGTATTTCTATTTATGAACTTTATCATATAAAATAGTTTATGTAAAAGAAAAATAATTCTTACAAATAATCGTGAGTAAACTAAAATGTATTAAGATTAAATAATAATATATGTTTTATTTTCTAATTTGTGTAAACATTATATAGTTTGCGATAAAAAAAATAATTTGAAATGAATATAATAATTTGTGACGTCAAAACATTTCAATTTTGAAGGTCGGTTTGCAATAATGGGATAAAAAAAAAAGAGAGAGAAAATCAGGGACCAAACATCTATTATAATTGAATAAAATAATAAAAAATTAAAAAATAATAATAAAATAAAATTATAATTAAAATTAAAATAAATAAATAAGAAGAAGAAACCCAACAACCAATGAGTCAAAAGGGATTGAACCCTGGTCCAGAATAGGAAGGCACGCACAACCATCAAAGCCTTTTTTCTTTTTTTTTTTTCTTTTTTTTTTTTTGAGATAAAATATGAACCTTTATTTTTCTTTTTTCTTTTTTTTTTTTTGTTTTATTCATCTAATATATACTAAATAATTAAAAAGGAGAAAAAACAAAAACTTTTACGTGGAGCTAGGAATCGAGTCATGGTCACCTGGTGACATTGAGAGAAAAAGCGACGCGCAACCATCAGCGACACAAAATGGAAGGGAATGAAATGTGGCCTTGTTTTTATATATTTAAATATCTAATGATTAATAATTAATTTTTAAAAAATTTCGCGGCGACCCAATCGTGAGTCCGCCCCTGTGTGACTATGATACAAATTTTTATGAAATAGATATCTAAATCTAAGATTTCTCCATCTAAATTAGATGATTATAATTTAATCGTCATGCATTGTTCTTATTTTCAGAAAACAAATATAAATAATTTATGGCCATGCATGACGCTGATCAAATAGGCCAGAAAGATTCCATGCAAATGTGCTGATTTGGTTACCTTGACAACTATTGGCAAGTTTTCTTATTTCTTGAGTGAACAGCAACCAATTGATATAATTTTGACATGGTGGGATACTTTTATTTTCATTTTAAATGACATAAACAATCTAATTACTTAAACATAAGATATTATTAAAACTCAATTAACATTGTCAACTTATATCAGGTGATGGAACCTTAACATTTTTTTTTTTTGGCTTTTTTAATTTGTTAGTTTGTTATTGAGTTAATCACAACCAATCGATATAATTTTGAATTGATCGATAACTTCATTTTCATTTTAAATTGACATCAACGATATGATGACTCGGCTTGAGATACTGTCAGATTGAATTGACACCAGCAAATTATATCAAGTGATGGTTTCTTAGCATCTTTTTTAAGTTCATATATATATATATATATATATATGCAATCTAAATATGTATTTCAATAAATAAAAGATAACTATTTTTCTTGTAACTTGTAGAAAAACTACATATACAAACTATAGTACGCGATTGAAGGGAATTAGACATTTTAACTTTTTAGAGAATGTACAGATACACAACTACGTATGATCCCACAAACCTCCTAGAGCATAGAGAGATTGAAGGGAATTAGACATTTTAACCTTTTAGAGAATATAGGGATATACAATTACCTACATTCTCACAAACCTCCTAAAGCATAGAGAAATATAACACCACTTGTGATGAGAGTAAATGTACATTTAAAAGCTACTGTATGATCTTTTAAGACTTAAGACCTTGTTTGTTACTTGGAATGAGACTATGTTTGGACTATTTTTTTGTCCAAACTCATGTTTGATACTTCCATTCACTCTTCACTAATTTAACGTATCACTAATTTATCTCAATAGTTTTGGATAAAACTAATCCATTCGATCACATGAGTCAAAATAATCTCATTGGTTGCTCATTCTTTGACGCCTTGTCGTCGCCTCCGACCACTTCTCATCCTATCATATGTCTCACCAAATATGAGATAACATCCAATATAATCTAATCTCATCTCATTCTATCAAATCTAATATAGTCCTATATAAATTATCTAATTCTATCATGTGTACCTAATGAGACTTAAAAGTAATTTTTAAAGCTGCATGGTTGTGTTGTCAACAAAACTTTTGATTTTTGGAAAAGTTTGACCTCTATTGGAAGGGTTTTTAAGAATTACACCAGAAGAACTATGATTTATTAATAGTATATCGTGGTCATGAATAATACTGAAAGTAACTTTTAAAGAAATGAATTTAGCATTTTTTTTTTTGAAAAGTTCATTGGTTTATTTTACTTTCAAAATTTTATTATTAATAATAATGCCACTATATTTTTATTTAATAAACGATTTTTAAATATAAAGAGAATTATATTCTGTTCCGTTGAACTTCAATAAGAGTATAATTAAAATATTCTAATTAAAAAAGATTTTAGGATTTTCTACCCAAGTAGATTCAAAAGCTTTTCGACTATTAAATTCATCTAAAAATATATTATCTGAAAAATAATTGAAAAGCTTAGACTTTACATTGTCTTCTTCTAACACTCACAAGTACAAGCTATCACAAATAATTCATCTTTAAAACAAAATCGCCACATTTTATAGGCATAAAAAATTTGTGTGTACACACACACACCCTCATCAAATAATTGAAACTTATATTTTTATTAATCATATTATTTACTTTTTACGAAGCAAAAAATATTCTAAATGATCTAAAATCAATTCAAATTGAAAATCAATTTATTAGGAAACGATTTAATTTTATATCTTCAAAAGTTTGAACTTGGAAAATTCAGGTGTTGTTTGGATTCATTTTTGAAAATGATTTTTCGTTTTCAAAAATAAAAAATGGGTGAAAAATGTTTGGTTACCTATTTTGTAAAACATAATTTTGAAAATGGAAGACACATTTTTTAAAATGATAACTAAAAAATGAAAAACAACTTTTTATGTTTTTCACAATTTTCAAAATATATTTTAAAAATAAATCATATTTTTCCCTCCAAATAACTATTTCACTCATTTTCAAAAATAATAATAAACACATTTACATCATTTTTTGTTTCTGAAAACAAATTTTGAGAAATCTTATCAAATATATTATATTTTTAAAATATATTTTTTATTTTTAAAAATAATTTTCAAAAATATAATTTTAAGAACGCTTCCCCATTTTCAAAACAGAGCTGATGTTTGTACAATTAGGCCCATTTTTAGTCTAAATTGGCCCAAGTATACGGTGGCCCTAATCTAATGTGGCCCAATCGATGAAGAAACTTGAGAAAGCGAGAGAGGGTGTTCGTGTGACATATCACGCGTGACTCTCTAGCATCTGTAAACCCGGCCATGTCTGTCAGCCTGCATTGCATGGGATTTAAAAAAAAATTTGTCCAATGCCAAATTTATTTAGGGGGTGGTATTAGGTAAATTATTATTTTATTTCCTCTCTTATCCCACTGGCGTGGGATAAATTACTCCCACCCAAAATATTTTAATCCCCTCTCATGTCTTTTATTTATTTATTTTTTAAAAAAATGTTCTTTTCTTTTCTTATTTATTTATTTTGTTAACGATTTATATTTTAATTATTTATTATTTTTAAAATTTAATTTAATATATTTATTAATAATTCAATCCTAACACCACAAACATATCACAATACAAATTTAATCCAATCTAATTCTATTATATCCAATCTAATCTCATTTCTTAAAAGTAATCCAATCAAATACCAAGTAATAAATGCACCTTTATTTTTCTCCATTGTTACAAGTGTAGAATTATAATAGTAAAAGAGTAAGTTAATGAATAGTTATAAAGAGGTTTATTTTTTATGTTTATTTTGTTTTTAATTTTTTTTAATTTCTATGGATCATTTAATTAATTCGACGATTTTATTCAATTATTGATTCTAACAAAATAGTATGATCTTGTTTATAAATAAATATGATGAATTTAAATTTGACAGTTAAAAAATGAGTAACGTAGATATCACTTGATTTATTTATTTTTAGATTCATTAAAATGAGTAAATAACCGGCCACATGATTTGTCACTTTCAATGCTCTTAAATTCTAAAGAACAAACTCACAATTGACATGAGGAAATGTTAAGGCAACCTACATGGTTCGATCAATTTTAAACAATTACCTCTTCTCAGGCGCACAAATATCCATGACAAATAACTTTGCCAAAATTATTTGTGCTAAAAATGGCAATAAAAGTACGTTAATTATTTATTGACTGGTAAGCACCTTACCCCTCATGTTTAAGACTAGAAGTTTAAGTTATAATGGTGTAATGGTTGATTTTAATAAATTATTGCCAACTTTAAAAGTGTTTAATGTTATATATATATTTTTTGATATTTAATCTTAATAAATTTTCATAAACTTTTATTTATTTGATATAATAATAATAATAATAATAAGATACAATATCGCGTGAGATTTTGATCCTATAATATTAAAATATGATATTTGATTAATCTTTGTAATATTATGTAATATTATAAAGTCAAATCTCAAACGAAAAAACATAAATACGCATGGTATATGCTTGAGAAAACTATAACACCATGCACATTTACGATATAACACTTGATCTTGAATATTAAACAAACTCTCGACTCACTTGATTTATTTTTAATATTTGATGTCATGATCTATATTTAAAAAACCAAAGTCTCCTCAGATCAATAATAGATTTAGATCTCATCACTTTTATTCAATCCTATAATAATATCATGTACAGTGGTATAGTGATAAATAAACTGTCCATCCACTTTCTCATTTTGAGGTTTTGGGTTCTACGGCTAATTCTCTCCACAATCGATGGGTTTCCTTCCCTCACATATGTGACTTGCACTCTCACTTAATGTAGATTATTTTCTCTCGTATTAAGAGTTATTTTTCTGAATATATTTTAAAATCATATCCTTACTGATTCATGACACTCTTGGGCTAAGTAAATAAATAAATTTATATAGTATTTGATGTCATGACAAGTCTCGATGCTCTCAAGCGGCTAACGTTATGCGGTGAAAAAGTAAAAGATAAAAGAAAATGGGCGTTTCCCACGAATGAAAGAGGCGCGGCATCAACGTCAAGTTTACGAGGGGCTAAGCTGGCTGCATTCAAACTAAGTTTGATGGTTTCCCACTGGCATTGAATCTGTTCCATCACATTCGAGGGTCATTCGCTTTGATAGATACAAAGCTGTACACTACACTACTCACAAGTGGGGCTCTTCTTTTCTTGCGTTGTACATCAACATGATTTACTTTCTGGTTAAAATCAGACTTGCAAGGACGATACAACTGTGGAAGACCCTATGTTGAAAAATATTAAACAATGCTAGTATACTATCACATTATATATTCTATTCAACAAAATAAGCTATCATTTTTACCCTTCACATCATTCTTTAATATCCGGTTTGTCCTCATCCTTCCATGAATTGATGCATCATTTGTCATTATGCTCATCCCATGAGCATTGTCCAAAATGCAAACAAATATCAGTACTACCGCCCAAGAATGTTCTTGGTCTTCTTCTTGTTGATGTTCATGTTCAATTCATCTCCTCAAATGATGGCTCCAATAATACTTACAACAGCAACTTGCTTGGCTTCGTTCTTGAACTGTTTTGAAGCCCTTGTGGTGATGAACATATAAACCAAGACAGACCAGTTTGGATTACTGGTTGAATGTTTTGTGATTTGAAGAAATGAGGAAAAGTTTAGTGTCTTCACATAGTTTAGGTAGTTTTCCAAGTCCAGGAGTTTCAAAGGGGTGGAGCTCAGAGAGAGTGCCACACCCCACAAGCAGTAGCAGCAGCAGCAGGAGGCACATAAGTGCAGCTGCTGCTTCTTCAACACCGTTTTGCAGTGGAAGAGCTTTGCCTTCTAAATGGGAGGATGCAGAGAGGTGGATTTGTAGTCCTGTTTTGGGTTACAGTGCTAGTTGTACCAACAACAAGAGCTCATCAAATCCTCAGTTTCAGAGGCGTCCCAAGTCCAAAAGTGGGCCTATTGTGCCTCCTCCGATGGGCCATTTCTCGCCTGCAATGCATATGCAGGTTCTTGATGCTGCTAGTGTGAGGAGTTTCTCGGTGGGGTCTCCATTTTCAAATGGGGTGCTGGTGCCTGAAGGGGTTTCTGTTAATTATAGTGTCGGTGGCCATGGTAATAGTGGTGGTGGGCAAGCTTATCTGATGCAAAATAGTACTTATGTACATGGATGGTCGGATTTGGTGAGTGAGGATTCGTTGCCAAGCTCTCAAGGTATCGTTCTTTTTTTTTATTTTTTATTTTTTTTTATCTTTCGTGGTTTGTTGTGCGACTTGTGTCTAGTTTAAGAGTGGTGCCTTACCTTTCAGTTTCATATAATCTAATTATTAAAAGAATTGTCCTGGATTGTTACTAAGCAATCTATTTTCTTCCTAGATTTAATCATATAACATGTTTAGTTATGCCTCTGCTGTGGTACATGACTTACCTGAAAGCTGGTTTCTTTTTGTGCAACTCTCTTAAAGTGCTTAGAGATTCAGTCAATTGATGCTTACTGGACAGTGCTGTCCAACACCTCATCATAAGATGAGTCAAGAACATTAAAGATCTGCACCGATGTGGACTGCATCAAAATGTCGCTCACCAACTAAAAAATGTCTGGTTCTTTAATAGGTTTATAGGGAAGAACTAATTTGGTGTTAGATGATAAAAATTCTACTCTGATTTCTATCTCCTGATGCTCAACTTGTGTGTGTTACTCAAACGTACAGATGAGAAGCTTGATGAAAATACAGATGCAGAAAATGTAGTATCACGTGAGGTTTCACGAAGGGATATGGCGACACAAATGAGTCCTGAAGGTAGCACCAGCTCATCTCCTAGAGGGAGGTCTTCCCATTGTCCCTCTCCTCCTTCCATCCTTCCTGTTGTTGATTCGCAAAGTGACCATCCTGCTAAATTGGAGGTTAGGGAAGTGCAGGTGGACAAAGGAGCGACCATCATTAGCTGGTCCAAAAGACATGGATCCAGAAGAATTAAGAAAGGCGTGCCAGATTTCGAGGACTTCTATCAAAATGCCGCTGGCACTTGCAAGTCATCTTGGGATCTTTCGGAGGCAGCAAGTAGCATTTCAAAGTATGCTCTATTTACCTTCGTTTATCCTCTTCTGTCTCATTCACTAAACGTCGAAACTCCATCATAAAACCGTTTCCGTTTGTAGCAAAGTTGGCATGTCGTATTCAAATTCTAAACTTAGATCAATCTCTATTCTGTTTTCATTTGTGAAACAATATAAGACAAAGGTAATAATGGATTTTGATTCATGTCATTCTAGTCCAGTAAGACTTCTAGGACTTAATGTGGAGGAGAGTTGGTTTTTTTCCTCTGAATTTTTTAGTTGAAAACAAGAAAGTTAAAAAATCGACCTTTTGCCAATCACTTTTGATTTTTATTTGTAGATTGCAAAGAGAAGAAGACAAGATCATTGCATGGGAGAATTTGCAGAAGGCCAAAGCTGAGGCAGCCATACGAAAACTTGAGGTTTATGAGTTTATAGTTTTTCCATCACTATGATATACATACTTAATAATATATATACATGGATGTCTGAACAGGAACCTGTAAATGTTTGTGTATTACTATAGCTAGACTAGACTAGACTACACTGTTTAGAAACAATAGCAAAATACAAAGGAAAGTACTTGGGAAACCGATTTCTGGCATATTGGTTTGTGTAACATAATTTGATAATATGTATAAGGCGCAGACTGTACGCAATTATATGAGATTTTTTACGGCTCTGTGTTATATAATTGCCTATCAAATCTACTTAAATCTCGTTAGTTGTTACGTGAGACCATATCCTGGAAGTGCTATATAAAGTAGTATACCTCATTTATACATGTGTATCAGTCAACACTATTGCCATCACTAACTGTGGAAATATTGCTTCAGATGAAACTGGAAAAGAAGAGATCACACTCTATGGATAAGATCTTGAATAAGCTAAAATTGGCACAGATGAAAGCACAAGAAATGAGAAGCTCAGTCTCTGTTAGACAGGAGGAAAGGATTTCCGAGGCCTCTCACAAGATTAGATTCTTCCATAACCTTGTCCAGATGAGTTTCTTGAGGACTTGCTTCACATGCCATGCTACCTAGTTACCTTCATCATTTCATTTTATTCGTTGCACCAGCTATATTTTTTATGGAATTTGTCCTGATTCTTTTGGCTTTATTTAGTTGTAGCTTGGCACAATCTGAATTACCAACGGGTGGATTTTTCAGAAGAGCTGAATTGGGTTTTGTATGTGGAGGTCAAGGTCAATTTTTCTCTGTTTTGTTAAAACAATGTCGAGACTGAGTATATATTAAGGTATATATTATGTAGAGATGTATCATTTGTAGTGTATCATTTGCAATATCCATGTCCTGCAATCCAGTTGGTGAACTCCATATCTTCCATTTGCGGCCACAGGAGCAAAAGAGATAATAGTTTACTTCTATCAAAATATTTCAACAGTTCGTCCTTCAAGCTATAAATCAGATTGTTGGGTATGCTTGCAGTGGCTGTGGCCAGTTCTTGACTTATAAAGTCAACTCAAAACCATCCACAGAGCACCATTGCACGTGCTATGGATATTACACACAAGCTAAGGCCATTTCTCGCTGCTGACAATAAATTCCCTGTAATCTATAGCTAGAGCACGGGTTGAGACGACCCTATAAAGCACTCAGAAATTTGGAATTTAAAATCTAGCCAACCCAATTCAAACGACTTATCAAATAGTTCAGAGGGTAATTGTGGAACAAAGTGGCTTCCACTTCAGAGCCGTCAGTCAGGTATGCTTCAAGTCTGCAAGAGAGAGTTCTTGCAACAGCATAGCAGATATTGATGCATAACACGAAAAGTAGACTACAATTGCAGATTCCATTACATGAGTCGATGGTCTCATGCATTGAAATTAACCGGTCCACCCCATATATAATAACAAGCTAATATTACAGATTCCAACCTACAATCTTATACTAAATTATATTTCCACCAAAAGGTTAACATATTGAGTACTAGTTTAAGTACAAGAAAAATAATGCACAAGTTGATGTAGTTAATTAAGTATGATTCCATCCTCTTTTTATTTCCAAAAAATCAACAAAATTCTAATGTCTTAAATTAAGCATATGAAAGCCTAAAGATTTCGACATCGCAACAAAGATTTAGCAGGCACTCGGGCTGCAAACTTCTCAGTATGGTCTATACCTCCAGCCTGCTCTTGATGGTCTCGCAGCCCCCATTCCATAACCCCACTACAACATAAAAGGAAGCAACTTGTGATGAACATATGAGATCACATTATAACAAACCTGGTCTTTAATAACAATATACTCAGAAGTGGTTCATTATCTTTCATTAAATTAGTGATATACTTGTGTAATTATGGAAATTATCCTTTCTTAAATAAAAAACTAAGTATCTCAATGGATTCAAATGAAAAATGGGATTGGGCATACTCACATCATCAAAATCCAGGCTTCCATACATCCTCCCATAGGTGCGCATAGGACCACCATAACCCCCAAAAGGTTCAGCACTATTCATCATGAAGTTTTCACTTGGGCCAGCATCATCAAGTGGTGTGGCTGAATCTATTGCAACCTGGACAAGAAGTTTATTAAAAGATTTAAAAAATTGCTACAACAGTTACTTAAGCTCAATACTTAATGACGTAAGGAAAATTTTCCATTTAATACCTGCTGTCCACAAATTTCATGAGTCCTTCGAGATACACGATCAGCTGGACCATCTTCAGCGAAGGTCACAAAACCAAAACCTCTATGGCCAGTTCTCTTAGGGTCCTAAAGTAATGAGCAATCAAATCTCCATTAGTTAACATGAATTCATATCCAATTCCACCACAAAATATGTTGTTGCCTACCTTGGGAACATAAACATCTAATATGCGACCAAATCTACCAAAATACTGGCGCAGATCTTCAGCCGTGGCCTCCTGAGGCAGCCTGCCAACAAAAATCTTTTTACCCATTCCTCGACTGGACTCTCCTCCTAGTCCAACAGAAACGTTTTAAAAATTTACCATGTGCATAAATCGTATTCATTAATAATAAACTACATGCATAACTAATATTCCATCTGAGTCTAACAGCAAATGAACTTACTTCCATAAAATGGGCCTGGATGGTCATATAAAGTAGGAGCACCAAGTGCCGCATATCTAGTTGCGGCAGAAATATAAGCATTATATGCACCATATCCACCATGAGCCATTCTGCCTACAGGCCTAAAGTCATCTTCCTGACAACATAATATCATAGAGCTGATTTAACTTCACATATATAATTTAATAAGACAAAACTTTGATAGTGAAAATTATTGGAAGTGATATGGAGTTTCTAAGCTAAAATAAAAATAAGTACAATTATAACCTAAACAGAGCACTTGAGACGTACATTCCAAAGTAAAACGAAAAGATGTGAATGCAACTTGCCTTGGGTGTTGCTCTATCAACAGCTACTGTAGAGCCTCCCAGCTCATGAGTGTCACCCATTAAAGTTTCCACAGAGTCTACAACAGGAAAGACAATATTGCTTTATTTTTCTTTCTATTAAAGTATTCTTATTAAACAACATAGGGGGTAAGCAAACTTCAAACAAAAATTTGTCTTCTATCACACTCTTACCCAAAATTTCAACATTTGCAACAGAATAAATCAGGACTTAAAGTCCGAGTATAATGCCTTATCTTGAATGAGATTACACAAACACATTACAATAGAAATAACAGTGAAATGAGAATGATTACATGACTCCTCTATATATAGCAACTATAACAACAGCTTCTATGAGCAATTATTAATACACATCTCTTGTTCTTCAGTCGCTTTTTTTCTGACCTAACCTGAGGAACTTCGGGACCCTCTAAATGCCATTGCATTATACCACAAAGCTGATCTTCCTTGATTACTCAAAATTTCTGAGAGCGAGATAGATATATTTTAAACTTGAAATAACAGAATGAGACTCGAGTTGTTGAATAATCAATCAATATGGACTCCTGACTTTTTTATTTTATGAAATCAAGATTGCCAGCAATAATAATATCAATGCATAAGAAATTCAAAATCCAAAGATTTTAAAGGTACAGATCTTTTACTCTTGATCTAAAATGATGTCCTTTTCCTTTTTTAGGTAGGAAAAAGGTCCATCTAGTTAAGAATCCTAACCCTGTATTAATTTATCAAAGGTGGAGGAGGGGAGAGATAACTAATGTAGATCACCCAAATGATGATGCAAGACGTTAAAGATGACACCAAGTTAAATGTAGTAGTCTGACCTGCACTTGCAAAAGTAATAAACCCAATTCCACGATGTGCTTTTGAGCCTTGATCCTACATGATATATTATCAAGAATTGCAGATCAATTTCAATCCGAAAAGAATACTTACAAACACAGATACAGAAAGAGACAGAGATGCGACACCTTTGGCATATATAAATCAGTTATGTCGCCGTACTTCTCAAAATGACTGCCAGAACAACAGACCAATATTTCATCACTCATCATAGCTCATAAATAACCTTCAACAATAAAGACCAATAACTGAGTTGTACTATCACAATTTCTATACATCATATCCAACCTTCGAAACATTGCTTCATTAACAGATGGTGGGATCCTTGCCACAAATATTCTGGTCACTTTCCTTGCAGGTGTTCTCATTTCCTCCTGCCAAATAAACCAGAATGTCAGCATAACTGCACAAATAAAGTGTACACATGACATGTCAATGGAAACATAGTGGAGGACAAACTAAAAACTAGACTTGCAATCACCGATAGCATAAAAGAAAAAATGTAACGCTGATTCATGAACTTGCAATCCAACCTTTGGTGTAGCAATTTTCACGTCCAGCATTCTATTGCCAAGAAAGTGTTCACTTGACAATGCAGTCTGCAGCAGGTGAAATGTCGAGCATGAGTGGTGTATAATTTAATAAGATTTAAAAATGTATTACTATATTCTCCCATTACTTAGCAAATTAGCAAGGGCATAACAAACAAATATTACAGACTGGATTAAAGTTTAGGAGTTGCATTTACCTTCGCATCTTCGACCGATGCAAATGTTACATAGCCAAAACCACGAGATCGCCCAGTTGACCGCTCCTAAAACATAGAAAAATGAGAGAATTAAATCACCATTAATAACTGATACCAAATTAAGACAAAAGCAAACTGGAAAAAAGAAATATTTATGGGAAGTATACTAAACTATACATACCACCAAATTCTGCATTTTTACAACACATTGTCATCCCCCATGACAACAATTACTAATTAACATATATGTCCATAGTCTGTAAATACATTTCACATAGTATAGGACCTATTCAGCTATTCTAACCATCAAATGGACCACCTTTTCCTAGCTAAGAGATCAAATCCTAGGAGGGAGAGAGAGAGAGACCACTTATCTACTGTCACTGCCTGTAACACTCACAAAAGATAGAACAATAATTAACTGACACAGCAGGACATTTTGAGACCACTTTTCATATGTGTTTTCTTCCATTACTTTTACTGCTCGTCAGTTGGTTTTTGCAACTTCTTTTTATTTTTTTGATAACCCAAAAATCTCTCGAACCCGTTTGGTGAATCTGAGTTCGAAACTAAGGTCCCCACCAACTTACAAGCTTTAGGAAATAGGAAACTATAGCCTTTGGTCATGCACACACCCATGAGAAGGTTCAAACCCTAGACCTTGTGGGAGCAGAGCGTACACATCAAGTCAATTTAATCACATCAAATTCAGTTAAGGGAACAAAATATATGATAAATTCTATTACCACATAATATCATAGCTAACAAACTTTAATTTCACAAAAAAGTCTCAGGTCTAGAAGTTATAATATGAGCTTGTATCCACTTTTATTTCATAACTCAAAATCAACATACACGATGCTTCGGCCTCAAATCCAGACCTATGCAATTGTTACGTATAACAAAAAGAGATTCCAAGACATTATACAACCACAAGTCACAACCGAAACCAATATATCAAAACAAGCCAAAACATTAAGTGAAAACTCCTGATTGATTCCATATAGTTCAACAATAAAATCTGAAATGTACAGATAAAATTGATACTTCATTGAAAAAGGCTAAATAAAAATCGAACCTTCATGACAATGCAATCCTCCAATTCCCCAAATTTGGTCATGTACTCTCTCAAACCATCCGTATCGACATCCCAAGGAATACCCAGAACCTGAAATCCAATAACACAACCAAAAAAATCAACTCTTTTGTACCCATCAACATACAAAAATGCGAGTCAAAGCAAAGGTGAAAACTAACCACAAGCTTGCGGTCCATGAGAAAGGGAGGCTGCTAGAAAAAAGAGAGATGTAACCTAACACTCAAAAATGTCAGCTCTCGAGGCCTCACAACTCTCTCTCTACCTCTCTTCACACACCCGTCTCCTGCACATGTAAAGCACACCTCTTTCTCACACACGCAATTCATCAAACACGTCCAGGTCGCCATTTTTTCACTTTCACAAACAGAAAAATAGAAACAAAAACAAAAAAACACCAAAAGCAAAAGCGAAAGAGTAACCGCAATTAACAAGAAGAAGCATATTTAATCAATGAAAACCTTTTTGGGAGATTTCGCGCTCACTGACCTGTGATATTCAAAACCCTAAAGCACCGATATCTCTCTCCCTCCCTCCCTCGCTGTCTCTCTCTCTCTAAGGCCCCACCTCTCCTCCTCCCTCGCAAGCTTGATTGTGCAATTTTGGTATTTGGGTCTTTATACAGGGCACCTACGGATCGGATCCGGTTTGGTTCGGGTTTAGGCTGCTGCTTGTTGGACCAGATGTCCATTTGGCAACTTGTGCCTGTCCATGGGCCGACTTCTTTTATATTTTGGAAAATTATTATAATTCCTCTAAGGTTTGCAATAATCTCCATTTCTCCTCGTTTCGCAATTAATCGCCAAATTCCCACTAAGGTTTTTGTTGTTCTCCGTAACCCTACTTACTGTTATATTTTCGTCAGTAATTTGTTAAAAATTGAGCGATGGAAAGGTGAATGAACAAAATCTGATATTTAAATGATTAAAACAAAGTATTTAAATTGATTTTTATAAAATACTAATAAATTAAAAATCTTTTATATTTAAATTAAAATAATAATAGAAAAAATCCCTCCTTTCTCTCTCTCTCTCTCTACTCCTCCTTCTTCTCTAAATACAAAGAGGGTATGAATGATGCTTCAAAGCCGGATCTTTTTCCAATGAAGAAGATGGTCACCGGTCTCTTTGTTAGTGGATTCGGTATCTTTCTAGTGGATTTGAAAGTATAAAGCCCACATAGAGCAAAACAATCTAGTGATTATTTATTCCCTAGTTTGAGATAATTTAGATGACTTTTTATTTGTTATAATTAAATTGGAATTTAGGTGAGAAAGATATGGCTCGAACTCATAATTTCAAAATATAGAAGTATAGATAGAAGAGACATACCAATAGGATTACCTTATTTAAGTAATTATTTAAAGTTAACATGAAACCTGTTCTACTCTCACCCGGGTATTATGTTGCATCAAAATTTATTTAACAAGATAGGAAATATGTATTAGGATCTACCTACATATAGGTTTGCAGGTAGGTATAAAATTTAATTCATTATAATTATAACAAATACTCCTTCAATTGAAAGTAATGCATCACGAAATTGCAACAATACCAAGTGCAGCACTAACCATAAGATAAATTTAAAATAGTGTATTTTTTACAGTCAGTAAATGTTATATATATCAGGATAAGTTAGTACAAATTAATGTTGATGAAATTGAGTTTTAATGACATGATTCTTACAATCAAATTTGATCAAGTGTTTTCCCTGAAACTTGAGGATACTTGCCCATTTATATTTCTACAAGCGTGAGCTATAAGATCATCAGGAGAACCTAATCGTATTAAATTAACATAATCTTGGGGATTATGAGCTGCTAAACCAGGTAACAGAAGTCCAAAAAGTCTAGCAAATTTGAGCAAACTAGTTTCAGCAAAATCAGGTCCATATTTGTATGGTAAAATGAAGGATCTTAATAGCTCCCAACATGCATTAAAAAACCTGGGTATCACTCCCAGCAACGATTTGTAATTTTTGTCTGGTTCTTCTTCAACAATCTGCATATACAACAAATGCATGCATGCCATTCATTAACATATCTGCAGTGAAAGATTCCTAAAAAGAATTATCTTGTAATTTTTTAAAAAGCACGTTAAAAAGAATTATAATTCATAATTCAAAACACATTTATTTAATATATGTATAATAATGCACGTTAAAATTTTTTTTTCAAGTATTTAACAAAAAAAAAGGGGTTTTACTAAAAAAGAAAGCAAAAAAAATCTACCTTCCCTTGATAGCAACTATTGTAATAGAGGCATGTCCCAAAATGCTTGAAGAAATACGTAGAATCATCGTAGGGCAATCTGGGAATCACATCATTGCAATAAACAAACCTCAAATATTAATCCCATAATGCCCTAACATTTTCTCCATAAATTGCTTAAACTCTAGATCGCCAACCCTAGGTTGCCCAAAAGTGTATACTCCTTCTAATCTCTGTAACAACCAAGTTTCCTCATGCAATTCTAGAACAGCAGGAAAAAGAATTGCTAGTGCCCCGCCCAAGCTGTGGCCTGTGACTATGAACTTTGCTCTGTTGTTTTGCAGTAGAATTTCTCTCAATCGATTCCTTAATGTATAATAGGCTAATGGTTTGTCGCTGTTGTGTTCAAATTCTTTCGGAAAACCTTCGCGGATCATTAAGCCTAAAGCTTTCATAAATCCACCATGGATTTTTCCTTTCATTCCATGAAACTCATACCAGGAGATATCGATATCGGTGCACCATGCATCTGCATCGAAGAATTCTGTGCCTCTAAAAGCGATGATGATACTCTCAGAGTCTTTAGTTGTATCATAAAACATGAACCCTTCTGTTGTTGCTTTTCTTTGGAAATCTGCTAGAATATAACTAGTTGCATATTATAGAAGTGTGTAAAGATGCCTTTAGCCTGACTTAGAATAATATGTTCAAATTTGATAGTTTTCTTACCGTTCCAGAAATCATAGTATCCAAGCAATTGCATCTGCACCAAACATTGGGGATATATTATGGTAAAGCTACAAATGAGAGTTAACTGTTCTATAGCTACGGTCAACATGTTTTAAAAATACAAGCCAACCTAATGAACTTAGTGTTGAAACATGAAAAATGTAACGCAAATATATGTTGGCTTTTTTTGTCTATATTTTAAAACATGTAGAAGTTCTCACATGTTACAAACTAGTAGTACAAAACATCGGATGATGGAAATATACTGACTTATGGAATAATATTTTACCAAAAAACCAACTATTAATGGACAAAAATAAGGAGGACAAAAATATAAGTAAAGCAAATTGACCAGACTATAGGGGTGTGCGGTGTATTAGATCCATTTTGTCTAATCCAAATCCGATTCCATCCAATTGGATTGAAGAAATTGAAATCTAACCGATCCAATCCTAGAGAAAAAATCCAATCCAACGATTCTTAAATCCAATTGGATCCGATCCAATGGATCATATCATATAAAATGTTTCTATTATTATTTTAAGGGTAACCGTATATTTTTCATTTGCTAAATATCCATAAAATTAAACCTGTTTTTTTTTTTTAAAAAAAACTTTTTTAATTAATAAATATCATTTTAACATGAAACAATAAAATACCAAAAGATAACTTAATTAATTTACAGTTCAAATTCGTTTCAAAAAAAAAAAAAATTTACAGTTCAAATTTCAGATAGTATTTGAGTTCAAAAGTCTAAACATAAAAATAAAACAAAAGCATCCTGTGTGATTACAAAATGCAACCAACAAGCCTAAACAAAAATATAGCCAATAGCCAAGCCTTAAAGCACAAAACATCAACTCATCAAATGTAACTAGTTGCCAAACTAATCATTTGTTGCAAGGGGTACGTAGAATATTGGTCTACAAAGCACGTAGATTTTGCTTTTGTTCCCCAAGAATTGGAAAAAAAAAATCTTAAATATTATGTTAGTTTCTGACTATTTATTAAACTTAACCCATAAATTAAAATTCACAATGAAATATATGAGCTTTGAGGTATTAGTTGTTTTGGTGTACTTTTATATATGAATTCGTTACTTGACCCAATCCAATGGGTTTTTAAAATACGGATTCAATCTAATCCAATTATACTATAAAATCCAATCAATTAAATCCAATACATTAGATTCAATCCATTGGATTGAATTGGAGCCCACACACCATTACCAAATTGAACATGAACCATATGAAAATTAAACATATAATAATTTAAACAAGAATTTTTGGAAAAAAAAAAAATCATAAATAGCTCTTTAGTTATTACGCTTAATAGATTTATACATCCCTGATAACCTTAAAGAGAAAATTACGGAAATAATATTTTTTTGAGGTTGAAGTTGAAAAGTAATCATTTTTTAAGATTCTTTAGTTTTACCAAGAGTATTTTTATCCAAAAATAATTTTTCTTGTAAGATTTTGAAAAAAAAAATGCTAATGTTCAACTTAGACTTAAAAAATTGATCATTTATAAAAAAAAAACTCAACTTTAAATTTATCTACTCTTGGACCCTAAGCTAACTTTAGAATAAGTTGAAAAGAAAAAGAGAGAGAGAGAGATAAAAAAAAGGAAATAGAGAGGGAAAAAGAAGAGAAGAAACTAAAAGAAAGAGAGATAGTGAGAGAACTAGACGGCCAAAAGGAAATCTGAGAGAGAATTGTTATGGGCATCTAGAAACGACAAAACAAGAGATATATTATATTGCATATTTTGACGTCAATCTCAGTTGCAAAAGAAAATATCATATTTTTTTTCCTTCAAAATATGAAGAAACCACTTTCTAACTCCATAAAATACAAATACTAACTAGTTACATTCTTTAAACCCAAAAATCAAATTATGTATTTAAGATATTCAAGTGATCTAAGAGAGATATTTTTTATTCATGATGAAGAGAGAGAAGCTTGCAATATTAAAGAGAAAGAGAGAAAATAAGATAAAAAAGGAGATAAATCATAGGGTAATTTTGGTTTCACAATAGCAGTTGTAGATTGAAAAAGAAAAATTGTTGGGAGTGAATAAGAAAAAGGATATGCACTAATATTATAGTTTAGGGTTTATATTAAAAAAAGCCACTGGACCCGTTTTTCACTGTACAATGTGATTTCCATCTTCATAGTTAAAAGGACCATTTTTTCTCTGAAACCAGTCAAATGCATGTATAACAAACCCACTGTTAGATCAAATATATTTATTTCAATTTACCTTCCAGCAATTTTCAACTGTATTTTTAACAACAGCTTTGTTCTCATAGGACAATTTAGAAGCCATGGCACAGAGCATCGCATAATATCTACTATCTCCAGGCTTGATGTTCTCGTCCAGCTCCACTCGCCGGTCCAAATGTCCAACAAATGACAGAAACTTGTCTGGCGCTATTTCAGGCACTGCTTCCTTGCCTGCACACCATTATGAATTCAAATCCTTGTTAATAAACAGTTTCCATGTCACGCATGCATGAAATCTATAACAAAATCTATAATGGAAAATAAATAGAGGCAAAATATAAGTAAAAAAAATAAAAATTGCCTATAGAACCTAGCAAAACACGAAGCAAGAGCAGGCCCAAGTTGCGGTTCGATGATGCAATGTTAAGCCACTTCTCGAACGTTGATCCAAGTTTAGACAAGCGTTTTGAAAAGAATTGCAAAAGCTTTTGCGCTAAAAGAGAGCTGAACATAAACCATCTATAATGGAGATTCTCTTCCCCCCCAGTTGGGATCTCTACAAATGCTTCTTTAGCAATGTCACGGCTTGCTAAGATGCCAAACAGATCGCATAAACTCACCTCTTCTGGTCTCAAGATCATATAATTACCAGAAAATTTGTGATGATCAGATTCAGAACCCATATCGGTCCGAGCTGTGACCGAAAAGAAACAGTATTAAAATATATATGATAGTGAAATATAATTAATTAATAACTCAACTTTGACGATGACACTTTGGATTTAATTTATGTATCGAGAGATCATATGCTTTATTATCTGTGTAACTTGCTTGAGAGAAAAAGTACTACTTTTCCAAATCTTCTGTTAATTGCTATTGATAATGTAGCTAATAATAGGGTTAATTGCAATAACTTACCTTAAGGTTTTTGAATATGGCTTAATATTCAACAAATCCTTTTAATTGCAGCAGGCCCCAATTCCGTTAGTCAACCTCGGTTAAATATAATAGTTGACTAAGGAATTGAGGTAAAATGGTCATTGTAATATATTTTAAATCATAAAATAATAATTCTAGTAAATTTTTTTAGATGAGAACAATTAAAGCTTAAAAAAAACAATTAAAAACCAAAAATAAAAAATAAAAAACACAAACCAAAGATGGATTTGTAACACAAACCAGATCCATCTTTGGAAATTCCTTTTTCCGTCGCCTACTATGGCGATGGAGCTATGGGTCTCCACCGTCGACATCCGTCGTCGTCAGTGGATACCCATCTTCATCGTCTCCACCACCGTCGACAAATGTCTGGTCGAAGATCAACCAGATGAAAAGTGTAAACAAACTTTCGAAGCTGAAATCGAGAGAGAAAGACTTTTCTGGGTTGGGTTGTTGGGTTGAGGTTGTTGGTGGTTATGGTTGGATTGATGGGTTGAGGTCGGGTCGTTGGGTGGTATGACTACGGTTGGGTTATTGGGTGGAGGTTGGATTGCTGAGAAAGAGAGAGGCATCTGGGTTCGTTCGAAGATGGTTGGGTTACTAGGTGATGACAGTGGGTTTTGTTGATGAAGTTGATGAGGTGTCTGGGTTTTGTTGATGAAATTGATGGTTGATATAATCATTCGGTTGTTGGTGATGATGTGGGTTTTGTTGATGATGGCGATGAATCTGCTGTTGGTGGGTTTTTTTGATGATCTTTGGGTTTTGCTCATGAGAAGGGAGAAGAAGGCTGAGAGAGAGAGAAGCGTCTGGATTCATTCGAAGATGGTTGCATTGCTGCTGATGATGGTGGGTTTTGATGATGAAGTTGATGAGGCGTCTAGGTTTGTTGATGAAATTGATGGTGGATATCATCATTTGGTTGCCGATGATGATGTGGGTTTTGTTGATGATGGCAATGAATCTGTTAATGGTGGGTTTTTTTTATGATCTTTGGGTTTTGTTGATGAGAAGGGAGAAGAAGTTGATGATGGTTATTGTTGATGATTTGGTGTTCGAAGAAGATGAAGAAGCAGATCGGAGGTGATGAATCTGAAGAAGTTGATGTTAAAGTTGAATGGTGTATTTTTATTATAAGTTTATTATTATTTAATTATTATTTTGTAATTTAAAATTGATTATTTTAACAACAAAAGGTTATTAAGACTTACAAAATAAATTGAAAGGGTATTTTTGACTTTTTAATGTCCAATCTTAGTAATCTGTCAAAATGGATGGATTTTAACTGTTTATATGGGTGGCTGCAGCAATTAATCTAATTAGTTGAATATTAAGCTTTTATTAAAAATCTCAGGGTAAGTTATTGCAATTAACCCAAAATTGTAAGAAAGTAGACTTATTTAATTGATAAATTACGGGTAATATTCTCTCATGATCGACTATGGAATTGCTTGGAAGTTTAGCACGAAAGATTCTATGGTCTTTTAGAGTCAATACTTAGAAGAAATACTTGAGAGTCTACTAAGGGAAAGAATTGTTCTGTGAAGCGTACGTGTAAATACATAGGAATACTTTTCGTGGATGTTGAAAAAGAAAAATATATCGTAATGCATATGCTTTTTGTGAAACTCGTTTCTGGAGGTAGCAATGTGTAGTAATCTTCCAATCAATAACTTTTTTCTAGATTAAGTCTTGCCAATTAGTGTTCGCAATTGGTATTCTTAATTTGACACCAACATGTAGCAAAAAAGTAGTTTATTGTAAACGTAATCGACCTCAATCCGCTTATAAAAAATAAAAAATAAAATAAATTGACCTCAATCCGTGCTATAGCCAGTGGTTTACAACACTTCCCTGTCAAGTGAAGGTTCTAAATTTAATTAACCCTCCCAAAATAGAATAAATAAAAAAAATACCGACCGTTGTCATAACCATTCTCTTGGTTTAATTTTGGGTTGTGAAATTCGTTGGAATAAATACTCCTCTCTTGATTTTTATGTTTCCAATGTGAGATTCATATTATGTTTCTCGCTTCACGTGTGAGACTCTCTAATATTTTCCATCACATGTGAGCTCGGTTTGGATTTAAACTTTGCCACCCATATTTTGTTTCTTGAATATTGCTAGTTTTGCTAGAGCTCAGTCCATGCCAAAACAACATTTATTAAACACTTTGATATCATATTAAACTTTTGTATTTATGACTTTTTATATTTTTTTAGAAATAATTCATATGATGGTAGATAACCTTATTACAATACAAAAGACTAATATATTGTGTTGTATCATCCATTAGTATATATACATATATATATATATACATATATGGAACAGAACCGAGGGACATAAATTTTGACACAATTTTTCAATCATTGAGTTGAAAAATAATGAATGGTACAGATTTAATTTTGTTTTGAAAAGATGAAAGTTATTGAAGAGTTGAGTTACACCAGATTATTGCATGTGCATTAATTTCTCTCTCTTAATTGATTTTTGATTTTGAGCTATTTTGATCAATATGTTTATTTAAATATATGCAATATAGATCTTATTTGAAAGTTCATGTTGAGAGCTTTTAATCCACATATTGTTTATATGATTTGGTTAACTAAATGAAGAGAAAAAATTAAATGAAAATTGAATTGATAGTTTTTTTTATTTGAACAAATGGTAGAGATAAAATATGGTGAGGTGTACAAATTCAAAATTAACAACCAATCTATATCATTCATTACTTTGCAATTCAATAGTTGAAGAATTGTGTCAAAATTTATATCCTCCAATTTTACCCTGTATATATATATAAAGAGTAATGCTGATTTCCAAAATTTTGATCAAATCATCTATGAATGGTCATTAGCAATATTTTGACCGTCAAAATATGTTCAAAATTGTAGCAAATATAACTATAGCAGCCCAAAATATGTTCAAAACTGTAGCAAATATAACTATAGCAGCCCAACCGTGTAGGTGGGGCAAAACAGACTGATTCCACAGTTTCGTCGTTTGTGGAGATCGAGCTAACGACCATGTGGTTAAAAGCCACGCACTCTACCACTGAACTAAGACGGTGAACGCGACAAAATTTTCACAAAATTGTACTATTGCTTGGTTATACAAAGCTTATAAGTTATTTTTATTATTATTATTATTGTTTTCTTATTACAAATTACCTTTCATTATTCATTGCTCATGAAATGCTAAATAGCAGTAAGAATTACATATGAATGTAAATTACAAACTGAGAAGAAAACATTTCGATTTTGCACGATCATACGTCGACACCATTTTTGGTTACAAATTACAATGTTTTGGAGTGGGAGAAAACATCAGAGCAACCAAGGCGAGTAGCGTTTACTGAATCTTGGGGACAATGAGCTAATATGCTAGGAGCTACCAATCCAATTATCCTAACAACTCTGAGTAACCTCGTTTCTCTATAGTCAGGTCCCTTTTTGTAGGCCAAGCAGAAGCTTCTTATAAGCTCCTTCACTACATTTGTCCTCATTGGTATTAAGTGCAATAGTGAGAAATAGTTTTTGTTTGGCTCTTCTTCATTCACTTGCTTCCAAATTAATTAACACCATTAAAGATTAATATTAGACGACTCTCATATTAAAAGGTAATCTAATTACTCGTTTGTAATGGAAGAAGAGTGATGCAAATGCACACCTTTCCTTGACAGAGGCTATTGAAGTAGATGCACTTGCCAAAGAGCTTGAACATAAGCCCTGAGTTATTAAATGGCAACCGTGGCAATATGTCATTACAATAAACATACCTAAAGTACTTGACTTCATGTTCTTTGAATTTCTTTCCCACGACCTCCACAAACGTGTCATCTCCAATCCTAGGTTGCCCAAATGTATACACTCCCTCCAATCTCTTCAACAGCCATGTCTCCCCATGCAATGCCAGAATAGCTGGAAACTGTTGAAGTTGATGCACACTTTTAGTTACTTTCAGAACTGCTTGGGAAACAAGCATAATTGTGTGATGTAATAGTAATCAAATTTTTTAATATGTAATTTATGAATTACATATTAATATAGAACATTCAAGATAAAAAAAAAAAATAAAAATTGTAGTATTAATGCAGAACTGCTTTTGTTGATTAATATATAACATTCAAGATACAAAAAAAAAAAAAAAATTGTAATTTATGAAGCTGCCGGAAGCTTCATACTTGAAGTCGGTTTGCATGCTAGTCGACTTAAGGAGGCTATATAAAGCCTTCACCTCCTCTTGTACTTTGTACTTGAAATAATATACAACAAAAGTTTTCATACTTTTATACTCCTCCTATCTGTCAAGTTTCTCTTTTCAATACAAGATAATATATTTCTCTCTCAAATTTTTGAGAGCTATTGTAGTTCACTGTCAGCAATATTTTGTGTCTACTAAAAAATTTAGCTCCCAACTCCTATACCATCACTCACTCACTCACGTCAGATAACACACACTCCATTACTCCATAAAAGCCTACTAGTCTACACCAATTTCTATCATACGCCAACACACACACTTAACTCCATCACTCTCTATTTCATTTACACATATTCTTTAATCTACTATCCAACAATGGTCTCAGAGCTAGGTTCGGTCATTTACTGGGCATACACTAATGACGGATTTTAACCATTCTACTATTCCCCTTCCACTATTTAAGGGGAAAAATTATGATATTTGATCCATTAAAATGAGAACTTATTTTCGCTCTCAAATTTGTGGAAGACTATTGAAGAGGGATTTAGCATTCCAAAAGACACTTCCACTCTTTCAGTCGCCCAAAAGAAGGCATTGGAGGAAAATATGCAATAAGATTCTCAAGCATTATTTGCTCTCTAACAAGCATTGGCACACGTATCATGGGAGCTACAACAACAAAAGAAGCGTGAGATACGTTCCAGGAGGAGTCTCAAGGAAGCAAAAAGGTATGCACCATTAAACTACAATCTTTGAGAAGAGATTTCAAAAATATTAAAATGAAGGATAATGAGACCACCGAAGATTATTTTTCAAGAATAAAAGAATTAGTTAATTAAATGAGAGCCTATGGTGAAAATATAACTGATAAATCAATAGTTCAAAAAATATTAATTAGTTGCACAGAAAAATATGATTCAATAATATCCGCTACTGAGGTGTCTAAGGATATAGAAACCTTGTCTCCAATAGAATTATTAGGCTCTCTTGAAGCACATGAAAAAAAGATTGGAAAGGTGAAATGAAAACTCTACGGAGAATGCCTTTCAATCTAAAATTAATATGTGGTCTCATAAATTAAAAAATTGTGCTAAAAATTCAAATGATAAATCTAAAAATAAAGAAACCCAATAATCTGAAAATAAAAATAATATTCCTTCATATGGAATTTGTAAAAGAAATGGTCATTTAGAGAAAGATTGTTGGTTTAAAAGAAAGCCACAATATCAAAATTGTAAAAAGTTTGGGATTTGGTAAAAGATTGTAGATTAAAAATAAATTATCAAGCTAATTTCACTGAAGAAAAGGAAGAAGAAGAAAATTATCTTTTTCATGTCTACCAAGATGTTGCTGAAGAGAAAAATGAAACATGATATTTAGATAGCGGCTGCAATAATCATGACAAAAGATGAAAATATTTTCTGCAACCTTGATAAAATAAAAACAAAAGTAGGAATTGGAAATGGTGAATTTGTGGAAGCTATTGGAAAAAGTACGGTTGCCGTAAATATGAAAAAAGGCAAGAGGTACATAAATGATATGCTCCTCGTCCCTAACATAGCTCAAAATCTATTGAGTGTGGGATAAATGATAGAGAAATGATACTTTTTTGCATTTTGAGGAAAATTTTTGTTCAATATATGACCAAAAAAAAATAATAATAAAGTCCTTGAAATTGCAAGAGTTAAAATGAAAGAAAATAGATGTTTCCTTATCGAATGGGAACATACTATTGATATCATTGTGAAGGCACAAGTAGATGATTCATGGCTTTGGCATAAGAGGTTCAGACACTTCAACTTCCACGACCTAAAAATCCTATATCAGAAAAATATGATGCGGGACCTTCTAGTGATAACAAAAGTCAGCAATGTTTGTGAAGGATGTATGCTCGGAAAACAACATTGACAATCATTTCCATTCGGAAAAGCATGGAAAGCCAAGAAGCCTTTAGAGTTAGTCCACACAAATGTCTGTGGACTGATGACGAACTCTAACACATGATCAAAACAAATACTTCATTCTATTCATCGAGGACTATACTAGAATGATGTGGGTGTATTTTCTAAGAGAAAGATCGCAAGTCTTCGAGATCTTCAAAAAATTCAAAAGTTTTATCAAGAAGTAAAGCGGTCAACCATTGAAGACAATCATAAGTGATCGAGGAAAGGAATACACTTTCAGTCAATTCAACAAGTTTTGCGAAGACCAAGGCATGGAGCACTAGCTTACGACGAAGACATAGAACACTAGCTTATGGTTGGATTTGCCCTAGAACAGAATGGAGTATTTGAAAGGAAAAATAGAACAGTGATGGAGATGGCAAGATCAAGGCTGATGGAGAGGGCTTACCTAAAACTTTCTGGGCAGAAGCAGTGTACACAGTTGTTTATCTACTCAACAGGTGTCCTACAAAAACAGTTAAAGACAAGACGTCGATAGAAGCCTGGAGTGGGAAAAAATCCTCTGCAAAACATCTCAAGGTGTTCGGGTGCATATGCTACGTACACATTTTAGAACAACAAAAAGAGCGAGTTAGACGAGAAAACTGAGAAATACATCTTCTTAAGCTATAACACTTAATCAAAAGGATATCGAGTCCATAGCTTAAGAACAAAAACTCTAATCATTAGCAAAGATGTTTAATTTGACGAAGATGCATCATACAACTAGGAGATAGAAAAAGTCGAAAGAAAGAGAATCAGCTTATCAGTACCAGCATATCAACAAGATGAAGATGAGCATAATCAACCATTGTTAAGGGATAAATTTGCACAATTAGAAAACTCTTCACCAGAGTCACCACTAAGAAGAACAAGACCATTATTAGAAATATATGAGACATGAACCTGACAATGGTTGAACCAGAAAGCTATAAAGCAGCCTCCAAACAAAAAGTATGGATAAAGGCTATGGAAGAAGAAATCCGAATGATCGAAAAAAATAAGACATGAGAATTAACAGATATTTCTAGAGACAAATAAATTATCGGAGTTAAGTGGGTATACAAAACAAAACTTAACTCTGATGGTTCAATCTAAAAACATAAGGCACGTCTGGTGGTGAAAGGATACTCACGGTAATTTGGAGTTGACTACAATGAAACTTTTGCTCCAGCTGCTTGTTTCGACACAATAAGAGCTCTTGCTTGCGCTCGCTATTCAAAAGAAATGACAGATTTATCAACTAAATGTGAAATCTACATTCCTGAGTGGGTATCTTGAAGAAGAAATATATGTAGAGCAACCGTAAGGATTTGTGATCCTAGGAAAAGAAAACAAGGTCTTCAAATTGAAAAAAGCTCTATATGGGTTTAAGCAAGCACTAACGGCCTAGTACAGTAGAATTGATGAGTACTTCACGAATCACGGATTTAGGAGGAGTAAAAGTGAACCAACACTCTATAGTAACACCCAAGGTAATAATATTCTTATTGTTTCTTTATACGTTGATGATCTCATCTATACAGGAAAACAATAAGAAGATGATTAAAGAAGATAGGATGAAGACATTTGAGATGGCATACTTGGGTTTGATGTACTACTTTCTTGGTATTGAGATAAACCGAGAAAAATTTGTGATCTTCATATCACAAAAGAAGTATACTGACAATCTTCTGAAGAAATTCAACATAAATGGATGCACGCTCGTAGCAACTGCCTCTTGTCACTACAAAAGAAATTAGAAAAGAAGATGGATCAAACAAAACAGATGCTTCACTTTACAGAAGTCTTATTGGAAGCCTACTATATCTAACTACCACAAGATCAGATATTATGTACGCTACAAGTTTGCTTTCAAGGTTCATGCATGATCCGACTCAAGTCAACTATAGAGCAGCAAAGCGAATTCTCAGGTATCTGCAACGTACGAAAAATTATGGGATATGATATAGATCTTCAGAAAATTATACATTAATCGAGTACATAGATAGTGATTGGGCAGGATCCCTAGATGACATAAAAAATACTTCAGGATATATATTTACACTCGGCGGCTCGAGAATCATCTCATGGGCATCAAAGAAACAAGTAACTGTTGCTCAATCATCAGCGGAAGCTGAGTATGTGGCTGCAGCACTCATAACTAGTCAAGCTATGTGGCTTAAGTGCATATTCAAGGATATGAGAGAGACACAAAAAGAAGCTACAGAAATCTATTGTGACACTAAATCGATAATAGCAATGGCGAAGAATCCCGTGTTCCACAACAGGACTAAACATATAAGTATTAAATATCATTTCATCAGAGAAGCTGAAGTGAACAAGGAAATAAAACTCGGTCTTTGCAGGACTAAAGATCAACTAGCAGACATATTCACAAAAGCACTACCAAGAGGCAATTTCGAACAGTTGAGTAACGTGATTGGAGTTGTCGAAATGTACATCAAGGAGGAGTGTTGAAGTTGATGCGCACTTCTGGTTACTTCCAAAACTGCTTGGGAAACAAACATAGTTGTGTGGTGTAAAATTAATCAAATTTTTATTATGTAAGTTTTTGTTGATTAATATAGAACATTCAAGATAAAAAGATAAAAATTGTAATTTATGAAGCTGCTGGAAGCTTCATACTTTAAGTCAGTTTGCATGCTAGCCGACTTAAGGAGGCTATATAAAGCCTCCACCTCCGCTTGTACTTCGTACTTGAAATAATATATAACAAAAGCTTTCATACTTCTATACTCCTCTTATCTGTCAAGTTTCTCTTTTCAATACAAGATAATATATTTCTCTCTCAAATTTTTGAGGGCTATTGTAGTTCACTATCAGCAATATTTGGTGTCTACTCAAAAATTTAGCTACCTACTCCTATACCATCACTCTCTCACTCACGTCAGACAACACACACTCCATTACTCCATAAAAGCCTACAAGTCTACACCCATTTCTATCACACGCCAACACATACACTTACTCCATCACTCTCCATTTCATTTACACATATTATTTAATCAACTATCCAACAAAAACAGAATCGCCATTGCACCGCCTAGGCTGTGGCCGGTCAGAATATATTTGCTTTATCATTTTCGGTCAAACGATCTCTCAAAGTGTCTCTGATTGAATAGTAAGCCAAGGACAGCGGTGGTAGCTGTGATCTTGCTTTGTGTTCTCTGTAGGCCAGCCTTTGCTCTTTTGTAGCCCTAGAGCTTTCATGAAACCGCGATGAATCTTCCCCATGCCATTAATCTCGTACCAAGAGAGATCGAAGTCTGAGTGCCAATCGTCTGCATCAAAGGGTTGGGTGCCTCTAAACTGATACAACAATTGTATCCTGGACTTCGTTTTTATCATAACAAATAAAGGCTTGTGTTGTGGCCTTTTTTTGGAAGTCTGTCAATTCAAAGGAGCCAATATTAATCGATTATTTAAACGTAACTATTCAAGAATTTGAAAAATCATAGAAATTACTAAACGTTTTTATTTGTTGTTCTTACCATTCCAGTAGTCATAAGATCCCAAGAGCTCCATCTGCACATGCAAAATAATAAACATTAAATGATTAATTAGAAAAACATATAAACAGCTCTAACGTATTTGCACCTAATGTTTGTAGTGGGTGAATTTTATAATATGTTGACTTTGAGTGGGCCTCATTGGTCAACTTTCTTGGAACCTAGCAACCTGTGTCCTGCACAAATCAAATAAAAAGAACGCGGATGATCTTGACACCGGTGGGGTGCCGGCCGAAGACACTCTGACGCTCAAGTTAGTAAACTGATCATAATGTACTAGAATACAGTAATTGTAAAGCGTCATCAGACTGGAGGGAGTGTGCCGAAAAAAGGGTAAAATGGAAGACTATCGAAGTCTTGACTGTTTGGACTTGAAGATTAGACAAAGTAGAAACACTGAGATATTGAGTATCAGTAGCTAAGCCCCGTATAATAGAACAGTGTAAGTAGATCGTGAATAGTACACCAGGTAAGTTCCTAGGAAAGAGAGGTCGGTCACAATGGACACAGTTAAATACCAAGTCTTTCCTAACCAGAACCTTTCCTAGACATGCACCTCCACGTCACTACACTAACTCTATCACACAGGAACTCTGAATCTAGAATTAAAGAATGAAGAAAAGAGAGGAGAAACCTCAAATGGCTTGTAAGAGAGGAGCAAATGAGGTGGGATGCTTTTGGCTTCAAATGAGGCCTCTATTTATAGGTAAAGAAGGTGTCATGGGCACTTATGGTGGAGTTAATATCATATCCGTTACAAAATAAATATTACGATTAATGTCAGGTCGGTTACGGAATAAATATCATAGTTAATGATATGTCGGTTACAGAATAAATACCATAGTTAATGATATATCGGTTACAGAGTTAATGTAACTTCCGTTACAATTGATTTAAACCTCATTTATTAAAACTAATCAATCCCCATTACTTGAGTTGAATCAATTAAGTTGCTGGACTATTTACTTGTAACATGTATTTGACCATTAATATAGGTTGATCAGCATACTGGGCTAAGCTTATTTCAATAAGCTTTGGGCTTTTATTTTGGGTTTAAGAATTTTTGACCACTACAATGTTTCAAATTATATATATATATTGATATATGTATATATTGTTTATAATTTAATAATAACTTTTAAGTTAATTAAATTATAAAATTTGGGGTTGATTATTATACCTTCCAGTGATTGGTGACTACATTCTCAATGTAGGCTTTGTTCTCATATGCTATTTTGGATGCCATCATAGAGAGTGCCTCATAATACCTTTCATCTCCTGGTTTGATGTTGCTATCCAACTCAACTCGCTTGTCAGTATACCCAACAAACGTTAGAAACGATGCTGAATTTTTATCTGGTTCTGTTACCTTCCCTGCAACACAATTCACCCATTAATCTATTCATTTTCATCAATAAATCCTAAACTTAATCCCTTTTGCCTTCGCAAAATTCTAAGCCGTTGAAGGCCATTAACATCTTCATAGTATTCATACACTACTTTTTATAATTAAAAAAATCGACATTACAATCACATTCACATGGTTAAGTAAAATGCCCTGGTCGAGAACTTTTGTGCCAAGCAGAGGCATGTGCTGGAAAAAAGATGCATACAGGATGCGTTTCGGTCAACTTTGATTTCTCTTGCTTTAATTATGATGATAGTTTAAGTGGAAACTCAGTTGTTGATTTGTTGTTATTATCTACTTTGCTTTTTCTTTTTCTTTTTTTTTTTATTAATACATGTTCTTGATCATCTACAGTGATTCGAGTAATGGGAACAAAAGCCCTAGAGTGTGGATCACGTACGCTAAGACAAATAATCTGCTGCTTCAAAACGCTGGACCCAATATAATGGACTTATAATTATGCTATATGACTGGGCGAAAAGACTTTGATAGTGGTTAAATGAAAATTGATAATATTATAATGTACAATTTAAAATAATTAATTAGTATAATGTAGGATTGGAAGTATCATCCAACCTAACACAATTATTAATATTACCAACTACAATTTATTTATATTTTATCTCTCTGTGGGATTGGTCAAAAGAAATCTGTAGTTGGGAAAGAACTTGTGTAGTTCTATTATTGGTTAGGGACTTATGTTGAAACTTAGCAAATATGACTAGGAACAGTAATTTTTAGAAAGAATTAAAGGTTGAAAATAAAAAAAGAAACAAGCCACCAATCCTTAATACCGATGAAAGGAGCTAAAAGTATTCTGGAACAGATGAATTAATTTGATGTAGTTAAGTAACATTTACTTTATGTTATAGTTTTTCACAGAAATAGATAACCATCCAAGTTTTCAGGAAAAAAAAACTTGAACTTTTGTTTTCTAGAAAGTGAAAAAAAAAAAAAAAAAAGTCAAACTGTTAAGATGCTCCTTTTGTCTTAAAAAAATAATAATTCTACTATCTACAAAAATTTTCTTCAAAAACATTTCTAAACATCGAATTGTAATACAAAACATGAGTATGTGAAAAGTTAGATCTCAAATAATGTCATTCGATCGATATGTAATTGTTAGATCACGAGTAAAATACTATAAATAATACAGAATTACCTAATTAGCCACTAATAAAACAAAATAACTTTTGAAACACTGACATAGGAGGATTGTTTTTAAGATTATGTTATTACTCTTTTTCCATAAAAAATACTTTATTCATATGAATAAAGTTTCATAAATGTTATTTTTATATAATTATTAAATTACATATAAAGAATTTATTTGAGATCTAAAAAACAAATTATTAAATAATATCATATGATATATTGGGAGTGATTGTAGTCAACAAAATTTTTTAGTGATTGTAATCAGCATAATTTTTTACTCAAATTTCACTATCTTATTATTAAGTTGATATGTTCATTCACTCTCTTTTTTCAATCTCCGACGCACAAATAAACATGGATCTTCACTCACAGATATCGTATAGTCATTTGCATACGAGCAAGTTATGGATGATCAAAAGAAAAAACTATGAGTGCATGAAAATATACCGAAAAGCTTAAAAAATCGTAACAAAAACACATAAAATCACAGAAAGAGAATATATATTGAGACACAAAACTGACCTCGTACGACATTAAGCAAGAGTTCACCAAGGTCGCCATTACTCGAGAGAAGGTTCAAACACAATTCAATGGCCGACCCAAAAGATGCCATTGGCTTTGCAAGAGACAGCAAAAGTTTCTGCACACCAATGGAGAAGAACATGATCCACCTTCTCCAAAAATCTATCTTGCTCCTCCATAGAGCTATCCACAAATTTTCTATTCTTTAAGTTGGTGGAAAACAAGATGTGAAGGAGATCAAACAAGAGCACTTCTTCGCGCTTAAAGACCAAATAGTTGTTGCAGAAACTTTTGTCACAATCACAACCCATGGCTGTCTCACCTTGCTTGAATGCAAATTGGAAAAAAAAATATATATATCCGTCCTTGTTGTGTGTTTCAACATAAATTCCTGGAGTCGTATATATAGACAAAGCTACGGCCAAAGAAGCCAAATTGTCTAGAAATTAATTAATGCTAATTCAGCACTGGTGACTCTATCAAATTATGATATATGGATAAATTATGATCAGCTTATTTAATCGATAAATTACGTGAAATAATTTCTCATGATCGACTATGGAATTGCTTGGAAGTTTAGCACGAAAGATTCTATAGTCTTTTAGAGTCAATACTTAGAAGAAATACTTAAGAGTCCACTAAGGGAAAGAATTGTTATGTGAAGCGTATAAATATACAGGAATACCTTTCGTGGATGATGAAAAAGAAAAATATATAGTAATGCATGAGCTTTTGGTGAAACACGTTTCTGGAGGTGGCAATGTGTAGTAATCTTCAATCAATAAGTTTTTCTAGACTGAGCCTTGCCAATTAGTGTTCGCAATCGGTATTATTAATTTGACACCAATATGTAGCGATTGACCTCATTCCGCTTATAAAAAAGATGACCTTAATCCGTGTTATAGCCTAGTGGTTTACAACACCTCCTTGTCAAGTGAAGGTTCTAAATTTAATTTACCCTCCCAAAATAGAATTCAAAAAATACCGACCTTTGTTGAAACCATTCTCTTGGTTTTTGGGTTGTGAAATTCATTGGAATAAATACTTCTCTCTTGGGTTTTATGTTATCTTTGTGGGATTCATATCATCTTTCTTACTTCACATGTGAAACTCTCTAACATTTTCGATCACACATGAGCTCGGTTTGGCTTTAAACTTTTCAACCCATTTTTTTTTTCTTGAATTGGTAGTTTTGGTAGAGCTCAGTCGAGGCCCAAACAACATTTGTTAAAGACTTTGATATCATATTAAATTTTAATATTTATGACTTTTTTATGTTCTTTTAGAATTAATTTATATAATGGTCAATAACCTTATAATAATCCAAAAGACTAATATATTGTGTCGTATCATCCATTAGTATATACTCTTGATCTCTAGCTATAGTTTATATAAACAAAAAGTCCAGAAATTTTCAGTGGTGCAAAAAATATATAACAATCACCGCTCATGCTTTTTTAATTATAATGGCCCAACGAAACATAAGCTAGATTATACATATATATAGAGAGAGAGAGTAATGTTAGGTTTCCAAATCTTGATAAAACCATCTATCAATGGTCATTGGCAAAGATTTTGATCATCAAAATATGTTAAAAATAGTAGCAAACAGCAGGCCAACCGTGTTCAATGGTCATGGTCGAAGATTTTGACCATCAAAATATGTTTAAAATAGTAGCAAATAGTAGCCCAACCAAGGGTGGGCATCTCCAACCCAACCGGACCATCTTTTATTGGGCTGGATTGAGTTTAATCTTAAAAAAATTAAGATGAATTCAGTTAAAAATTATATTAGGTTGAAAAATTTTCAACCCAACCCAACTCAAGAAACACATACTCCTAGTTCTAAATCTAAGATTTTCTCTTCCCTCTAGAAGAACATTTGCTAGAGATGAGGATCAATTACAAATTTTATGGTGAATTGAATATTTTATTTTTAATCATTGAATCTTTATTTGTATTCGTTTTATTTGTAATCAAATTGTTAAGACTATGAGAATTACCAATAAGATCTTTTGTGTCTTTATAAGGGATTAAATCCGATCTAATGAATCCAATTTAACCTGACTATTATTAAGTTGAGTTAGGTTGAAGAATCTATTGGGTTAGGTTGGGTTAAAAATTTTTAACTCAACATATATTAAGCTGAGAGATTTTCAATTCAACCCAATCTGAATCTGAAAACGCCCCCTAAGCCTAACCATGCAGGTTGGCAAAAGACATTAATTCAACTGTTTCGCTGTCAATGGGGATCGAATACACAAACACGTGGTTAAAAGCCACGCGCTCTATCAGTGAGCAAAAAAGGCCTACGTGGCAGAACTTTTCACAAAATTATACTATTAATTACATTATTTCACAAACTTATAAATTATCTTCCATTAATCATTATTCATGAAACGCTAACTACGAGAAAGAATTACATATGAATCTAAATTACAAACTAAGAAGAAAACATTTCGATTTTGCACGATCACAGTTGACACCATTTTTGGTTAAAAATTACAATGTTTTGGAGTGGGAGAAAACATCAGAGCTACCAAGGCGAGTGGCGTTTACATAATCTTGGGTACAATGAGCTGATATGCCAGGAGCTACCAATCCAATTATCCTAACAACTCTGAGTAACCCCGTTTCTCTATAGTCAAGTCCCTTTTTGTAGGCCAAATTGAAGCTTCTTATCAGCTCCTTCACTGCATTTATCCTCATTGGTATTGAGTGCAATGGTGAGAAATAGTTCCTGTTTGGCTCTTCTTCAACCACCTGCTTTCACATTTACCACCATTAAAAATTCACATTCAAAAGTGATCTAATTACTCGTTTGTACTGATGGAAGAAGAGAGATAGATGCAAATACACACCTTTCCTTGATAGAGGCTATTGAAGTAGACGCACTCGCCAAAGTGCTTGAACATGAGCTCTGAGTTATCGAATGGCAACCTTGGCACTATGTCATTACAATAAACATACCTAAAGTACTTGACTTCATGTTCTTTGAATTTCTTTTCCACGACCTCCACAAACTTGTCATCTCCAACCCTTGGTTGCCCAAATGTATACACTCCCTCCAATCTCTTCAACAGCCATGTCTCCCCATGCAACGCCAGAATAGCTGGAAACAGAATCGCCATTGCACCGCCTAAGCTGTGGCCGGTCAGAATATATTTTGCTCTAACATTTTTGGTCAAAAGTTCTCTTAACATGTCTCTGATTGAATAGTAAGCCAAGGGCAGCGGACGGTGGCTGTGATGTTGCTTTGTTATCTCTTTAGGCCAGCCTTTGCTCTTCTGTAGCCCTAGAGCTTTCATGAAACCGCCATGAATCTTCCCCATGCCGTCAATCTCGTACCACGAGAGATCGAAGTCTGAGCTCCAAGCGTCTGCATCAAAGGGTTCAGTGCCTCTAAACGACACAACAATGGTATCCTGGACTTCGCTTTTATCATAACAAATAAAGGCTTGTGTTGTGCCCTTATCTTGGAAGTCTGCCAATTCAAAGGAGCCAATATTATTAATCAATTATTTAAACCAACCTCTTGTTATTCAAGAATTCGAAAAATCATAGAAATTATAACTAAGCATTTCTATTTGTTGTTCTTACCATTCCAGTAGTCATAAGATCCCAAGAACTCCATCTGCACATGCAAAATAATAAACATCAAATGATTAATTAGAAAAATACATAAACAACTCTAACATATTTGTGTCTAATGTTTCAAATTACATATATTTTTTTTATAATTTAATAATAATTTTTAAGTTAATTAAATTAGAAAATTTTGGGGTTGATCATTATACCTTCCAGTGATTGGTGACTACATTCTCAATGTAGGCTTTGTTCTCATAGGCTAGTTTGGATGCCATCATAGAGAGTGCCCCATAATACCTTTCATCACCGGGTTTGATGCTGCTATCCAACTCAACTCGCTTGTCAGTATGCCCCAGAAACGACAAAAACGATGCTGAATTTTTATCTGGTTTTGTTAACTTCCCTGCAACACAATTGAGCCATTAATATCTATTTATTTTCATCAATAAATCCTAAACTTATCTTCATAATATTCACACAGTACTTTTTATAATTAAAAAATTCGACATTATAGTCACATTCACATGGTTAAGTAAAATGCCCCGATCGAGAACTTTTGTACCAAGCAAAGCTGCAGAGGCATGTGCTGGAAGAAAGATGCATATAGGATACGTTTTGGTCGACTTTGATTTCTCCTGCCTTAATTATGATGATAATTTAAGTGGAAAATCAGTTGTTGATTTGTTGTTATTATCTACTTGCATTTTTTTATTAACACATGTTCTTGGTCATTTACAATTGTTCGAGTAATGGCACCAAAAGTCCTAGAGTATGCATCACCCTAGGACAAATAATCTGCTGCTTCGGGACGTTAGACCCAATAAAATGGACTTCTAATTATGCTATCTGATTGGGCGAAAAGACTTTGGTAGTGGTTAAATGAAAATCTGATAATATTATAATGTATAATTTAAAATAATTAGTTAATTAGTATAATATAGGATTGGTAGTGTAATCCAACCTAACACAAGTATTAATATTACCTACTACAATTTATTTATATTTAATATCTATGTGGGATTGGTCAAAAGAAATCTCTGTTTGGGAATGAACTTGTGTAGTTCTATTATTGGTTAGGGACTTACTGTTGAACTTAGCAAATATGACAAGAAGCAGTACTTTTTAGAAAGAATTAAAGGTTGAAAATAAAAACGCAAGCCACCAATCTTTAACCTCTGCCCAAAATTTAAATACTGATGAAAGAAGCAAAAAGTACTTTGGAACAGATTAACTCGATGTAGTTAAGGAACATTTACTTTTTGTTATTTTATAGTTTTCATAGAAATAGATAACCATACACACTTTCAGGAATAAAAAACTTGAATTTCTGTTTTCTAGAAATAAAAAAAAAAAAAAAATCGAACTTTTAAGATGCTCCTTTTGTCTTAAGAAAAGAATATTAATTCTACAATCTACAAAAATTTTCTTCAAAAGCATTTCTAAACATAGACTTCTGAAAAGAAAAAGGGTGTATATAAAAATTCAGAAATCTTATATGTAATTGCTAGACCTAGTTAGCCCCACTAATGAACCAAAATAAAATTTGAAACACAGATATAGGATGATTTTGTTTTAGGATTATATTATTACTCTTTTTCAATAAAAAACACACCAAATAATTTTAGAGAAAAAAAGCTTCGATTAAGTAAGTGTAAAAAATTATGTGTATATTTTTTCGCTCACAGTTTGTCACGTGGATAAAGTATCATAAATATTATTCATATAATTACTAAATTATTTATAAAGAATATTTATTTTAGGTGAGATTCAGATAGCTTCATATGACATAGTGTGAGTGATTGTACTCAACATAATTTTTTCTCAAATTTCACTATCTTATTATTAAGTTGATTTGTTTAGTCACTCTCTATCCTTTATCTGATCACTCACAAACATCATATACAGATTAATATCAGTCATCTGCATACGAACAAGCTATGGATGATCAAAAGAAAAAACTATGAGTGCATGAAAACATACCGAAAAGCTTAAAAAATTGTAACAAAAACACATAAAATCGCAGAAAGAGGATGTATATTGACACACAAAACTGACCTCGTACGATACTAAGCAAAAGCCCACCAAGGTTGCCATTACTTGAGAGAAGGTTCAAAAACAATTCAATGGCTGCCCCAAAAAACGCCATTGGCTTTGCCAAAAACAGCAAAAGTTTCTGCACAACGATGGAGAAGAACATGATCCACCTTCTCCAAAAATCTTGCTCCTCCACATCTGAGCTATCCACAAATTTTCTCTTCTCTAAGTTGGTGGAAAACAAGATGTGAAAGAGATCAAACAAGCCCACTTCTTTGGGCTTGAGGACCAAGTAGTTGTTGCAGAAACTTTTGTCACAATCACAGCTCATGGCTATCTCACCTTGCTTGAATGCAAATTAGAAAATATATATATATATATATGATATATCCGTCTTTGTTGTGTGTTCCAACTTATACTCCAGGAGTCGTATATATAGATAAAGCTAGGTGCCAGAGGAGCCAAATTATCAAGAAATTAATTAATGCTAATTCAGGTACTGGTGACTCGATCAAATTATGATATATGATTTTCAGAGACATCAATGGAAAAAAAATGTAAAGTTGAAAAGGGTAAATTTCACGTGTTCCAACTTATTTAGTTAACAATTCTGAATAGTTGCGTGCATGCCATCTTTTACTTTTTCTCCCATTGACAATTTCATGCGTCAAGAAGCATAACCAATAGACAATAGTACATTTCAGTTTCCTCGGACGTGTTCAGCAACTTGTGTTTACCCTCTTGGAAGTTGCCTAGCTGTATTCACAAGAGAAAAAACCTTTTTCACTAACTTATTCTTTGTTCTTTAATAAAAGTCTGTCATTCACACATGCATATCATACGTGTCACTTCCATAACCTTAACTAACTATATTATTAATTAATTATTTTAATTAATTGGGTATGGACTTTGACTCTGATTCCGATTTCATTCGTTAGCGCGGGTTAATTTTCTTCCAAGATTTGGGCTATTGTATAGATAATAGATTTCTAGATGGACTGTATGGTTGTGATTTATGGTATTAATATAGAAGAATTTTCCTAGTGATTGCTTGGCATATATTTTGTTGAAAGGTGATTGGATGAAAGTTTGAGTTGGCAAGAAAAACCTTTTTTGGGGGGGAAAATTGCACAAAATCCCATGAGGTTAGATGAAATTGTATCAATAGGATCATAATTACAATAAATTATCTTAAGCTTTCAAAAGTGTGACACGAACACTCTCTAACATTAATGGGCTGTTAAAGGGATACCACTAAATCATATAATTAGAGTAAAATGGTTCATTTAACGTTAAATGTTGTAATAATAATATAAAAAATATATTTGAAAAAAGAAATGGAGTTTCCATAGTCGGAACTCTATCGGAGACATTGGAGACCGTCTTGTTTGCATGGTGATGGAATCAAAGTGGAAGGCAAGTAAGTGAGCTCTATTATAATTTTCATTATTTATAGAGAAGATAATGGGGTGGAATATGCCTTAATTATGAGACTGTCTTCTTTGTGACTCGTTCTAATTGCAGGTAACATATTCTGCCACCATCCAATCTTGATTCTCAGTCATATTAATATATCCTTTATGATACTTGAAATCTTCTGAGATATTTATTATCTATATTAATTTCAGAGGTTGTATCTCTTTCTATTCAAATTTGGTTTTCTTTTTCTTTTTCGAACAAAAATTTGTCCTTACGACTACTGCTAAAGCCTTTAAAACGCTTCAAGAAAATTAATTATCTTAATTACTGCTTAAGTATTTATGTTTGTGGCAGGTTTTAACACAAAAGACATTATTTTAAGCACTAAGTTGCGATTAAATGCCATCAATATTAAGGACATAACACATAAAGGCCATTTTTTATGCAATTTTTGCGATTCGGTTTATTATTTAATGAATTTTATTTACGCAATTTTTGCCATTCGGTTTATTATTTAATGAATTTTATTTTTCTACTTTCAGATCCCTGTTTCAGTGTAGACTAGACGCCAATACAGAGGTAGGTGTGATGATGTGAAATGTCATCCACAAAAGCGTTTAAAATTATTAATCATAAAGCATATATATCACGTGAATCATATAAAACATAATATTCGTATTTGTAGCACCCCAGGGTGGACCAAAAATACAAAAAGGAGAAGGAAAAAGAAAGAAAGAATAATTGTTACGCAAGCAAAGAAACATTATATCAATTAAGTGTTTTTGTGTCTTTTCTCCTGGTACATGCTGGTAGCTAGCTTCTTATAAAATTTAGGCTAACAAAAGATGATATATATATATATATATTTTATCATTTCTTTCTTTTAAACCTCGTGTGCAAAGAGCTTACAAAATCAACTACTTAATTTCGTTTGGATAAAATTTTTCCATCTGAATTATAAGAAAAATATATGAACTTGAAAAATGTGATATTTATCTTTAGCTAAAAAACATAGAATGTACGGCCATATATGTCATCATTGATAAGACCTCATTACTTCTTTGCAAAATTGACTCCAATGATTATGGAGAGCTATTACAAAACAGCAACCAATATTAAGGAAAAAATTCAAACAAGAAGCAATCTTTGAAGACAAATCTGATAATAAAACCAGAATATTTGAAAATCAATAGTTGATGAATGTTTCCTAACATTCCTCCCTCTCATAGCATGACTTCCAATTTCAAGAAATCAAATGAGTTTTTTTTTTTTTTTTTTTTTAAATTATCTTTATGAACATCATTACGCAAAATTATATAAAAACTGTGTATATACATTCTTTGCAAACAAGGATATATATTTCCAGCTCAGTAGCTATCATTGACAACCTTTTATTCTTCTCATATTCTCTGAATTCATCAATCATTCTATAGAATATGAGAAAAACTTTATTTGAATGATTGCATCATCATGTGACTCTAGTGCCTGCACTTAAAAGAAAAAGAACATTAGTGGAATTGCAAATATCCTATCATTCACATAAAATTTTTGTCATGTTATTGGCGTTGCTTTTAGTTATTGTATTGTTAATTGTTGTGTTGATATTTTATTTGTTTTTTGAAGTACAGTAATTTAGAATTGAAAAGAAAATTTAACTTGAATTTACCATTTCAAAGGTGTGTACAGGAGGATCGTATTCAAAGAGTTGAGATGAGATGTAATGAAAAGATAACAAAGTTACTATCTTTCAAACTTCCGATTTCTTGTTCAATTCCTGTGGAGATTGATTATCTTGAATTCAACCCAGCTTTTATTTTCTGTAAGTATAAAACTATTATTGTAAATATATCATTTTCTTCCACCACATGTTCTTCTGAGTTTAGGGCCTAAAAATGAGAGCGTTGCATTCAACGTTGTTCTCCTAAATTGTCCCAGTCATTAATATTATTTATTTGTCTTGTTTCCTCGCTACTATTCTTTAAAACATGTTCAATTCGCCATCAACTCAATTCATTCGTTCCTTCAATTCTAATTGAAACACAACGAACAATATTACCACCACCAACATCAACAACAATTATCCTGCATAAATAATCGTTTTTATAAATCAGCACTGCCAAGAACATTACAGTTTACATGACATCAAACGTTAAGCGGCCGAGATTGTGGACACTGAGACTATGCCATCTTCGGGCGTGTGGTAGAAATACATCGGAGGATACCAAATGGGTGGCGTTCGTTCACATAATCTTGCGTTGAATGAGCGAGAACGCCTGGAATTACAAGTCCAATTACTCTAAACACTGCCAACCTTTGTAGTCTGGTCCTTTTGTGTAGAATATAGTGAAGCTTCTTATTAGCTCCAATGCAATTATCGTCGTCGGAATCACCCGCAGTGGCGAGAAGTAGTTTTTGTTTGGTTCCTCTCTAACTACCTGCATCATATTCCAAGCAAAATAAATTTTTATTATTAGTTGTCACTGCACGTGCTCAGTCACCAACCATATGCAATTGTTTCAAACAATTGAATTCTTAATGATTTGTATTATTTAATCTGTTTGTACTTAAAAGGTATTTTTATTCAATAGATAAGATATTGCAATCTGTCCACTCGTATGCTTTTGTTATAGAATAGCGGAAAGGGACCACTAGATTTCGGATCGGGATTTGCTGGATTGGAGGGTTAATATAGTGATTATGTTTCTTGTGTAAAAGAAAGATACTACATTATCTAAAATTTTAGTCAAATTTATTGTCCAAATGATATATCAAGTTTATTTGTACTCACTATATCATTAATACATCATTTTTTAATTAATATGCTTATTACAAATTATCTTATTATATCATTTGAACAAAATGTATTCGAATAAATTTTTAAAAAGTGAAGCAATAGCCTTTGGAATTTGGATAATAGTGTCTTTACAAACAAAAAAAATATATATCTTCATTTTCTCTTTCACCTTCAATCATCTTCTTAAACATTTGGACATCTTTTCTGATGTATCAAAATCTCTCTCTTCTTTGTTCGACATCTCTCTCATTTCTCTCTATCTTCCTCCTTTCTTATTCTTCTATCTTTTTCTTTCTGCTCTTCTCCTCGTTTTTTCTTTTTCTTCCTTCTTCTTTATTCTCTTTTCTTTTCTATTGTTTTCTTTTTCTTTTTCTTTTTCCTTCTTCTCAAAAGCATGAAGCTCTTTAAGAAAAAGATACTATAACTTTATAGGTTTGTTCTCGTAAGGCACGATACAATACACTTCTATGACTCATGACAATACGTATGGTTTCGAAGCACGACAATATATACAATCATGAGTCACAATAATTTTCACTATCTTGAATCATGGTAGAAAGACCCATAAAACTACAGGTTTGTTCTTTTTATAGGAAAAAGGAAGAAGAAAAGAGAAGAAAGAAAAAGAAATAAGAAGAAGAGGAAGGGAGATGAGAAGGAGGAACAAGTGTTTGCCGCATGTCTCACATTTGTAATTGATTTACTTAAAGAACAGTTCCCTAAAATGTTAAAATTCTTTACCTTCAGAGACTTATTTACTCAATTATATAGTTTAATATGTTATATAATGTTTTTTTCACTTGAAGCTTGTGATACTTACCACACATCTCGTTCCTATTGCATTCTTTCCACTTGATCTTTCTTGCACCCATACAGTTTCATTATTTCTTTTCTCCTAGGTACATGAGATCACTATAATTGCTACCGGTAGCTTCTTCTACAATTTAGGCCAACCGAAAATGAAGTTTTTCTATGTTCTTTTTTCCTTATCTTTTCTTTCTTTTAATCTTATGTTTCCAAAAGATGATGAAATCAACTACTATAATTTGGTTTGGATAAAATCTTTGCACTTAAATATAAGAAAATTATATAAGTTCAAAAAATGAGATACTTATCTTTAGAAAAAAATATAGAATGTATCATCATAAATGTCATAATTCTACAGAAGATGAGAAAAACTTTAATGGAATGATCATATCATCACGATTGATCTTGTGCCTCCACTTAAAGGAAAAGAAAACACATTAAAGGAATTGCAAATCCTATCAATCATGCAGATATAATTTTTGTCATGTTTTTGGTGTTGTTTTATTGTTTTCTAAGTTATTGTATGTCTTATATGTTGGGAAGGAAATATACCTCGAATCTATGACTTGGAAAGTGAGTACAAGGATTGTATGCAAAGTGTTGAGATAAGATGTAATGAAATGATAATAAGGTTATATCAACTTAAAATTTTGATTTAAAAAAGAAATTTCAATGTCCATGCATCTATTTTTACTCAATCTAATAGTGAAAAAAAAAATGTAAATAATTACAAGGTAATAACAAACCTTCAATTGAGTGAAAATAGATTGATGGTTATTATAACTTTTTTCTTTCAAGTCAAAATTAATTTTAAGTGAATATGACATAATAACCCTTTTTCAACCTTTCAATTACTCTTTCAATCTCTGTAGAGATTGGTTATCTCGATTTGATATAGCGGAAGCTAGAACAAAATATAACTACAGAAACACAATTGTTCTCAAAAGAGAAATCTGAATTTTAGTAATAACAAAATAGCTACTTCGAAAAGTGATAGTCGAAACTTGAGCAAAATCCTACAGAAAAACAAATTCTAAACAATCTTATAACTCATCAAAAGATAATGAGACCCGTGATAATAAAAAAAGATTGTTGAAATCTATCCAAAAATCTTGTACTACATCATTTAAAGTCAACCCATTTTTTATTGTCTATTTATACAAAATTATTATTTTGAAATATAACCTTTTCTTCCACCCCATCTTCTTCAAAGTTTAGGATATAGTGAAACCGTTTTATCCAAATTTTTCTCCCAAATAATGTCCTAGTGATCATTAATATTATTTGTTTGTCTTGTTTCCTCGCTACTTTTCTTAAACTTGTTAAATTCATTATCAACGTAATTAATCGATTCCTTCAATTATAATTGAACACATAACAAATACTACCACCATCAACATCAACAGCAGTATATCATGCATATTTAGTCATTTTATAGATCAGCAACTAAGAACATTACGATTCACATGACATTAAACGTTAACCGGCCGAGCTTATTGACACTGTGATCGTGCCATCTTCGGGTGGTAGAAATACATCGGAAGATCCCAAACGGGTGGCGTTCACATAGTCTTGGGTTGAATGAGCAGAAACGCCTGGAATTACAAGTCCAATCACTCTAAACATTCTGAGAAACCAGCCTTCTCTGTAGTCTGGTCCCTTTGTGTAGGATATAGTGAAGCTTCTTATTAGCTCCAAAAATGCATTTATCATCATCGGAATCGCCCCCAGTGGCGAGAAGTAGTTTTTATTTGGTTCCTCTATAACAACCTGCAGAATTATAATTAAAACAAAAAAATTTCTATCATGAGTTGTCACTGCATGTGCTCGACCAACATATGCAATCTTTTCAAATAATTGAATCATTAATTATTCGTATAATTTAATTTGCTTGTCTTTAAAAGTATTTTCGTATTCAAACTTAAGATATTGTTATTTATCTATTTGTATGATTTTGTAATATAACAGATAAAAGAAAGACTGTATATATGTTTAGTATTTGAGGTCACAAAAAAGTGACCACTATAGATTTGGGATCGGGATTTGATGCATTGTAGGATTAATATAGTGATAATGTTTCTTATGACACTGATTTAATTAATAAAATGATGATTGAAATGGCCATTATTATGAGATGTGACTTTGAATGGACGGTAGTGTTGAGATTTGACATTTGAGAAGTTGCTAAAATTTGTTAAAAACAAATAGGTTTTGTAGTTTATTCAAATATATCCGAGACGAAACTTGTTTGGTTGGGATATGATGTTTAGTTGCTTTTTTAGAAAATCTATGTAATTATATTGAACCTAGATATAGTGGATAGGTACATTCTTTATATCGGCTCTGCTTTGTTTCTAACAACTGAAAGTTTTACAAATTTAGTAGACGAAAAATTAAAATTGTAATAGGTATTATATTGCATAAAGTATACCAGTGTAACTTGTATTTTATAGCGATGCAAATGAAAATCTTGTAAACAAATTGCAAACATATAACACCTTGAAAAGTGATGCTTACCTTTCCTTTGTAATGGCGGTTATAGTAGATGCAAGTCCCAAAGTGCTTGAACAGAAATGCTGTATCGTCATAAGGCAACCTAGGCACCATGTCATTACTGTACACAAACCTAAAATATCGAACACCATTCTCTTTTAACTTTATCTCCATAAACTCTCCAAATTTCTCATTGCCAACCCTAGGCTGTCCAAATGTGTATACTCCTTCGAGTCTCTCCAACAACAATTTCTCCTCATGCAGTATCAAAACTGCCGGAAACAAGATCGCTAACGCCCCACCTAAACTGTGACCAGTCAGTATATATTTAGCTCCATCGTTCTTGCTTAGTTCCTTAACCAACATCTCCTTGATTGCATAGAAAGCCAAGGGCTCCCGCGGCCCTTTATTGTCTTGCTTGTTAATGAGTTCTTTAGGCCAACCTGTGTTCTTTTGTAAGCCAAGAGCTTTCATGAAACCGCCATGTATTTTTCCAACGCCTTTGATTTCGTACCAAGAGATGTCAAAGTCCGAGCACCATGCATCGGCATCAAAGGGCTCTGTACCCCTAAACGACACAACTATCGTGTCGTGGTCATCTTTTTTGTCCCGAAGCAGGAAGGCTTGTGTTGTCGCCTTATCTTGATAATCTGCCATAGCACTCGATTAAATTTCATTACTTATTAAACAAGAAACAATAAAATGATTTCAATAAATTAAGGAAAGAAGTTTGGAGACTGGTTCTCCTTATACCAAACTTTAGTAGGAGATAATGTAATCTGATTTGTTGTTTAGTATAGGTTGGGTATGGTGTCGGGCGTGTCCATAATTTAATTACAAGAAAAGTTGGTGGTGGTGGTCTTAAAACTTTTGCTGCATGACATGCAGATTCTAGAAATAAATGATAACATTATGCATCATCATGCCCTTAATTGTATAAAAAAAAAGTTTAAAAAAAGTAAAGAAAATAAAAGAGTTTGCTCTTCATACCTCCAACTTTGTTTTTAGAATATTTTGATCCAAAAGATAAGTTTAATTTGCTATTATTATTAAATTATTGATCTAAATTTACTAGGTCAATTTTTCACTATCCACCCAAAATCATGGTGTGGGTGAGAAGCATTTGAACGTACACTAACAATAGATTTTGTCACTAAATTAACCCAGTGCCCATTAGCCTTGTACGGTAACAATAGAACTTTCTGATTAAATTAAAATAATTGATTCAAAGCTTTTAATGAAATTCAAATCCATGGTGCAAATCTTAACAAATAATGATTTCACTATATAACAATCACGTGCGAAGCAAGAAATAAGATCAAAGAAGTTTTTTCTTACCGTTCCAGTAGTCATAAAACCCCAAGTACTCCATCTGCAAAAATTACAAACGTTTTTCAGAAAGAAATGAATTAAATAATTAATATATGCATGACTCAATGCTTGAAAAAGCCTTTCAAAGTGGAAAATAAAATGTATGTTATACCTTCCAGTGATTTTTAACAGTGGTTTCGATGTAAGCTCTGTTTTCGTAGGCTGCTTTAGATGCCATCATAGATAATGTTGCAAAATACCTTTCATCTCCATGTTTAATGCTACTGTCCAGCTTCACTCGCTTGTCCAAATTTCCAATAAAAGACATGAATTTTTCTGATGTTTTGTCCGGCATTATTATCCTCCCTGTTAAAACACATATATTCTTCAAGAAAAAAAAAAAACACATATAAACCCAAGCAATAACAAAAAAAATTGAATTAGAATATTTAAATATTATTGTTGAGTTATTTCCTATCTGTAAGATGGAATCATAAAAACCTATTTCTGGGGCCAATGCTACTTATGAGTGGATGAATAAACTTTCTATAAAAATAAGGTTTATATACATAATTTTTTTAAATACATTTTAATTAAAAAAAAAATAGGGGCCATGCTCCACCAACTCCTTTAGTCTCTACTGACAATCGATTCAAGTGAATCGATTGATTATTAAATATCATCTGAATGGGCATTATCAATGGGGATTTTCTTGAATTACATATAAGATTTAGACCTCCTTTGTTATTGATTTATTATTATAAATTTTAAAAAATTGTCTGACTCATTTCTCACTATAAGAAATGAGAATGACTAATTAGATCCTTATTTTTACTCTCTCCTGATTAGTAAAATATTCAGTGTAAAAGAGAATACATAGGTCAAACACTTAAAATTGTAACATAAAGAAAAAAATGTACCTCATAAAGAAAATGAAAAAAGTAGAAAAAATGTACCTCATAAAGAAAATTCAATAAAAGTCCCAATACCATCTAGCTATAGTAGCTGATCTTGACTAATTATTCTTTCTTTGTATAATTTTACAGGCACATCCTGGTAGTCGCGTTGTGTAGAGTGGGTTTTGTGCTGTAAGGGCTGACCAATTAATGGCCCAGCAATTAGCAAATTGAAACCATAGGAATGCTTTGTAGTATAAGACCTATTTGATAAATTATTGCTATTTTCACGTTAATTATCTTTGATTATATCCCTTTATCTGGGTCACCTTGTTTAGAAATTGCAGCTTTCCGGCCCCATCAAGATGTCGTTGATCCATTCAAGTTTCATCTTAATTTGTCCATTTTCTTTCTCAGGCAAAGGTTCTCTCATTATGCCAGACATTATACATGAAAATATATACCAGGTGCCACTACTAGCTATAGCAAACTATATGCAACAATATGCAGCAAGAGGCAACAATTACAAAAATAGAGTGGTGATTGAAGTACCGCTCTCACCTAATTAGTGGAATATATATATATGATCATATCAGTTATCAAGGAAATATGTTCTACTATATGTGCACAAGAAACGTTAGAAGTATTTCTTTAGAAATGCTAATCTGACCAGAGTTATAAAATGTCATGAAACTTGACCTCTCTCACGCCGAGACAAGTTAAGATAAATTCAACGAAAATTGTTGGTGATTATTTAGTTTATACTTTTAGACAAAACTTGAAAATAAAACGGCAAAAATAAGTTCAAAATAAGCAATATCTACGATGGAATTATTACGAGTTCTATGTGTATCATGCATTAATGATCAGATTGACTAGCTAGCTGTCACATAACTATAAAATGCTTATGAGAACTGTAAATTGACAAGAAGCTCCAAACCAAACTGACCTCGCAAAAGATTAAGCAAGAGCACACCAAGATTACGATTAACAGACAGAAGGTTCAGCATGAACTCGATCCCTGACCCGATCCATGACAATGGCTTCGCCACAAATAGCAAAAACTTCTGCGCAATGATGGAGACAAATATAAGCCATCTCCGACGAAAACTCTCCTCCGTCACCACTGAGCTGTCCACAAACTTTCTTTTCTCTATGTCACTGGAAAACAAGATGTGAAAGAGATCAAAGAACTTCACTTCTTCTGGCTTCAACAGCATATAATTACTAGAGAAACCCTTGTCACAGTCCATGGCTGGCAAGCTTGCTATTTTTCTTCTTGTGTCTTCAACTGGGTCTCTGTACAGTCGGATAGAGAGAGAATATTATTTCAAAGTTAATTAGTATTACTCGATGAACTGGATATCTCAGTGAAAGAAAATCAATTTAACTGGGGTACGAATTGATTTCTTGTGTACATGCTCGTTCCACCTAATAAGTAATGATTTGTACGGATTGAAATTGCTATATTAAATTGGTGTTGTAGTTCACTAAATTTCTTATGCTTTTCCTTTTGATGAGGATCGACCAATGACTTAAATAGAAAAGCTGCATCATTATATATATATATATATATTTTTTTTTTGAACTTATATATATATATATATGATTCTTACTAAGACTTGCAAACATGCTGCAACACATGTTGTGGGGTAGCGAGGAGGCTAGTTTTGTAAATGTACTAGTAGATTTTTGCTAAAGTTGTAAGCGAAAAAAGGTGAGGAAGATAAAATAAATGTACAAATGGCAGCAGCGCATAGGCAGCATTTAAGACTCTAAGAATTGTGCGTCACCCTTCTTTTGAGTAGAAGATAATTAAACTATACATTTGCTTAGCTTCTACCTTAAGATAATGAATATGAAACTGCTACGTGGAGATCCGAAAAACAACTGTACAATGTTTTCTGGTTGGTTTTCCTCATTTGCGAGCGCTGTTTATTTTGATCTTTATTCAGGCTGGCAGAAGAAAAAGGACTGTTGAAAAATGTGATTGCTGTTGTAGAATTTGAAGTCTGCGGTTGATATTATTTTTTTTATTTGCTTAGAAGTAAAGATTTTTTCTTTTTTTTTTATTTGCTTAGAAGTAAAGATTTTTATTGATGGTGTGATGCAAAACAGGAAAAGTTGAAACTTTAATATATATATATATATATATATTGGGATGATGGCAATATTGCATCAAAGGTATTTAAATGCAAGCACAAATTTTAGGATAACAAACCTTAAAAGAAGAAGAAGAAAGCCAAGAGAAATCAAAATATTTGTTTTAATTTTAAATAAAAGCAACTAAACAACTTAGCATGTTCAGGAATATTGAAAATATCGACCACAAACTCATGATCTTGCCAAAGTCAAACCTGAATGCTGACTAATGATTCAACAGATTCCTTGTTCAAGTTAGGGTTATTATTATTTTACACTTAAAATTGAAAATAATATAAAATTATGTTAATACTGAAAATAATAATTAAAATAATTTAATCGCTAAATGATATAGTAATTTTGTTAACGAACTAACGGCTACATCGATTTGAAGGTTACATCGATTTGAAGGGTAAAATGGTCATCGAGAGTTAAACGTAGAAATGGATTTCAGCTGGAAGGCATTATTAATTAATAAAAATGAAAAGCCTCTCAGAATGTACCACGTGTGACATCCGATGGGTGGTCCGAAATAGTCATTGTCTCTCTCAACCGAGACCCGCTCACTCTCTCTTTCTCTCTCTCAACATCTCTCTTTTACTGATTTTCCTCTTTCTCTCTTTCACAATCTCTCACCATCTCTCATACTGATTTTGACTATTTTGTTATATGGGTTTGTTGGTTTTTTTGCTTTTGTAATGGTTTTGTTGTTGTTGTTATGGTGGTGATGCTAGTGGTGGTTTTTGGTTTTCTGTTATTTGCAGCGACTATAGCTTTGAAAGAGGAGTCAATGCAATGTACAACCCTAACTTTTAAAGAGGAGTTTCTACGTAGACGTATATGCAGCCACGGCACTGACTGATACGTACATGAAATTCAACCAATTTAGTGATGGTCTGAAAGTGTTCGACGAAATGCCTGACCAAAACACAGCGTCTTTGAATGCTGTTATATCTGGGTTTTCGCGAAATGGGCACTGTGGGCAAGCTTTGAGGGTGTTTAAAGAAGCTAGGCTTGGATTGTTCAGGCGCAGTTCGGTTACTATAGATAGTGTGTTGTCTGCTTGCGAGAGTGTTTGTTAACCGAAAGCAAATGCATTTTTTGGCGATGAAGTTGGGGTTGGAGACGGATGTGTACGTTGCAACTTCATTGGTGACAATGTATTCGAGTTTTGGGGAGATGGTTTTAGCTACAAGAGTGTTTGCTGAGATGCCTAATAAGAGTGTTGTGAGCTATAATGTCGTTTTTACCGGGCTTTTGTGTAATGGGGTTCCACTAGTGGTGTGGGATGTGTTTAAGGACATGAGGGAGTGTTTAAGTGAAAACCCCAATTCAGTTTCTTTGGTTTCTGTTGTTTCTGCTTGTGTAAGTGTTATATTTTTTAGATTTGGTAGACAGGTTCATGGGCTTGTAGTGAAACTATAAATGCAGTATGATACTATGGAAATGCAGTTCTATATCTTAGATTTGTTAGACAGGTTCATAGGCTTGTAATGAAGATCTGGGTCTTCAATTTTTTTTTGTCAAAATTTTGATTTTTTTTCTTAAAACAATGAACGAAGCTCTGGGTTCATTTTTTTGTTTTAATTATTTTTTAAAAATTTAATTATTAAATACTAAATAATTGTATTTATTTTTTTTTTTTTTAATTTTTCAATTTGGTAAGGATATCTTCGTCTTTTTATGGTTTTGTTACGAGATCACCTAACTTTAAGTGGAAATTGCTTTAGGACCGACGGTAGGAGATTATATGACTAATAGTTAGGGTGAATTGACAATATATTTCACTTTAGGGAATATTTTTAGATTTTTTCCTAATAATAATAATGCTCACAAATAGAGAAGCTAGGCAACGTGAAAAGACCGAGAATCTAATAAACTCCTGAGAAAACAATTAACAAGTCCGCAAGAAAGAGTAGATAAAGTTGTTACCAATCATAAACTTCCATATGTAACTTTTTGAAGAAGGGCTTTACTGAATAAAATTAGGCTTTTAGACCTCCTTTATCTTTTGGCAAGCAGCAAGCTGACCAAGAAATTATGACGGATTTCTTAAAATCAATAGCACTTGTCCATAAAAAATTGCGGATATATCTCTCCAAATCATTTGCTAAGTAGCCCACAAGAGAGTTGCCCCCATCTAGTTAGGAAACTATTAAATTTATCATCTATCGGCTACAACCACACTTTTTTTGGAACAACAAACAATTTCTCAGTGTACCCAGATAATTTTTTAACTTTATTTGATACATTGGATCTGTTCTAATGTAGAATTTAATTTTAGATTTAATTTCTCAAAATAACCCTAATATATTGCGTAATTGCTCACATGATGCTGTAGTTTATCGATCATTTGCACGTCAGTACCATACTAGGGTTGACCAATATGTCGACCTTATAGAAAACTTAACATTTGAATGGTAAATTAGTAATTTACATGTGATAAAAATTCAAATGAATAAAAGATAATTACACTCAATCACTAGTTGCCATGTCACAGTTAAATTTAAAACGGGTAAATTACTCACAGTTTACCTGTAAATTTGATATTCACAAGCGCAGTCCAACTATGATTTTTTTATAATATCCTTCTCTAACTAACTGGTTGACTGGATTTGATCATAAAGTGATCCATTTGACCGTTTAAAAGGTGTTAAAAGATGAAATTACCCCTGAGAACTATCAGATTGTCATGGGTTGATTTCGCAACCAAATGAAATTACCAATATACTCTTGAAATCATCTTCAACCAAAATCATCTTTAATCCTAGAAAACTCCACTAGAAATCATCTTCAATCTCTCCCTCCTCTCATCTTCAACCAAAATCATCATCAATTCAGCAAAATCATCAACATCAATCACAACCCAAATTTATCACCATCAATCAATCAACAAAAATCAGTGTTTAATCTCAAAAAATTCCCTAAAACAATCAATAATCAATCCTAAAACAATCCAACTGATTTGAACCCAGAACTTTCGAACTGGTTCGAAGAGGATTCGAATCGAACCAAAACCCAGTTCTAGGTTCAAAGGGTTCGAATCCTATTCGAACCCAGTTTTTGGGTTTGAAGATGATTCGAATCTAGTTCTGGGTTTAAATCCTTTGAACCTAGAACTGAGTTTGAATCCTTCGAACTCAACCCAACCAGAACTGGGTTCGAATCCTTTGAACCTACAACGAACCCAGTCTGATTTCGAATCCTTTGAACCCAGACTGGGTTCGAAGGCTTCGAACCTAAACTCGGTTCGAATCATTCTCGAACCCATATCTGGGTTCAATTAGAAGAAGAAGAAGAAAAAAAAAAAAGAGAGAAGAGAGAGACAGTGACCAGTTGGAAGAAGAAAAAGATAAAGAAGAAAAGAGAGTGGAGAGAGACGATGTACAACAATCACAATGATGAAAAATATGAAGAATAGAGAGAGAAAGGAGAAAGATAGATGTGAATATTGGTTTTTGTGTTTTTATTTTAAATTATCTTTTAAATTTATTTTTTTCCTCAAATTAATCTCCACCATCCATCTTTAGATGGATGATGGAGATCTAATTAAAATATATTTTAATTAAACTTTTTATTTTTTAAATTTTTTAAAATTTTTTCTCAAATTAATTTTTATCGTCCATTTTCAAATGGACGGTAGAAATCTAATTAAATTTATTTTTAATTTATTTAAAGTTTTTAAAATTTATTTTAAAAGGAAATTAAAAAAATAAATTCGTTGAGGGGTTATTTCGTTTTTTAACATTTGTTACATAGTCAACCATATTCAGTAACGGTCAAACGAGTCAATCCGCTAGTCAAGAGAGAATATTGCAAAAAAATTAGAAAGTTATATACACTTATGAATATCAAATTTACAAGTAGGTTGTGAGTAATTTGCTCAATTTAAAACAATTAAATAATTTATTGTATTATCATTTAATAAAAAAACATGAAAGAAACAAAAAAGAAACGAAGCAGTCATAAGTAACTTTATTTCTTGTGAAGATTCAGCAAGCAAACTCTTCTGATCTTTACAAGTGGTTTTCCCGCAGCAGTAAAAGAGATTATTGATCTCCTCCATCAGTGGGAGAATATCAAGTGGTCTTATCCTACGCAAAGAAGATTGCCTAAGTCTCCTCCCACAAGGAGATATGTCAATCTCTCATCCCAAATGTGGAATAAATCGATGATCTCCTTTATGTAGACGGTATTTGACGTAATGATAACTTGGACTAAACTAGTACCATACTTTGTTTGGTGAATCATGAAATATGACTAAATTAAATTCTATAATTAATTTGAAAAAATACGAGATTTAACTAAATATATTAATATTATTAATTTAAAAATAGTTTGATATTAAATAACAAATTAATAAAATAAATTAATTTGAGTTTTAAAAAAATAATTTGAATGAAATAAGTATTTCAATTTATGTAACATTAAATAAATAAAAGTTAGAATGAGAGTTGTGAGCTATTACTTAAATTTAATGTTTGTTGCTAGGAGATTAATTGATATAATATTAAATTAAATTAATTTGTGTATGAAACATATTTAAATTATTTTTCAAAATAAATTAAAATTAGTTACGATTATTTTTAAATATATATTTTTTAATTTTTAGTTCATATTAAAAGTAATATTTTATAAAATAATAATATATAAAAACAATTCCTAAACAATACTATAATTTTATATTAGTTCTTTAATAAATTTAAATAAATAATATTTATTTTTGAATTGTAAAATATATATATATGTCCCCACTTGGGCATTCGAAAAGACGCAATAAATTACCATTGAAAAAAAAAAAGGATTTGAAGTCCAGGAACAACGATGGTGAATAATTTTGAGGGGGCATGTCCCTCGCTCTTTTGTTGGTGATGATTCTTTCGCAGAGTGTGTTTCTTTTCCCGGGTCACGACAACACAAGTAAAATTAGTGGCCCGTTAATTGACAGCTGCAAATTTGTACTCAAGCATGGTTGTTTGAATAAAGTTTGAAAAAGCAGGTCGTGAACACTATTTGTGTCTACTTCATTGCTCATTGATACTAGATAGATTTTTTTAATTGGAAAGATAAGGTATGGACCCACTTGATTGATGATCAAGTATTTGGAGCACATTTCATTGGGAGGAAAACTGATTAAAGATTCATTATTTGCTCTAATAATGAGTAAAGTTGTTTTAAAGTATCGACAAAACATTGTGGGCATCAAAAGAACAGAATTTGTCCGTAGAAACTCGATAGTGATACATTAGATAGCCAATAAATGGAACAAAATAGATGGAAAAGAATGATGCTATACCTAAGATATATAATTAACTTCTTTAGAATTACTCTGACAAATCATCATCAAAACTACATATTTTTTATATCCAACTTACTTGTAACAAACAACCCATTAGGTTTTACACACCACCTAGTTACCACATTAAACATAATCATTTTTCCATAATTTTAACAAAAATTTATTTATTAAATTAAATTTAAAAACAAAATACTTTTTAAAAGACTGGATTTCTAAACTATGAAAGAAGAATTGTTTCATGACTAGTCACTAAACTTCAGTGCTCTGGTCAAGCCCTCACTGCGGTGCTAATTGCTGGGGTGAATCGATCAGTGCACGAACTTACAAACATGGGCTAATAGGACCACTAAATCTGACACTGGGATGACCCACTCATTTTCATTTTTTCACAGTTGATGGGCTTCTCTAATTGGGCAAGATGTTAGACGGTCCATATATTATTGTGTTATCATCAAAAGCTTGAAATTTGTAGACAACCAAATTAGTAATTAATAAGAAGCAAGAACTTATTTTTATTTATTTATTTTTTTAATGTTCCAATAAAAAACTTTTTTTAAAAAAAGAAGCAAGCTAAAATTTTAATTAATTAAAAAAAAGAACTAAAATTTTAAAAATATGAAAGAAGATTTGGAGCTCTCGTGAATCATGGTCCAAATTCCACAAGTTTTTCAAACCTTTGGGTTGTTGGTGGACTTTTTAAATAAATTATTACGATCTCGAACTGCGTAGGTCTACTTAGAAGGATTCTTAAGTAAAATTACTTTACATTAAAAAAATAAGTAAATTTAGAAAAACTTTCTAAAAAAATTCAATTGATCAAAATCAACTATGTAAATGAATTAATAATTCTCTTCTTAAAAATTTTGTAAAGGATTTGATTTTTTCCATAATGGGAAGACACAAAGCAGCAAACACCCAAATGTTTTTTTTTCTTTTTTTTTTTTTTGAAATATTACAGTCAATTCAAGATTTTGGGAAGAGGGATATAAACTTACACCAAAATGTTGTTTAATTAATCATCTGACAATACTTCAAAAATTAAGTTTCTAAGCCCTCATTAGTTTTAGATGCTGCTTATCTTTGTAATAATACTATAAACCCAAAACTTTACTAAAAATATCTTAATTAATTTGGCTGGTTTATTCTCGCTATATCACTCACCACATTTTTTCATTTTTTTTATGGTAGGCGAAGAACATTAAATTAAGAGAAAACTGTTCGCATATTATATTTTAGAATAAAGGTGAGACTTAAACATTTAATGTTTTAGAATTGAGGGAAATGTTCAATCACTCTTACCAAGAGGTAATGTGCAAAAGAGAAATATTCATAATTTGCTTAATAATTACAAATAATTTGAAAAGTAATTAGAAGTGATTTTTATTTTATTTTTTATTATACAGTATTACACGATTCATTCTATCGTAAAATAAGACAAAGTAATGTAAATCAAGTAAATTATATATGTATGGCATGTTGTTGTTGTTTTATATATTGTTGGATCTTACACTAATTTAGTACATCTCACCTTGCGTATGGGACACACTGGGAGGAAGAATTTTGTTGAAAAGAAATTAGCTAGATCTGGAGCTTGCACCTACCCGGCTGTCTAATGTATATGCATTCTTGCTACCAAAATCTAACACTACCAACCAACCAACCAACCATTTTTTTCGTCCTTGCTTGATACATAATTCCAGACATGTAGCATGAAAAATGTTTATTCTATAGCCAGATGATAACGATGATACATATATTTTACAGTAGTTCTCTTTTCGACGTTCAGCAATGTCGTAAGAAAAAGTCGTTTTTGGTTCTAGTAAGAACTTAAACATTATCTGATTACAGTCAATTTTTGATGAGGTATACACTAGTTCACCTTTGAATGTACTTTGTTGTTCTTTATGTTATGGAATAAGTAATTTTATGTGCTCATAAATCACATAAATAGTAAATGGATTATTTAGAAACTAAACAATAGTGGTGTAATATATAAGACAACAACTGAAAAAAAAAAAAAAAATTCTGTTGACTTATTAGTTAAAAAAATTATTCATCAATAACAATCATTCGATTGGTTGTAAGAATGATTATTAAATAATATCTAAAGAGTTGTTATTAATATGTAACTTTCACAATCAATAAGTTAGTAAAACCTAAAAAAAAAATTAAAATTAAAAAACGAAGAATGTAAAATTAGAGATTCAAACCTGAACAAGAGAGAGTAACACATGAATGCATAGTCATAAAGTCAAGATTTTTTCCCTCATGAGGGTACTATCAGATGTTCAGACTCCAATATAAAAACCCCTGATGCTCATAGCTATTCTTCTCAATCAACATGATTACCGAAATATAATATCAGGTCTATAGAGTTGGAGTTGTTAAAATTTATGCGTGTCTATTGTATATGTGTAAGGCTAATTGTATGTATGCGTGAGAGTTTGTGTTGGTTGACTTAGAGCCACCTTTTTATGAAGATTTAGTGTAACGAATTTGACCAATAATTAATCATATTAATGTATTTTAATATTTTGTATAAGACCCATATTAAAATGTTTTAGTGGTTTGTAACTCTTAATTTTAAAAATTGATAACACCGAAAAATTTTGATTTGTAACTTATAAAATTAATGTTGATTTTAAATTCCAACCGGCCTTCATGTATTGTCATTTGGAAAATAACTATAAGTGATAAGTTAGTTGGTTTTGTTAATGAAAAGATATGTTCACGAGCTTAATATAATTTTAACTTATTAGCTGCTAACTCTGTTTGTCATCATACATATATTATAGAAAAGAATTTTACTTTATATTATAATTATTTACAAAATAAAAATAAATAAAAAAAAGAGGCTAACATCTTCTAAGTTCAAATTTATTTTAATATTCTCACTTTGACACATTTATTACGGTTGCAATTTCGTTTCTTTTCTTTGGTTTTTTTAGGGAAAAAAAAAAAAAAAGAAAGATGGCCTTTCTATTTGGAAAGCTGAAAGCAGAGCTTCAATTTGATAGAAAACAATAGAATCTTTAACGTATTTAACAATTGATGGATTCAATTAAATTGTTATTATAATTTGCTTATTGTAACTATGCTGTCAACTCTTATTATAATGTTTTGTTGATGGCATAACTTTTTTCTTTCAAAAAAAATTATGCCATCAACAAAACACTAAATAAGAGTACTGCAAGAGAATTCGTAAATTAACTTAAAAGTCAATTTAAATGATGTTACAACTTACAAATCATATCACTCACTAGCTTCATCACTCCATTGATTATATGATAAAGATATATCATTTCTTATGTCATTTGGTTTAATTTTTAGATTATTATTTTTTTTGATTGTATAGGATTACTATTAAAATTTATTAAGTTTTATTTGGAAAGATAACTTAATTCTCCCAAATCAATCCTTTTTCTTTTATTTCATTTTCAATAAAACACAGTTCCATTTGACTTTCATTTCAATTTGTAAATGCACTCTTAAAATAATTTATTAGTTGGAAATCCCTAATAATATAATAATGAGCTGATGAAGCAGCTAGCATTAACAATTACCCATATTTTGGCTCATAAATTAAGCAATTACCGGGCTAGAAAGCACATTAAATGGGTTAGATCAAAATTTTGGCGTGCCAATAATGAAGCAAGGCATATGGTTTGGTGGCATCAATTGTATAAGGTAAAAATTTCATGAATGTGCATTGTATCCGTTATCCTGTCATAAAGAACATGAGAACTTATCCTAAAAAAGAAAAGAGGTGTTTGAAATGATAGATAAAGAGAGATAGAATATGTCAGAGCAGAGGGATCCAATGAATTTTGCATTGCTACACGGTGGGATATATTATTTTATTTTTTAAAAAAAGGAAAATAATTTCCTAAACAAATAATACAAGAAAAGGTGTCTCCTTGATCTCTAATAATAAAAGACATGGTGGGGACGTTGGGACCTTAGTGGGATATCTCACATGGGCCTATTTACTCCATGCGTATTGACTGTTTTTCGTATTTTTAGCTATTTCTTTAATGTACACACTTTGGACTTTATATGGGATTTTCTAGATTTAGATAGAGTGGATGTTATATGTGTAGTGAGGCATGACACTTGAGACATGAACACTACTATAACCCGATCCTGCCTTGGGAGGCAACCTACCTCACCCACTGCCTTCTCTTTCTCATCATTTATTTATTTATTATAAGAGAAGACAAACCAAAAGGAAAAAAAAAAAGTGTATATCTATTAGATGTGTCTTTTGTTGATTATTTACAATATTGTTCGATTACTTATGCAAATGTGATCATACCGAATGGCCATTTAAGGAAGTTTCTTGTATGGGCAATGTTTGTGAGATTAATTAATTATATAAGACTGATGTCAGATATGTTCACAGAATCTGTTTTGATCCAGATGATTTTTTCTTTTTTTGTTTTTTGGAATATGATATAATATTTGATGGATGGTTATGATTATTAATTTATTAATTGTTTGAATTTCCATCCTAATCAGAATTATATAATTAAATTATTTTTACGGTAGTACACTTCTTACTTTTAACTAAATCACAGTATTTTATGGATGGTTATGATTATTAATTTATTAATTGTTTGAATTTTCATCCTAGTCAGAATTATATAATTAAATTATTTGAACAATAGTACACTTCTTACTTTTAATTAATTCACATAGTACTCATGTTTATAACTCTGATGACATAATGTATGGATAAATATGTGTTCCAAGATTTTTAGGATTAAGTTGATGTATAAAACCTTCTCATTGGTCAAAAACCCTCCTCATATATAATTATCTTAGGAGGATTTCATCTCTTTTAAGCCTTATAAGCACCAAAAAGTCGTTGAATTCATTCACAGACATAGTACTCCTCATTTGAAAACTCAAAACTTACTGGATTAAATTATCAACCCCAAACAATTAATTCAATTGATAACAACGTATTGCAGTAAAAGAGAATAAAAAATTTGGACATGGATGTTTTGAAGAGAAAATTAAATTGAATTTAGTGGAATTGGCATTAAAATTAGAAATACAAAATACAACAAAACGAGATTAAACAGACCATTTCATTCTCATTTATATTAAGCTTCAAAACTGTTGACTAGGTGAAATTAAAGCTAAGAGTTTATCTCAAGAAGTTTTCTGGAACGTTCTATTCAAGTTGTAATACTTGTTTATGAATCTCACGTATATTGTAGCAGGGTCCATTTTGTTCACAAATCAATATCTCAACGAAAGCAAAAGGATAAGGGTCCCTTTACAAGTAAGAGGATAAATTGTTATAGATCAACATTAAATGTTCGAAGAAGTTAACATTTTTTTCCAGGGTATGAAATATTTTAAATATATAACACTAATTATAGAATTATCCGACTCCAATGTTTCCATATTCTCAAATGAATAATACAATATAATATAATGAATAATGTCCATCTTTTATCAATTGAAACTCTGTGTAAATATATATATAAGTTTGGGAAATGTTGACCACCATCTCTTTTTTGTTTTCACACTCAGCCCAATGTAAAAAGAATTCAAATGTTGATGATGTAACTATAAATCGATCAGAATCAAAATATATAGATTATATGCGTACTGAACAACAAACCATTACACTGTACCTTCAAATTCTAATTCAAATGTTGATGATGTAACTATAAATCGATCAGAATCAAAATATAGATTATATGCGTACTGAACAACAAGCCATTACACTGTACCTTCAAATTTTATTATTATTTTTTTTTTGAAAAAAACCTCTTCTAACGTGAAAACGCGTTCAAGTAAACCTAACAAATGATGCTTACTTTTTGAACTTTTTCCAATGCATAATAAAATCGCTCTGGATGATTTGTCTATTGCAAATATAGCAAGTACTTCTGACACCAAAAGCATTATTAGTTAGCCACGTGTTCTTAAATGATCTCTGCCGTGCTCCTATTCTATGGTAATTAAAAAATTAATGTCTGTTTTTTGGGCAATTAAGTACTAGTAATTAATAAATTGACTATGACTAGAGACTTGGAGAAAGAGGGAGAATCCTCAAAAAGTTTAAGCATTTGATCATGAACACATACACTAGAATCCTTGGTAAAATTAACAAATTGAAAATAAAATTAACGTACACTCTTTACACACAAGCCCACAAAAACACTACCACTACTAGCGACGCATACATGAACAAAAAAACTAGTTTCTATCTCTATACGCTTCTCATTTCAACATTTGCATGTTGCGCCCCAGCATTTGAAAATTCTGTTGGCAAGCTTTGACCATTGAAGGGTAACCCACATTAGCCGTTGCTGCTCCTGAAAATCCAATAACACCACCCATTGGCCTTTGCGCACCGGCTTGTTCCAAAGTCTGGACCTGTTTCTTCAAGAATTTCACGTAATGTATAGCCTCATCTAGCATTGAAGCTGTGTCCATTTTGGTTCCACCAGGGACAAGTCTTTGAAGTATCCTTATCCTCTCGCTTATTCTTTCCCTTCTATGCCTCGCAGCCACGCTTTGCGGATCCTTGGATATCTTCACGTTCCTTCTCTTGGGAGGCTTGATGGATTCGGGGTCTATGTGGATTGGTTGCATGGCCGCTATCCTAAAGATCATCTCTCGCATGGCAGCCATTGAGTTTCTCTTCTCCAAATATGGTTGATATGGGTTGGTGTTTGGTAACGTGAATGCATTCTTGAATCTTGCTGTGTGATGATGATGATGGAGAGGTGGTGTCACGGGCTCTTGAACAGGAGCTGTGCTTATAAATGGTATAGTGGCAGGAGGATTCAACAGGTTAGGAAGAGAAGAATTGACGGTTGGAGTAGGGTGATATATGGGGTGTGTTTGAGTATCGGTAGAGCTGTTGGTATTTGCATTGGAGGATTGAATCTCTGCCAGTGACTGAGAGGTGTTGAAAGGCTCACAGAATTCAGGAAGCTTTTCCATTTGCATTATGATTGACATCATATCCATATGATCCTCTTGGGATGCTTTTATCATGTCAACATCCATGGATTCTCACCCTTTTTGAGTTCTGAGTTTGAGAGAGAGAGAGAGAGAGAGAGATGTAGGACTAGCAATGGTAGGCGATGATGATTAAGTTGAGAAACTGGATGGCAGAGGGATGGGAGAGCTGAAGATTGGTTAAAGAAATAGGGTTTTTTCAGATGTGTGCAGAGAGATAAGGAAATTTTTGAAAAGTTGATCGAAAGTGCCAACAATCCAGCAAGCAATCAGGAAGTGGAAGGCTTTATATAGCAACTTGTGACAAATATTTTATTCATGCATCAAGTTGATGGAAAACTCTCAAGACTCATTTATGATTCTATTTATGATTTCAGATAGTGACCGCCCATTTTGTGGGGCAATTTCTAATCAGAAACGTATTAACCGTTGGATCTAGCGATCAAACTAATCAATAAAAAGGTCAAAGCCAAGTGATGCATAACATCAGAGCCCAAGAACCGTTCAAGTGTTGATTAGGCCCACATATTGGATGGTTTAGATGAAAGAGATATCTCTTCCAAGAAGGTGCATGAACCACTTTATTCTATGACCCATTGAGGGAAAGGGCTTCAGTTGCTTTTCCTCTAGAACTTCACTTTCTTAAAAAAAAAAAAAAAAATGATAAGTAAATATCCATCAACCCCACAATCACATGATATTTGTCTGGCCATAAAAGTCATTAACCCTCTCATTTTGGAGAACATATATCAATCTCAAAGTAACAAAAGTGATGCCAAATGTGCCGGACCTGTCTAGCTAGTTCGTACATCATATCAATATCTCAAAATGTAAATGCATTTTTGCATTACAAATGTTAAATATATATATAATAAATTAATTAAAAGTTTCAAAAAAATTAATTAATTAATTAATTTTTTTTTTTAAAAAAAAGAAAGAAAAAAACCGCGGGAGACAAAATCTAAGTGGAGCTGGGGTCTGTAAAAAGACAGTTGACAGTGAACTGTGAACTGGCTTAGGGTCATTTAGGGACCTACACTTCAGTAGATTTATCTTAGCATATGTTATATATATATATACGCACACACAGGGTGCTAGCTGCTTGGTTTAATTGGTTTGGTTTGCTCCCTTGGATTGGCACACGTTTCAATAAGGATTAGGAGATGACGGTGACGCTGACCTCTACAACTCCCTTACAGCAAGTACAAAACCTGCACATTTTTGTACAGCAGAAGTAAGATTTAATGGATGGGAAAACTTAGTTGATAATAACTGGCAAACTGCACAAATGCCTTTCCATATGTGAAGTGCTTTTTCAGTTAGCATAAACGTGTGTTAGCACAACTTTTTGGGAGAAAAAGAAAAGCCGAAATAAAGGAACTAGCGAGTGAGCTAAGCAGTCACACACATGCAATGCAGGCAGACTTCATTTACCAAATAGTTAAAGAAGATGGTTAAGTAACTGGACACTTGGGAACATATTCTTGCTCTAAACAAATCTAACTGGAAATATTTGAAAGTATCCAAAGAGAAATCCGTATGTAACTGCTCTTTGTAATTGTTTGGGTCATTTCCACATGTACAATGCATTTTAGCAGGAAGTAATTTTTTTTTTCATATAATTAAGTAGAGAATATTCCAATCTAAAACATTATATCAAGTTAAATAAATATTTTTTATCATGATGGAATTATACTATTTCGTTTTTTAAATTAAAATTTAAATAAAATCTCTGGATTTTAATTTAATATCGTGCTAGCTCTTTTAATTACAAGAAGTCCACATGGAGATATGAGCACAGATTTTTTTTTTTTTTCTCCAACACTTGAAGATATAAATTCCCTGTATCAATTATCAGAATTCTTCCACAACCTGAGTTGTTACAGATACACAATGGACAGGAAACGAAATTTTGTAAAGACCTAAAGAAGGGCATTTAATATTTTATCAAAACACTTGATAAGCAAAATCACCAGATAATTTACATTGCTCAGAATGGTGGTCCTTGTTTTTTAAAGAAAAAAACGGTGGTCCCCCTTTTTTTTTTCTTCCGTCAGTTTTCGATGTTTGAACCATTTAATATCGATAAAAGTGCACTTTAATCTCTCACTCCCTACGAAATATTATATATTTTTATTTATTAAAATACTTTTAATTTTTATCACCCTTAATATTTTAAAAATTCATCCAATTAATCCTTCTATCAATTAATCATCTATTAAACTTAACAGTTAAAAGAATATTTTAATCTTTTTATCCCACTAACTAAAAATCAAGATAGAGATATTATAAAATTAAAAAAATAAAAATAAAATCCTTGAAATTTATATTGTTTATTACAACAAATGGATGATAGAAATTTATGAAAAAAGTTAAAGAAATTAAAATTATTTTTAAAAAAATTCAAAATATAATTTTAAATATATGAGTTTTTGAATCCAAATCTTCAACTTTAAAAATATGATAAATATCTAGTTTTAAACAGTTTAGAGTATAAATGTATCTATAGCTAGATGTAATGTAGAGTATGTCATACATATATATATATATATAATTGAACAAGCCAAAAGCTAGTGTATAAAATAGAAGTCCATCTATAATTTACTAGCGTTGATCCAGCAACGGGCCTATATTCATATTAGGGGTAAGCTAGCTTCAATCATGGTGCATGCACGACGTCTAGGTACGCAGAAATCTAGTCAACTTACCAGAAACAAAACAAGGAGCTTCATTAAATGCAATTCAGTGGACTGTGCTACAAATTCAAACGATGGACGGTTTAGTTAATATAAATAGTAATATGAAGATTAATTTATCACTTTTATTCAAATAAAAAGAAAATTTTTGTTTTTACCTAGTATCTAAAAAAAAATTATTTTTAACCTTTTAAATAAATTATTTTCATTATATACCCAAAATTACTATACCACCCTTAAAGTTAAAATCACCCAATTACTTTAACCGAAATTACCAAAATAGCTTTCTTCTTCCTCCTAACATTCCAACCTATTTTCTCTTACTCTATTCATTGTTTTTCTTCTTCCATTCATCATTGTAGTCGAAAGTCAAATCTCCTAGTAAGGGATTCTTTATTGAAACTTCTTTATCCATTGAAGATTTTTGATCCATTCAAGTGTAATCCATTGAAGATTTTGAAGTTTCTTCTTACATTTCAAGTAATTTGAGTTTTGAAGGTAATATATGTGTTTTTGTTGGTTGGTTTTTAGGTTGTTTTGTTCATATTGCAAGTTAAAAGCTTTAAGAGTGATTTGGTTGTAATATATGACATTCGTAAGGTAGATTTACAGTTTTTGCAAAATTTACAACGAAATCGGTTTTTAATTTAACTTAAAAACCGATTTCGGTTTTTACAGAAATGTAAAACCGATTTCGGTTTTTACAGAAATGTAAAACCGATTCAACCATTATCAGTTTTCATGCCACTAAAAAATCGAATAAAAAATCGATTTCAACAATTTTTCATGTTTTCGATATTTGTTGTATTTTGGATATCGTGTATTAAATTTTAGTGTTATATGTGGTTAGATATGCTCGTATTTTGTTCTATTTGATTGGATTTGACTAAAGAGTGTTATGAGTGTACAATAAATTCATCAAACGGTTTTTTGATCCACTTAAAAACCGAGTTAGTCAGTGTTAGCATAATTGTGATATATTTTGTATTTTTGATGGTGGGTATTGATTTATAATGCTAGATTTTGTTCTATATGATTATACTTTATAATGTTGACCCATTACAGTGATACTAATTAAATATTATTTGAATGTTATAGGAATGGTTCAAGAGACAATCGTAATCAACTTTGACGGAGAGTGGAATGGATCTAACTATGTTAGAAATGAGTCAATCATGTGTGGGGTTCCCAAAGATAGTATTTTTCATTGTTAGGGAATGCTGTGTATAGAGAGGTTGGCATTGATAAAAGAGTGAGATATTCGTATTTATTATTTACTGCAAAGTATGACAAATGGCCAAGTGAAAAAGATACATATCATGTCCAATCTTAGTGTGGTTGGTTTGATGGTGGTGAAAAATATTGATGTTAGAGAGATTTATATCGATAAGGTTGCAAGAGATTTTGGAGTTGGAGTTAGTAGCCGTATCGTTAGTCCAAATGTCACCGACTCAATACCAGACACAAGACATGACATGCCAAATACGGATAGACCTGTAGATCCATATATGGTTCAAAGTCAATTTTATCTTACTTCAGGTGTTGGTAGTAATCAGGTTGATGCTTCGGTCACTCCATTTACATCTATGGAAAGTCCCATTTATGACATTAATGATGACTATATGAATGATGCTAGTGATGATGAAGATCAGGATACAGATGATAATGGTGATGGGACAGAGGATAGTGATGAAGAGCAAACTGGATATAGTGATGAAGAGAAAACTCGATTTAATGATGTTGTTGAGGATGAAGGGTTTCCAGAAATAAGATTTTCAGGTTTACAATTTCAAAGCAATTCTTTACAACCATACTGGATTGTTCCCGACGTAAAATAGAGCGACACTAAGACTACTTCAAGCGTTGTGTCAACCGTCTACCAACGTGGTTCTTTGTATAAAGGTGCATTTTTTGATAGTAAACAAGAAATGTGTACAACTATTGGAAAATATGTTTTAAAATCCAAATTTGAATATTGTGTTAGACGTTCAGACGCGGAGTGATTTGAAGTCGTTTACAAGGATAAAAGTTGTAGCTTTATAATTCGTGCAATATGCAGAAAGGGTTGTTCGATGTGGTTTGTGTTGAAGTATATGGCATAACACACGTATTGTTAGGTAGCCATGGAATCACATATGAAAAGTATGAAGGCTAATGTTATCGAAAAATTATATGCAGGAAAGGCGGGAAGAGATATTTATACATCTAATCATTTGATCGGAGAAATGCTAAAGCAGTATGGTGTGCAGATCTTGTACAGTAAAGCTTGGAAGACTTTACAATATGCAAAGAAACTAGCATATGAACAAACAGATGAGTCATATCAACAGTTTCTGTCCTACTTTAAATATCATGTTAGACGTTCAGACGCGGAGCGATTTGAAGCCATTTGCAAGGATAAGAGTTGTAGCTTTATAATTTGTGCAAGATGTAGAAAGGGTTGTTTGATGTGGTTTGTGTTGAAATATATGGCAAAACACACGTGTTGTTAGGTAGCCATGGAATCACATATGAAAAGTGTGAAGACTGTTGTTAGCGAAAAATTATATGCAGGAAAGGTGGGAAGACATATTTATACACCTAATCATTTGATCGGAGAAATGCTAGAGTAGTATGGTGTACAGATCTTGTACAGTAAAGCTTGGAAGGCTTTACAATATGTAAAGAAACTAGCATATGGACAAGCGGATGAGTCATATCAACAGCTTTCGTTCTACTTTGAAATGTTAAAAGTATCAAACCCCAACACAATGACGGCAGTTGAGAGGGATGAAAACAACTAGTTTTTGTATTCGTTCGTTGCACTTGGAGCTTGTATTTAGGGTTTTTAATTTTATATGAGACCGGTTGTTGCTATTAATGTCACCCATTTGAAATGTGAATACAAAGGGGCCACCCATTTGAAATGTGAATACAAATGGGTGATTTTTTTGCTTTCCGTAGGGATGGGTCGAAGATTATTTATCCCATCGCTTTTGGATTTGTTGATGGAGAGTCAGACTGTTCATGGCTTTGGTTTTTAAGCAAATTGTGAGAGGCAATCGGTGTGTCAGACGATCAGCTTATCGTATCCGATCGTCATAAAAGCATATTGAATGAGATAAGTGTAGCTTTTCTTGAAGTCCCACACATATTGTGTTTTTTCCACCTATGGCAAAACTTTAAGCAATATTGTAAAAAGTATTCGAATGTGGTGGAAAAAGAATTTTACAGTACAACATACAGTTATATACCAGATGACTACAATAGAATGTTAGAAGAAATTCGAGCGTTACATCCGGAATCACATGAAACTTTAGTTAAGGTTGGAGTGAGCAGATGGTTACGGACACATTGTTCAAAAAGAAGATATGACATGATGACCACTAACATTGCAAAATCACTCAACAATTGCATGATGCAAGCACGTCGTTTGCTAATAACAACTGCACATGAATATGTGATAAATGTGCTACAAAGATGATTTAATAATAAACGTGATGTTGTTGAGAAACTCACGACTTATGTTATCATTGCTGCATACAATCGAATCATATTGACCAAAAATTTATCTACGGAAGGTACTGTACATCCTATTACAGAACCGATCACATACAGTGCTCTACATCCTAGCAAACGTAATGCGATGGTTAATATTGAAGCAAACACATGTACTTACTTGCAGTGAAACTTATATCAGTTGTCATGTATTCATGCATGTGCTATAACCAAGTATCATAATTGTACGTTGTCATTTTCTGTAATTAATGTCATATCATATTTTAACACTTAAATTAATGATGCATGTCAGGTTTAAGGGCGTCAGTTGTGATACACTTTGCAGTCAGTATTATAGCACAGAGTGGCTGAAAACTGCATATGTACGTCTGATCAATCTCATTCCTAAATTGTCCAATTGGAATGTTCCCGGGGAAGTTAGAAACATGATTATACGACCACCCATAGGAAAAAGACAAGTAGATAAGCCGAAGGAGGTTCGGATTCCTTTAGTTGGGGAAGCCCATCAAATTAATATGTGTGAAAAATGTGGTCAGAAGGGACATAACCGTCTTCGTTACCCTAACTCCCTTACATCCTCTAGTAGAGGGACGAAAGCAACCGCAAGTGTAGAAGCCTAAACTAGCGAAAGCCGCTACTGCAGAAGCTAGGACAAGCGCAAATGCTCATGCAAATACTACGCCCTTACGAAGATGTCGTCTCTGTCATAAGACTGGACACAACCAATGTCGATGCCTTCAACGGTTTTCTACTTCCAATCTAATGTTGGGTAATGATGAAAACAATGATGATTAGACACATTAATTTCAAGCTTTTGTTTAATGTATGTTATATTATTTTTTGAAATGAATTATATTACTCAAATTCTGTAATGAAGTGGTACTATTATTCAGATAGTAAAAAAATAAAGAAAAGTTTGTTAAATTTTCATTAATGTTAATAAAAAATAAATTAAATTACTAATAAATGCATATTTGATGAAGAATAAAGTGAATTAATTGACATTAAAATGGAAATGGAGGAGAAAAGAGAGTTTATCCATTGGAAACGAAATTCTATGGTTATTGTTTATACTCGAATTGTTGTAATATTGATTTGTTGTAGATAACACCACTTCTATGGTTTCTGTGTATTTTCAGTTATTGGAAATCTTCAAATTTGAAGGGAAAATGGGTAAAAGTTAGACGAAATAAATGATTGGTTTTTTAGTACGGTTAAAAAATCGAAATCGGTTTTTTAAACCTTTCTAAAAACCGATCATTGATTTTTTCCTTCTTTTCATCTGATCAGTTTTTCATGTGTATGAGAAACTAATTTCGGTTTTTAAACTCCCCTGAAAAATGGATTATTGTTCTTTTTTGCTTTTATCCCCTTCTGATGGCTTTCAGTGGGCAACAAATGACCCCAAATTACTTGAATTTAAACAATTAAAGTAAAATTTGGTAAATAAGTTACATAATGACTCCATATGGTGACACTGAAGTTAGACATGATATTAGGTGACAATATTTCACCTTGTACAAATCTTAATGTAGATTCATCCAACCATGTTTGCTTGTAATGTTAATCTGTTGTGGAATGTAACATCAATTTATTGGTATTTTATATCTTTTTGGGCATTAGGAATCTTCAAATTTGAAGGAAAAAATGGTAAAAATTAGACAAAATAAATGATCGGTTTTTCATTATGGTTAATAAACCGAAATTGGTTTTTAAACTCTCCTAAAAATCAATCATTGATTTTTTCCTCCTTTTTATCTGATCAGTTTTTCATGTGCATAATAAATTGATTTCGGTTTTTAAACCCCCCTGAAAAATCGATCATTGTTTTTTTGAATTTTTCCCCTTCTGATGGCTTTCGGTAGGTAACAAATGCCCTCGAATTACTTAAATTTGAACAATTAAAGTAAAATTGGGTAAATAACTTACATAATAACTTCATATGGTGACACTGAAGTTAGACATGACTTTAAGTGACAATGTTTCACCTTGTACAAATTTTAATATAGATTCACCCAACCATGTTTGCTTGTAATGTTAATCCGTTGTTGAATGTAACATTAATTCTGTGGTTTCTTATGTCTTTTTGGGCATTGGAAACCTTCAAATTTGAAGAGAAAATAGGTAAAAAATTGGACAAAATAAATGATCGATTTTTTTTTTTATGGTTAAGAAACTGAAATCGGTTTTTAAACTCTCCTAAAAATCGATCATTGATTTTTCCCTCCTTTTCATCTGATCAGTTTTTCATGTGTATGAGAAACTGATTTCGGTTTTTAAACCCCTCTAAAAAATCGATCATTGTTTTTCTTGCTTTTATCCCCCTCTAATGGCTCTATATGGTGACATTGAGGTTAGACATGACTTTAAGTGACAACGTTTCACCTTTTGCAAATCTTAATGTTGATTTATCTAACTCTTACTTAAAGTAAAAGCTAATTTCTAAAAACTTGGTTAGAGTTGGAAAATTTTAGATCATTTCAAAGATAATGTAAAGTAAAAGCTGATTTTTTTTATTTTTTCAAAATAAATATTATTCAATGATATATAAATAAATGAATAAATAAATACAACTACTTATATACAACCTCTTCATCCGAGTTTAATATTCATTTCCTTAATTTATTTACTTTATATAATGGTATCGAAAAGATATACAAATCCCTAGCAATCTTTACCCTTAGTGCAATGGCATCTGCAACCTGATCAAGTCGTCTTGATTTTCATGTATTCTTTTTTTATTGTAACAAATCACGTATGTATATGGTCATGTATGCTCCACAACTCATCCTGTATCAGTAAGTAATTAATTAAATAATGTTAACATATCATTAATATATATATTTTATTAAGTTATAAATTTACTCACCCTATGGGGTTGTTGGGGCACATACGATCTATCAAAACGTTCAACTATCCACCATTCATCCACGGGTGGTATCTTTATCTGAGTTATCTCATAAAATCCCACGAACCACAATAGGATGGACATCAAAGACACCAATGGCTCAAGTGGCTCCATACGTACAGCTAAGTCAGTATGTGATAAAGAATCATATATTAATATCTTTTTCTGTCCGAGGCACACCTAACAAAGAACCCAGTGATTTTGATTTAGACTATATGGCAGCAACAACTGCAGTTTGAAGACATCGATGATATAAAACTAATTTGAATTATTAAATGATAACTTTTAATCTTTGAACAACACTCACATTTTCAACACCTCATCACGATACTAATGCGTCTAGCTTGCCAGAACCGAATACTAGCCATTCTGAGGGTACATCAGTTGTAACCGGATTAAATGTTATTCTTTTGCAGACGTAATGTTCTCTATAGTACGATGTCATCAATGTCTGCAAGATAAAAAATTAAACATGTTATTTAACTTCAGGGACACATGATGATAAATTGTAACAACATAACTAATTGAAATGTAAACACTCACAAATAAAGAGCTCCTATGGATCGGGTATCTAGTGTTCATTCCACTTCTTTCGTAAGCACATCAAATAAGAATCGATGTACCATGAACTCAACCATTAATTCTCGTCCTCAATGGTTCGCAGTATGTCTGGTATCACACACCATTGACAACGATCAACCGCACGCCTAAAATAAAAGAAAAAATAATTGTAAATTTTATTATATTAGCAACCAAGATAAAAAAAAATAATAATGTTTATTATCAAAACCTGAGGTCCAACGATGTGGAAGTTTTGTATTCATTGTAGACAGCGTCTATGGGGTCTACAGACTCTGCCACCTCTTCGATCTGCATTTGGGGTAACTTCTTTTTCATTCTTGGCGGTCCAGAATCTGTGTTTGGTATCCGCAGAGATGTCGCTGGCTTCGTCTTTCGTTTGCTCCATTCCTAGATAACTTCATCATACCACTATAATGCAAATCAAAATCATCAATTAGACATTTAGAATTATATATTAAACTGTAATACACTAGAAATAATATACATACCTGGTCATCACCACGTTCAACATCTATATATGATAAACCTCCTGAGACCTTTTGGGAGTGGTGGATCTCCTGATCCTTTTACTGGAGGGGTGATTGGTGGACACTGTGAGATTGATGAACCTTCCTGTCCTTATGGATAAACGATTGATGGACCGCCTCATCGTCATGGCGAGGTGACTGATGGACCCCATTGTCCTGATGTGATGGTGGTGGGCTATAGATATGGTCATCATAGACAAAGCTCCTATCATCATCGTCATCGTCGTCATGATCATCCATAGGAATTTTTAAATGTTCTTTCATTCGTCTCAGCCTTTGATCCATCTTCCTTATGACATTGTCCATCTTACTTACTTTCTTGTGGATTGCATTCTGTAAACCCACAAGATACTCAAATAACTGATTCATCTGTATAATATGTATATAAATCAGTTTACACAGTGTACGCAATTGTTAAAAAAAAATTGATAGAGTCTCCCATGTTTTTTTAGTATCTAGGGAAATATAACCTGTATATTTAAAATTACACTTCGTCTATCATATTTAGAGACTATGTCTCTCTGTCTCACTCCGTATGATTGTATAACATGTCCACCGTTTTTTTATTTACTAAAATGAACATTCACTTAACAATAAAATAAAAAGAAGATTAAGGTTCGTACCTCGGAATGTACTTTTCATACATCGTGCGACTTTTTTATCCATAACTCTGCAAATGTATCCTCTTATTCAGATTGTACACTTAGGACGTCTTTATGCCGCTCATCATCCTCCTTTGAAAACTCATCAACCTCATCATCACCCTTCTCATCCTCTACCTGATAATCATCATCACCTCGTGCATCATCACCATCGTCGTCGTCATCATCATCATTATCATCATCCTCACTCCCTCCGTCGCCAACTTTATGTACTTCTTCGCTAACCAAATGGTTCAAATTGGAAGATTTCCAATAATTAATCTCTTTTTCGACATCAGTAGGCTCAAGGGTTTACGTAATGCCAACTATCTGCAATATATATATATAAATAGTTATATATTTAATACTTCATATAAATAAGGATAGTTAAAACAAAAAAAACAAAAAAAAAAAAAAAAAAACCAATTTAAGTTAAGTTCGCCACTTACAAGGGGAAAACCATTCAAGGTAGTTATGTCTTTCAACGTCCTCTTAAGTGTCTGTCTCCTACACCTTGGCAACTCATTTTGCAAAGACTGATTATCTTTCGCTATCTTATCTCGTAATATCGGGAACATTTCCACCAACCACCACTATAATGTAAAAATGATTAAACAAAAAACAAACATATAGTTAGTATATATATAACCCTATATATCAACTGTATTAAGAAAAAAGTATAAATATTAACCGTATTAGGTATACTTGAAACGCGAGACATAACCATAAAGATTAATGGTTTTCGGTGGGTTTTTCATCCGTTCTTCATTGATTGGCATATGAAAACAGTAGACCAGCGTATTATAGATCAATGTACCCCAAGAGAACGAGTTTCATACCTGTGCATTCTCTATCATGACCCACATAAAGTGATCAATGTTGGCCTTATCATCCTACCCCATGAAGAGATGGAAAGCGATCCCTATATTTGCTAACTTTAATAGATCATCATCATTTATTACGTTTTCACCTGCACGGCCCTAGCGTGTTGTATAGCTCCTTGCCTAAAGAAAGGTGGCTAAACTGGACACACTCGACGACACTCTGCTAAACAATCGCCAGAGGATGCTGTTCTCGTCGTTTTGCACTGTATTAAGATTTCTCGGTTTATACCCCCAAAAGGAAGTTCTGTCAATAATAAAAACGCTTGGTTCCCAAACTTATATGTTATTCCCTCTATTTCAAACCACATTTCATTACGACGCTCACCAGGGATCTCTAGCTCTCTAACAAGAAACCGTAATATCATGAAAGCAGCAGTTGTATTGTTGCTGCTTATCTTCAAAATATGTTTGAATAGACACTCTTTTATGAACCGGTTGCATAAACCTCGTCTAGTAATAACTGTAATGATCTTACCAAGCCATTTTTGACCAATATGTGTATTCTCGATCAAATTCTTGCTAATTATTTGTGAACTATATCTGTACTTGAAATCCATATGTAAGAAACAAAAACAGCAAATGATTAGTATTTTAGGATATGAAAAATCAAATCGGTTTTTAACTATGTGTGAAAAACCGATCAATATCGGTTTTTCACTTCGGTTTTCACATCATTGATTGATTTTCAAATTCTTGATGTAACCACTTACTTCTTAAGCAAGCAGGCGTCTTAGACTTTGAATTTGAAAGACATGTATGCATCTGACCTTTATCATAGTTTATATTGATTTCTTGATGTGACCACTTACTTATTAAGGAGATTTCGATATATGATTTTTTTGTCTTTTAGAGTTTGACTCCTAAATATATTTTTCAAAACAATTTCAATTTTCAGATTCTTGATATAACCACTTACTTCTTAAGCAAATCAACAGCTTAGACTTGCAATTTGAAAAACTTGACTGCAGCTGACCTTCATCATAGTTTGCATTAATTTTTTGATGTGACCACTTACTTATTCAGCAAATCAGCAGCTACATGATGTACTTATAATTTGAAAAATGTGATATTCAACTTAGCAGGTTTGAGTGGCTGCTACATCTGTTTGAGTGTATATATATACACACACTTACTTAAAACATTTATATGTATAAAAATTATCTTTTAAAAAATAAATATAGTTTTAAGTAATATAAAATCATAAAAAAAAATTATGTATATAAAATCATAAAAAAAAAATTATGTATAGAGTAATAAAGTATTATCTAAAAATGTTAAATAATAAGATTAAAAAAAATTATATATGTAAATAGTCTTTAAAAATATGTAATTATATATTGGTATGTATAAAGGATTTAGTATATGGTTAAAAATATTTTGCCATCCATATTATCTCACACTCTCTATATTCCAAGTTGAATTTAAGCTTCACAGTTGAGATTTCATATCCTTACCCATAATTTCGTTTTACTCTCACACTTGCAAATTTGTCCCTCGTCCAGTGCTAGGCCTACTGACAGTCATCCAATTGTTTTCTGCAATAATTTTGTCCCAAAAAGACCATGCGAACATAATTGGATTTGGACTAATTTTGTCCCAAAAAACCATTTGGGCATTATTGGATTTGGATTTAACAACTTGAAGATGCGGGCTCTGGGCTCATTAATATGAGTAGATTGGACTCAATCTCTTAGGCCTATTACCGAAAGATTTCTTTCACTTCCATTTTAGTGATAATATCTGCACCCAACTAAAATTCTGCGCACCCCTTTATAAGTATATCTTATTATAAATTATTATTTTTTTAAATAATTTATAATTTAACCCACTAAACATGAAAATTCTCATTTCTTTAATGTTATTGTATTGATTTTTGTAGATAAACTTCGCTAAAAATATTTTTAAAATAAATTCTAAAACATATTTGAAAGGGTGTAATTATCAAAGGTCATACATACGGCCTAGAGGGGTGTAAGTAATTATCACTATTCATTTCATAATAAGGGTTTGGTTATTACCTTATTGATTGGATAAATATTATTTATTAATAATAATCTAACGATAATTATTAAAAAATATCTAAAAATTATTATTGATATTATATATTAATAATATTTTTAAAATAATTATTAAAAAATATTTAAGGATTATTAGCGAGAGGCAGCCTAACAAACCAAGTAGCTAAACATTAATTAATTTTTGTTGGACACTAATGGATAGTGTTTGAGCGGCCCAATCCAATAGGAACGCGGCCGACCAGCCGCGTCTTTTAAGAAACCATCCAATCGTAGCTGTACATGCACCTTGTCTTATATGCCAACTACCCTCTCCTCCCCACCTCTGATCAGATTCAAAGATCAATGAATACGAACGGCTGTGATCTTATCATTTCAGGAAACAGAGATGTTATGAAGATCGGATGAGGCAGGAAGAGCGAACGGTTTAAGACCCCCGTGAAGGCTGACGCACTTGAACATGTTTGTCGGGCAGAAGCTGAACAAGAATCGAGGCAGGCGTTAATGGAGCATTGATGAAGCACAGCTGGAACCCAATCAGCTCTCTACTTTCCCTCCAGCCCCATCATGTGAATTTCTCTGTCTTCTTGTACGAAATGGACCCGAACTGCCACACATTTGCACTCACATATACACACGCGAGAAACAAACACGCTACAAACCCTCTCAATTAGTCTAGAAACGACAACTTGAACTTGAGCCTATCTTGTCTGCAGTTTGTTATTTGTGTCCAGGCGCAACATGGCAGCTTTCAAGTTTCTCTCATTTGGGTTGATGATACTGGTTTCCTTAAGCTTTAACGTTCAAGCTCAGGTGGTTGATCATGAGGCAAGCTTGAAGCTGATGACGGACGCCATGGAATGGCCTTTGTCAATGTCTGCATATGATGGTAGCTTTGATGAAGAAGAAGAAGAGGAAGACATGAATGGTAGTGATGTAAAAGAAAGTGAGTACGGTCGTAGATCGCTGTTCTGGCATGGAATGAAGTACTACATTTCGTATGGGGCACTGTCTGCTAACAGGATCCCATGCCCACCTCGCTCAGGGAGGTCATACTACACTCACAACTGTTACAAGGCCCGTGGACCTGTCCACCCTTACACTAGAGGCTGTTCTGTCATCACTCGTTGCAGGAGATGAGGTCCCCCTTCATTGATTTATGTTGTCTTTGTTATTGTTTTTAATTGTTTATTTGGTTTGTGTTGAATGTTGAAGATCAGTTACTTGTTGATGTGTTTGTTTTCTTTGGGAGGTTGAGGTTGGTAAAGATTGTTGAGTACTAGTACTATCTATATGAGTTTTGGGTATTAGTATAGAGTTGCAGTGTTTTGATGCTGTGGTAGTATCATGTGTCTAGTGAATTTGAATGTGGTTAAATTATTAAAAACCATGTGTTTATAATTGTTATTCTATTGGATTTAAATTGTTCTTGGTGAGAATATATTGATTAAGTTGATAATGTTACTTAATTTGATGTATCTTATTTGCCTTATATTATAATTTGCCAGGCAAAGCTTATTGTGGTGATATCATGTATTATTATTAGGTGTTTGTCTTAGATGTCCAATAATTAATGATAGTTTAGTTGTAGTACTCTGTAGATGATCAATCTGTGGAGTATGTAATAATGTATTACATCTATTTACTAATTGTGTAACTAATAGCTTAATTTAATTTATTTGCTAAAAAACAGATAATCGTATGGCATGTAACTTGTAATTAATCATTCACTAATATACAAATGTCAGGGATGATTTGTTTGCAAATGTTTGTTGTACTCTCAATTAATATCCCAACCACCTCTCCAGCTCATATTTAGTTTTGTAGATGCTTTTTTATGAGAGTATTAAATTGGTGTCAATATGTCTTAATTCATTTTGTAGATGGGTGGGTTGAGTAGGTGTTTTTCTTTATGTACAGAAAGAAAGTAGATGACAATATGACATCTTTGTATAAGTGTTGTCTATTCTCTAAAGCCCTAAATAAATTAAATACACCAAGTGCCACTGTGATTTTGTTCTCTTGTTATTGCAAAAATTTTACATAAGAGAAACTTATACACTAATAGCTTTATGTGTAAAATAGATTTCTTTGTCTTATAGTTATCTTTTCTATAAAGGTGTGATTGGTGATGAAGTTTAAATGGTGATTGCTAACAATTTAGCCATTTAGGCATGTGGTTTGTTAGCTTTGTTGATCATGATTCATTAGAGTTTATGTCTAGTTTATTGACAAATGTTGTAACTTAAAAGTTTATATATATATTTGATATTTAACAATTCTATCAAAATTTTCTTTATGCTTTTCCTTCCTATTAGTCACTTGGTGCATCACACTTTAAATTTTTAACAAGTCTCTATACTCTGGCTGATTCATGTTATATATCAATAGCACTTTTTAATGTATATATACTCAGTGGTGCTAATTGCAATCTGGTAGTGCTGATCTTGACATCATGTATTGTATAGGCTCAATGACCACATGTTACACTCTTGTCCAAGATTTGAGTTTACAAGAAACTTCGGGAAAAGGAGTTGAAGACAGTTTTTCACTCTGTATGCAAACATTATTCTCTAGGCATGTTATTGAATCACAGCTTTAAGCTGTTAACTTTAACTTGGTTTCTCTAAAACCAATCATGTGCAAACTATTGCACCTTTTCGTCTAAGTGAGTAACACACGGAGAGTGGAAATAGAAATACCATTATGTATTTTGGTAGTATTAGGTGAAAGTGGAAGAAAGTTGCTTGCATTCATTTTTGCATTTTAACCGATGCAATTTCACATTTTTGCCCTATAAACTTACCCTGCTTTCTGGTTTCTCAAAACCGAGTGCTTCTGGTTCTTCTCTTTATTGAGGTTTCATTTTTAGTACAGGTAGGCTTGCATCTGGAAATCGTTTACGCTAGGAGGGTGCAAATAGCATCAGTGCTATGATAGAATAATATTCTGACAGGAGAAGAAACTTCTTTGGTGGTGTACATAGATAAAGTAGTGGTTCCTGATTGAAACTTGCATCAAATTTAGGTAGTCATTCGAGTTTTGGTTTGTAGTTGTACACCACACAGATGTTTTTTGAACAACCTGCATTGTGACTTTTAACACATCAGTAATCTGTTGTGTAGAATCTTCAGAAATAATAAGGGAAGAAAGAAATAGAAAAAGACTTGAGGACAAAGACTATAGTCTGCAAATAAAATTCTCCTCCTTTATTTCAGTAGTTCAAAACTTTATATAGTTCTTGAACACAACTTGTAAAGCTAAAAAATAGGACCACAACTTTTCTAATAACAGATCATTAATAACAGAACAAATAATAGTGACTCCACTAATAACAGATATTACCTAAACTCATGCTACTCAACAAACAACATCACTGCAACTTATTTCTAGGACTGCACCTGCCACGTCTAAGACTCCAACACTTGCATTACCTGCATGAACAGGTTTGTACATATCATAATCACTAGTCAGCTATTGTAGACAACTCTACCTTCTGAGGTTTAGTGTTGAAGCACTCTTTCCTTGTATTTAGCTGCAGATGAAGCATCATTATGGCTACTTGTACTCGCTACACACGCTCACAAATTGTGTTGTGCTGCCGAGTGTGAAATGTAGAATCACAATTAACAAAATTAATTCTTAAATGCACCTAAAACAAACCAACCCTTCCTCACTTAACACACTCCCTTATCAGTTAAACACACTATCTTAAACGCCTGTTATGTCCTATATTGTCTCCTAATTGCTGCGTCGTATGTTTGCATATCCCGAAATAATACCATGAAAATTCAATATCGAGCAGAAATATGCTCGAAAAATTCATCAATAAGATTAAATTTATTAATGTATTATAAATCCCACTAATCTCAGCATTTAATACTATAGTTGGATTTTTCTTTATTTGTTTAACTTTTGGGCCTAATGGTTATTGATATGATATTAGAGTTTGGAGTTTCTGGATTTAAATTTTCTCACCCCACTTCATCTAGAATTATAGTTCATTATACATGATATACGGTAAGGGGTATCTAGTATTTATTTGGCATTTATTATCTATCTACGTTACACCTAAGTTAACGTATTAATGTATCATAAAGCTCACCAACTTTTAATGCGTTTAATATTTGTCATTTATCCACGTTATGTGTGAGAGGGTATCTTAACATATATAAATCATATCAACCTCAATCTTAAAAAATGCAGTTAGGCTATTTCATATTAATTTAAACTTTTTGTATCTAGTAACCAAATTAATACGTAAATTATAGATACGTAAGATCAGTAGGATATTTTTAAGTCATTCAAGTTTCCATCAAAAAATTCTTTTTCCCAGACCCGGTAGAGGGAGAAGTAAATGGCATGGTTGGATGCGTAATCGAATTGAAAAGATCCAATCTTGTGCTTGAATGGTACAAGAAAATTACAATTTTGTGGGCATTCTGAGTATTATTGTCACATTTCAAAAGGAAAAAAAAAAAAAATGTTAAGCACTGTCAGTCAAGTAGAGTCTGAAGATTAATAATGCACACAATTTTGTATTATAGATTAGTAGTTTCAGATTAAATTTGCTTCAATCCGTTCAAGTTCAGGTGGTTTTGCACCACACCCATTTTCTTGTGCAACCTTGCCACTTAATAGTTCTCCCATTCCGCTGGGGATCCATTCGGGACTAGACATCTTACAACTTGTAATTTGACAGGTTAAATGCAAAATTTCAGGATGGGCCTGGCATCTGGGCCTCGATTGATTGAGAACTTTTGGGGGTCAATAGCAAGCCCATGATTTTCGTAGCACGCAGATTGTCAACGAGAAAAACTTCAATGGCCAATGCAGCGATGCACCATGCACGTTTTACACTTATACCCACATCACACCTTATATGGTAGCTAGTTACATCATTTTTCACTGCCAAGTGGTGCATGACGAGAACATGTATGGGGAGGTGTAGATCACCATTGGTTTGTAGAGAACTGAATGTCAGCCTGTTCGAAACAACTAATCAGTTATGCCTTTTGGAATCACATTTCCTGTAGTAAAAAGTTCGAGTAGAAGCATCTTTTTACTTCACTTGTTAGGTCCAAATTTTCCAACTGAACATGATGGTGCTTTTTTAATCAAATGTGTTTCACGCATGGAATTAGATACTCTTGGTCTTGTAAACTGTAAAGGATAATGAATTAGTTTTTGTTATAAATTAAAGCCTTTTAAATTCAATAAATACCCAACAGTATAGGTACCCGTGACTAGAGAATGAATCTATTTACATTGAAATATCATAAGTTCTAACTGGCTCATTTTGTGGTGAAGTAATCGAGAATGAAGCAAGTATTTTAATAATAATTTAGTCAATTAAATTATGATCTAGGAATTAGAATTATATCACAATCAAATTATAGGTAATTTGCTTCAAAGTTGCTATAAGCTGTCCCCTAAATTGAAGGTAATGACATGTTTCTATCAAATAATGACGGTTTAGGTCATTAAATCATTGATGATAGTTGGCCCATCTTGTTAATTCAGTTCCAATGCCCAATTACAAGTAGCTGCAGTGGGCCGGGTGGGTGGAATTTTTGACTACTTCTCCCACAAGTGGCAGGTCTATAGTTACTTTATCTATACTTCTAATTTTTATTTGAGGTGGCATTCAATTGTAATCACTATACTAATATCATGTTAGCTTCAATTCTTAATGACAAACATAACTGGTTACAATCTTAGAAATTTAAATTTTCGTTTTTTATAATTTAAAAAAAAAAAATTAAGACAAAAGGACTGTTTTATTTTTATTTATTGGATTGTATGAATTCTTTCTTATATTATTAAATATTATGTAACTAATTATCTCACAATATTATAAAAATAAATATTTTGAGTTAACCTCATAAGATACAAATAGATCCCAGAAATATTAGCGTCACCTTCTAATTATAATTAAAAAAAAAAATTCAAAAACACTTTCTCAAATCATACATTGCTATGAATTCTTGGGTAGACCGCAACAAAATTTATATCTAAAATTCTAAGTTGTACTTGAATAATTCATTCGAAAGCTGAGATTCTTTTACATCATAATGAGTTTTGTACATTATGGAGCCAGACCCGTTGATAGAAATACAGGAAAACTTCACATCTAAGGAGTGATTGAAACAAATCTCTTAATAGTCATATTAGAAAAGTAGTCTACATATTTAGATATGGTTCTAAGTTGACTTTGTCTTCTGCGTACCCGAAAAGATAGTAAATTATAGAAACACATTGAATTTGACCCATATATTATATACACCGGCAACTCCTTCAACTTCCCAGAAGCTCTCTGTTTCTATATATTTATCCAACTCTCACCCTAAAATCAGAGCAAGCGAAAGTGGAAGTTTATGGTAGATGCAACTAATCTGATCTGAAACCTTGTTACTTTGTGAAAACGTGCCCAAAAGTGAAGTTGCCTTGTTCTTTCGCTGCAACGAACGGATAAGTCAGAGCCACAAAACGGCTGGCGCACAAGTTGCAACAGTTTAATCAAGTTGGGGGCCCACAAAATAAAACAGATCTGAATAGAGTGAGAGAGGGAGAGACAACATGATTGGAGGATCGAATCCACCCTCATGTGGATTTCTGGGGCGCCATTAGTGTGCGAAATTGATGAAAATCAGAACCCATGAAAATGCAAGCCGAAAGCTTAAAAGAGAAATAAATATGATCCATTTTTAACGTTGGTTGGTAGAGCCAACAACGCCCGTGACGTAATGGGTCAAACCAAAGAGGGCTGGCTGGTGGGCCACCACTTCGACCTTTGAAGCTCACATGAGCTCACTCCCTTCGCGTGGGCTTTGGGACTTGAATGGAGGGACCCATACACACACGGCTGCGGCCTGCCGGCAGTTTGCGATGTCAGCGTCAGTTTATGATTTGACAATTTTTGCAGTTTTGAGAAAATTTTGTTCATAAAATAACATAATTGATTACAAAATGAAGTTTTGTTATTAAATACACCTGTATATATTTATATACAAGCTACTTTAAGGAATTTTAATTATAAAGTACGCTTTCTCCTTTTATTCACCATCCTTGCTTCTCCGCAAGCTAAATGAAAGGTTCAAATAATAATAATAATAATAGCATCAAAATCTCATTAATATGTAAATAATTTTCTTATTATTTTATGGATAGTTTTTCTCCTTCCTATTAAGAGCAAAAATCTTAGAATTCTATTACAGGAGATTCCGGTAATTATAAGTGTAATTTTAATATAAAATAATAATAATAATAACATTAACCTATATACCATTGAATTATATGTTACAATCATACTTAATTAATAAAACAAGAATAAAGAAAAAGAGATTAAAAAATAAAAATATTCATTTGGTGGTTAATTGTGATTTTTATTTTAATTTTTTAGATGTTAATCTATATTCTTAGAATAAAGATTAAATCTATCTTTTTATAAAGTAGGTTGTGATTTCTTTACCATGTGATAAAAGGATTGTATTCCGGTATTGTATAGTTGAATTAGTTAGTGAGAGCTCGAATTATTGTACCATAAGTCTTGAATTCAAATTTTGTTGATATTTAGAAGGACGAAAGAGCTGGTTTGTTTATTATTATATGTTTTTGGTATTAAAACTTTTACTTAAATTAATAGAATTTTTGTTTTGAAAAAAAAAAAAAAAAAGAAGTCAAGTCTCGTTAAGGTTTTTACAAGAACAAATAATAAGATCTCATATTATTTAAAGGAGGTTTTGAATTTAAGTTTATCAAACCATAAATGTTTCGAAAGGCACTGAAAAAAAAATCTGAAAATCATATTTGGTGTCTTTAAAGAATTGATAACCAAACTTTTAATATAAAGAAAATGACAGTGTGTCCTAACTCCCAAAAGAATTGATAGATGAGAATTGACAATTGTGTAAGCAATGACCGCATTTGGTGCAATACATGGATCATTGATGTGTTTGGTTTGGACTCTGGTGTGGCTGCTATTTGGACCGTCAAATTAACACAATAACGCATATATTCATATATTTTAGGCAGCTTGACCAAACAAATATGATTGCACCGCCGGCTCTTACAAGTCACCGGGGTCCTGGTTCTCCGTACTTGGGCTGGTTTTGATATGTGAGAACCGACAAAATCTCACATTTTGCCTGGGAAACTTCACAACTTGACGGCATACCAGATTTTTTTTTATTTTGGCTCCAGTCCAACCTGTATGCATAAGCATAACGGCATAAGTGATATATTTATTTTTAACGTATGAATAATGTTAGGTTTTTTTTAAATATTATGTTTAAATCTATATCTAAATGATATTATATACGAATTATCAATATCTTATAAATTATAAAATGATATAATAATTAATAAGATGTATATAACTCATATATCATATTATTTGGATATAAATTTAATAAAATATTTGACACATACTTAATTACCTATTCAAAGGTGGTGGTGTTGCGTCCTTTCACAGCTAATTTATGGTCCACTGCTTTTCATTGGTTTGCATATTAGATAATAGATGATTATACACATGAACCGTCTTAAAATCTAACATGTCTATAGAGAATTAGTAATAAACTCTTGAAATCCATGAGAATATTTTGTTGCCCAGAGAGAACTTGTTATATTTTGATTAGGATGTGAAACTTATAAAATGATTTTGCTAAATTGAGAAGCAAAGAAAAAGATTCTAATATGAAATAAAACTATTAAACAAACAGGGTTATTCTGCCGGAGAAGTCCACTAAGGATACTACTCGAATAGACAAATCAAAGAGATAAGTAGCTAAAGGGGCAAAAAAAAACTAGTGGATTCTATGCCATAACCTTTCAAATAAATATTTATCATTTAAGTTCAAGAATTAATGTTTTATTATTCAAAAAAAATATTTTTAACAACACTTTCTTAATAAAATCGGATTGTTGTTTTTTTAAATATTTTTTTTCAAATTCAATTGAAGTAAAACTTAAATTCAATCTTATATTTTCTATAATTATGTTATACATAATCCAAATGCAGTGTTAGAGTATCTAAATTTTGTTCAAAATTTATATTTAAATATTATGATACACAAATAATAAATATGCATTCATCACACCACCTTATTATTTAAAAAATAATTAAAATTCATATATCATATTACATGTATATTAGATAATTTATTATTATTATTGGTAATTTAAATCTATAATTATTTTTTTAATTTCGATAGTCAGTACAAGTTTAAGGATCAGTCGGAATTAAATGAAATTTGATTTTGAAACGTAGCTCTCATATGAGAGAGAATATCTCACACGTGAACAGAAAAAAGGCCCATACAAGGCCGAAGAGAATTTATATAATTAATTGTGGATGTAGATATTGTGACATGATACGCGGAGGCCAAGGCCTTCCACCAACGAAACCATATGTGCCGTTACTATAATTATTTTTATTCTATCTTAAATTTTTCATATAAGTTGTACGTTGCTCAACTTTCTAGATTTTTCTATATTGTACGAATAAAAGTCTAAATAATCAATTCCAAAACACCACAAGAAACAGTATCTTTTATTCTCATAATTTGTTTCTTTCAAAAAAACTAGTCAATTCATTTGTCACGATTATTAGTATTTAAAAGACAGAGAATGAACTCATATCTATCTCTATCAAGTGAAACAGACGAAATCATAAATCAACCCATCGGTCCAAACAAACGTGACCCATCACCACCCACGCTTGGAACTTTAAACAAAGAAATGCCTCTCTCAGATCCAGCGACCCCCCCCATATCAACCAGCTAGCTAGCTAATGTCACCTAACACTTCCACACAAAGAAATTCCGAAAGCAATCGAAAGGTCACGTAACGTCTCGCATTTGATTTATTGCAATTGTATCATTTAATAAATGAGCTATTTTTGTGATTGTAACTTGGCTGTTAGACATTGAACTTGGTCCTACCTACAATTTGTCTTCACGCGAACCGACGATGCGGGTCTTCCCATTTAGACTATAAGGTACAAAATATCGGTCTGCCGTCTACCTTTCATCAACCAACCCATTATTCAACCCTCCCTATTTTAAGCTAAGTATATAAACATTTTTTTATGCATATATTTTTATAATTCCCAAATGGGTTCAACTGTTTAACAACATGTTCCTATAACGTTGGGTGATCTTTTCGTAAAGTATTCTTTATTTTCAATTTATTTTTTTTCTCTTTACAAAATAATTATCCAATTGTCATTGAATCAACAACTTTAATGAAACATACAAATATGTATCTCCCTTCTTAACCCACGTCGTATATACTTTCCCTTTCACATTTATGATGGAAAAAATGAGTACTACCATATTCAAGTTTTATGTTTAAGTCTTATCATATTCACGTGTTTATTAATATATGTAAAGAGTTTATTTTTTAGCATCTTCAAAGTATATATTTGGAACCGTTATATAGTTTTTCTAAAAGTTTTAATAAACTTCTGGCCTTTTTTTTAGTATCAATGTTTTTTTAACAAAATAACATCAAGGAAAATAATAAGGAATAAGAAACCTTTTTTCAGGCCGATCTTCGAGTGACTTAATAGGTTTAATTTTTTCTTTTTTTGGGTGAAGTAAACAAAATGATCCGTATAAGAAAAAATCTCAATTACTAAATAAGATATTATAACAAATAATATATGTCTTTCTTGAAAAACGCGTAATTGATTTCAAACTTTATACAAACTTCCTTAAAATTGCGTAATTTGTTAGAAACAAGCTTTAAAACTCATAAAATTCAGTCATAAAACCTTCTCTAAATACAAGAAAAGGCAAATTTATTTATTAAGACCAAATGTAATAATTGAAGGTCCTTTATCCTAAATTTGGTTGATATTTTAGCAAATGTAGCTATCTATAAAATATTGAGCAAATTACTCAAAACCCTCTGGGTATATGCTTATTGACAAACGGAAACCACGTTTGGTTTTTATTATAGAGTCCTCATCTACACTAACGATTTAATCATGGTTGACTATAAGGATTAATTGCATTAAGGGTAATTTAGTCATTTTATCCTCTTTTACTTTTCCTTTAAAAATTATATTAATTACTATGTTGTTTGGATCCATTAATTAATCTGGACGGTGGAGATCCATAAAAATAATTTAAAATTTTAAAAACTAAAAAATAATTTTAAAACTTAACAAAAAATAAATTTTAACTATAAAAAATAATTTTTTTTCAAATAGATGTAAGTCGTCCATCTTTAAGATGGACGGTCAATGTCAATTTGAAAAAAAAATAAAAAAAATAAAATTTCCAAAAATAGAAAAACTTAAAAGAAAAAAAAAAATTAAAGATGACAGTGGAGACCTAGATTATCTTCACCATCCTTCTTACTACCATCTTCAACCTCTATTCATGATATCTAATCAATAGAGGTTAAACAAGATCATCATATGAGAAACAAGAGCACAGATGTTGATTCTTACCTTCTTCCAACACAAATAAGAACCCCCAAATCATAACTAAACTAATCCAAGATCATCATCATCAATCCAGATCATCAACCCAGGATCATCATCCCAGAAACAGAAAATAGAAATTCATAAATAGACGAATTAAAACCCAAAAATGCACAAACACAAACACAAACACCGAATAGAGACGATTGATCTTCATCAAAAATCCAAAAATGCACAAACCCAGTGAGATGGAAGATGGATGGTCAATCTTCATCAAAAACCAAACACAACTCAATAGGTTCACTCGTTTCTTCATCAGCGAAGGAGATCTGGTTGTCAAACAAAAATTGAAAAAAAATAAATAAAAAAAAGGGTTTGAGCCCAAATTAATACATCTGGGCTCGAACCCAGAAGGTCTAGGTTTTCACCCATATGTTAACAATGTAGTCTCGCCCAGATCGGTCAACATCTAGGTTCAAACCCATATGAGGATGACCACACGTGGCTTTCTTTAGCTTCAGTGACTCTAGGTGTTGGAACCGCAGCTGTAATCACTTTGGCATCGTTGTGTAGTAGAGGGCGATCAATTGGTGATGCATGGGAGAAGTTTTAGTTTTTTAAACTTAAAATAAAAACTCAACATGATGGATGGTGGAGATTTTTTTTTTTTTTATATATATTTTTAATTTTAATCACTTTTAAATTTTAAAATTAAATTAAAGTTTTCTATATTTTTCAAATTGACTTTGACTATCCACCTTTGAGATAGACGATTTAGATCAATTTGAAAAAAAAATATTTTTTATATTTATAATTAAATAGATTTTAACCATTCGTTTTCGAGATGGACGGTTAAAATTTTTTAAGTATTTTAAATGTTTTTCTACAAAGTAGGGGTAAATCTATTATTTTAGCCACCAAATACTTATTCAGAGGCATTATGGTCTTTTATCTTCATTTTGACAATCAAACATCTATTTTCACGATCAACAATGGTCAAACCATTAGTACGAAGTGGGACGGTATAATAAAAAGCAAAAGTTATTTCCGTTTGTTATTACATAAACTTTGAGAGGCAATTTGCGTAATTTGCTCATAAAATATTTCCTTAAAAAAAAATGGATATTTTCCTATAAAGTAAACAAATCAAAATGATAAGGGGGGCGGGCACGTGAGATAGGGTTGGTACTTCGAATATAACAAACGAAGGCGTCTAAAACAGTTGAGCAGAAAAGTGAAAGGCAAGCATAAAAAAAATATTTTTCCTGTAATACGTAAAATCGTGAGTGGTGAGCAAAGCATGGAGAGGTAAATACGGTTTTGGGTCCTGAAAAAGCGGTGGCAGGTGCCACCACGTACTACAGATAATATTTATTATTGTTAATATCATTCTCATTGTAATGGAGAAACGTGCCAACATGTGATGTGATTGCTAATGCTTTTGCAGACCAAAAACGTGACTTCTCTCCTCCAAGTAGCTCTGCTCTATCTGTATCAGTATTTCTATTTTCTACTCAACATGCCTTGGTGCTGCTCCCTTGTGATGCAATTGTCTACTGCCTCTTCTTCGTCCACAATTTTTTAAAAAAATTATACTAGCACTTCTTAACTATACATTTTAAGAACTGTAAATGTTAATGATTGCAATTATATTTATTTTAAGTCCTCATTTTCTAGAAGATCTTTTTATTATATTGTGAAAGTTCATATATTAATCACGTATACCATATTTAATCTCAGTAAATCATGATTTATTTTTTATAAAAATTTAAAAAATTGTATTTATTTTTTTTAAATACATTTTTATTTAATATTGATTTCACTTCAAAAATTTAACTGTTTATTTTTTATTAGCATTTTAGATTATTAGCTTTATTAGCTTGTGCATTAAGGAAATGATAAAAAAAAAAAATTATGTCAATACATTCCTTGAAATCTGGAACACATTTGAAGTCTTAGAAATTAATAAAATTTTATATTTTATTTATTTAAGAGAGTAACTATATATATATTATCACCCTGATATAATAATAAAAATAAAAATTATTATTTTATTCTTATGAATTAGAATATATTTTCTCAAAAAAGAATAGAAAAGGAAGAAAAAATAGTCTTATCATGCAGCTGGATTGAAGATGATCTGAACCACCACCACCTCCTGCAACTGCGTCTGCACGCATGCTTCTCATCCGAGTTGTTGCGGCACGTTTATTGTTTCTTCCGTGATCTATCTGTCTCTCAGATGCTGCCGTCCTATTTTTTACTTTTTTGTTTATTTATTATTTATTCACATACAACAATACATCACATCACAATTTAATTTAATTAAAAATTAAATTATCTTGGTGACATGTAAATTTTAATATATTAAATTAAAGATAATTAAAAGGAAATAATTTAATAAAATCTAAAATAAAATTATATATCATTAATAATACTTCAAATTTTTATAAAATTAAGAGAATTTGATACTACTTTAAATAATTTTTATATATTTTTATAAACATTGTCCAATCCCATTTCTAAGTATGTCTAGCCCACATGTACGGAAAGCAATATTGCTATCCGTTTTCGAATTTTATTGGTTTCATATGAACAAAATGCAAAGATTAAATTTCAATAGAATATGAATTCATTATTCTGCCGGGTCTATAAAATACAATGACCTTTTGTTATCAAACTTATAAGTATATTTGGGAATTAACACACAACAATACCACTAAAATACATTAGGAAAATAAAAAATAAAAGCAACAAATTGCACTAGAAAGAATACAATTTTCATGTTGTTCGTGCAAGAACATAGGCTCGATGGTTCACACCACCTTAGTTGAAATGCGGCCTTTGATCTTGTTCCTTGTCTTTGATTAGCAATCTTTGATCTAACCTACTAAGACAGTTAACACATTTGCCAAGGTAACCTAGAGTTTGCTTATGGAAACACCTTCGGATGCCTAAAGAGTGCTTCTCTCTCAAAAATTTGTTTGCCACACTAAAAGTGTCTAATTTTTCTCTCTATCTATCCAATGAACCACTAAACCATATTTTATATGGAGAGAAAACTTATCTTTTTAGGTGTTCTCATACATGTTAACATGCTTACCATTTATCATGCGTATTGTTATCTGAATAATAGGTGTTGACTACAAGTCTAACATCTATCACTACATCATCAGGTAGCAATACCTAGTAGGCTGTCGATTTTCTCTTTCAATGATTTCTTCTTTCGTTTCTCTTCTATCATGTTAAGCTAATTGACTTTTGATGGTCATTTAAATAGTTTTTTTGATTGGAGATTGCAAACCGATTGATATGTGTCATTCCTACTAGTTTGACGTGTTACTCTTTTTATTAAGTGGATGCAATATCTATACATCTGTTGTATATTAATTCCAAAATATACTTGGAAATTTAAATTTATAATTATCAATGGTCTAAAAAAATATGAGAATACAATTTTCATGTATTTTTTTATTCTTGATTTTGACTTATTTTTGTTCATAAATCCTTAAAGTTATAGCAGTCCAATGCGGCTTGGTTGTTTGGTTGTAGAGAGTGATCATTCAACCTGAAATTACCTTAGACTTAAATTGCTATATTGTATTTCATATTTCAAACAAATAAATCCTAAAACTGTTAAATATATGATCATCAAACATTAAAAATAATGTGATTTAATTCATTTGCAAATTGTATACATATTACATTAGTTTTAAACTACCTAATATATCAATTCAAACTAGCATTTTTATTTTTCAAAAACATTGATTTATAGTAGTTGTTTTTACATTTTGAAACTTTATGTAGTTAGTATTTGTAATTATAAAGTATTCTTGTATTTTAACTCTTAAACCAGTCCTCAATGCTATTATATATTTTTGAGTTTTTATTAATGACACATCAACAATTTTTTTTAATATGAATCTACTTTGGCCGAAAAAAACGAGAAAACATATTTTCATCTCCAATTATTAAAAGCAAAATATATCCAATTTTGACCAGTTACTATTAAATATGTGTCTCACTTTCTTTCCATTTATAGTTTACAATTAAGAAGAGAGAGAGAGATAAATTTCTATATTTGTAATTGGTTGAAAATTTTGAGAAATCATAGTAAGTATTTCTAAGAGAGTTTCTCAATTCATCCTCATATCCTCTATTTTTTTTTTTTTTTTTTTATCATATTAGCTCCATATTTAGGTTAAATAATTGCATTGGGGATATTTTTTTTTTGTTCCATTCTATTCATCCTATGTGATAAGAATTTTTCTTTTAATTAATATACAACTCAATTAACTTAAAATTTTGCAAAATAGAAAATTTGATTAAAATGAAAAGTTTTTAATCTTTGGTCTATATAACAAACTCAAAGGATGATTGACTTATAAATTATGAATTTTAATTTCGATGGTTGGAGAAAGAAATATTGTTCGGTTAGACCGTCTTTGTTCAATCTCAATTCGTTGGGTGAAAACAAGTAGACTTTTATTATAATATTCAAATATACCTACATATGATTTTTTCTTTGTTTGTCTGCTTTTATAAATTTTAATACTTTGCCCCGCGCTAGTTAAGGCCCCAGTTCAAGTTAAAATGTCTAAAATATGAGCTAACGTGATTCACGAGTCATGACCCTATGTTGCGGAATTCTTTTTGTTCTTTTTAAACATCCCTACCTTGTTTTTTATTTTATTATTCACTTTTTTATAGGATTCGACAGTTTTTTTTTTCCCTTAATTTTGACATTTGTTAAATCTCTATTTTATGGTAGATTGTTTTTCTAATGAGTCATGCATTATTGAGAGAGCTGTCATATTAATCAAATGTTGAATGTTGTAATAATTGCTAGATTTCATATGATCATGCGGCCAACATGTGGTGATATATCAAATACCCTAATTTTCTTCATTATTTATGATTCAATGGCAAAATTAATTATTTTTATGTATTATCAAAACGATATTTTTAATATACATTGTATAGGTTAAGGCTTTTCTTTTTATAGAATTAATTCATCATGATCAAATTATAGAACTCAATAATTATTATCTAGTCAATAATATTATTGAGTTTTCATAGTAGTATGAAACCATAGATTTGGATCACTTATCTATTTCATAAAGTGCACTTGAAGCACCATGCATATTCATAGCATGCAATTAATCTCCATCTTAATTATAATGAATCAATCAAATATTTTAGATCTTAAGTGCATACCACTCAATGTAAGTACTGTTTAATCTTTCTCCTTTATTTTCCTGTTTATCTTTCATTGTCGCTAGAGATACAGTATAATATTATTCATGGCCATACATTCTGAGCTTGTAATATAAAAATTAATACAAATATTATATCACTTCAAAAATCTTCAAATACTAAAAAATGAGAGAACTATCTAATTATTTAATGCGTAAATTCAATTCAAAAATGATGGCCACTTGTTTAGTGCACATGAGACACGCATGCAGAGATTTGGTGTGTCCAAAGACAGCTACAAATTGGAAGAGAATCATATGCAATTGCCAAGGTTTCACAAATTATGGTCACCTGTTATAGACTTTGGGATCACAAGTTAAGCATTTCTTTTTCTTGAAGTGACAAATCAAAAAGGTGCTCATACTATTATAAATATGAAAGTCAGTGAGAGAGACTGGGAGATGGTTTTATAAAATTTATTTTTCTTCTTTTTATATATAGTTTTGTTCCAAGGTATGCACGTTTTAGGGTGTCGGTTGTGTGAACTAACTTTTATACTATGAATTCTCTTTACATTAGGTTTCAGGAATTGATTATTCTAATATGGTTAAAACCTCACATCAATTGCAATTCTAAATAATTTTATTATTTATGCCAATCAACTTCAGTTGAAAATCGAAATCAATGTTGATTTTTAGGTTTCCAAAACATATGGAATTCGGTATTGGTTTGATAAATCAAAGTACACGGCACATGTTTATTTATTTATTTATTTTTCAACATATCGTTCTCTTATATAATAATTACCATTCTAAAAACTACTTTAATGCTACTATTTATTTTACATATAACTATTAAGGGAAAGGATTTTGGGCACTAATGAGTATTGACAGCTTCATTTCCATTCCCTAATTCTAAACACACCCTGATTCAGTGGTTGGAGTATACCATCTTTCCTATCGTTAATTGAGTTCTAAAAATGACCAATCAAAAATAAACAGAGAATTAAAAATTAAAATCTAGATTTTGCGATCACAATTTGAAGTCAAGAAAACACAACCCATATCCAAACAATTGAGTAATATTATAATATAAGTCAATTACCCAAATGAAAATCATACACATTGTTCACCAATGAAGTTACTTCGAAGGTCATCTCCAATGGAACACTAAAATACTGTTTTGCACCACCTGGTGTTGTATAATTCATCAACACCAAAAATGATGTTGGAATACAAATTAATTTAATAAAATACAAATTAAATTATTATAAAAAATATACATGATTGGAAATATTTCATTGAGATATTTAAAATAAATATAATATTAAATATATTTTAATATATTAATAGTATATTAGTATAAAAGAAACTAAGTTTTTTAATGTACATAGAAATTTATTATTTCAATCATTATTTGATAGAAGGGTAACATATTTAATGCAAAAATTCAGTTTGATAGAATATTCTTTGAAAATGTTGTGTACACTAATGTGATGTAAAATATATTGAAATATAAAAAAAAAAAAATTGATATAGATACTATTTTAACATTAAAATGATATAAAATTTAGTAAATAACATTGGAGATGGCCTAATCTCTAACAGCATCGCAGTGGATTAAGGAAAACAATCGTTGACTATTTACTCGTTTAATCCGACCGAATATTCCATAGCGCGTGGCGCGTGGCTTTCTGTAAAACCAAAATAAATCAATTAAAAAAAAAAAAAGAAAAAGCAAAGAGAGAGCGAGAGAGAGAGAGAAACATTCGTGTTTAATGAACCACGTTTCAAAACTGACATACAAAGTCTCAGTCCAAATACGGAAAACGAGTCCTTCTCAAAAATATCCTCGCCTATCACGTGCATAATTATTCACAGTCAAATATATCACGTAAAATAAAATACATTAATTACAAATTCAACACCACCACAATCTACTCACTATATAAATAAACCAACAACACACGACTGGTGTCCAGTAGTTGGGTTTTGTGTGGCGTTGTTCTCTGACCTCTGTTTCTTCTTCAAAAGGAAATCTAAAATCTTTAATTTCTTGGAAAAGAAAAAGATTCAATGGACATGGAGTGGGAGCGAGGAGACGTTCTTGGTCACGGTAGCTTCGCGAGTGTCAATCTTGCCAGACCCAGGAAGGGCTCTGATCGGTTCCCTTCAACGATGGCCGTCAAGTCTTGTGAAGATTGTTGCTCTTCGACGCTCAAGAACTGAGAAAGCAGTGCTTGATCAAGTCGGTTCTTGCCCACAAATCGTGCGTTGTTTTGGTCAGGATTCTAGTATCGAGAAGGGCGAGAGGTTGTATAATCTGTTTCTTGAGTATGCTTCCGGGGGCAGTTTGGCTGATCAAGTCAAGAAAAACAATGGTAGCTTGAGAGAATCTGATGTTAGGCGTTACACGAGGTCGCTGCTCAAAGGGCTGCGTCATATTCACGCCAAAGGGTTTGTTCACTGCGATATAAAGCTCCAAAACGTGTTGGTTTTCGATGATGATGATGTCAAGATAGCTGATTTTGGGCTGGCGAAGAAATCGGGAGAGAGTGGAGGCCGTGGAGCTGGAGATGGAGAGAGCAAGTGTCAGTGCAGGGGGACTCCTCTGTATATGTCACCGGAAGCAGTAAACGACAATGAGTATGAGTCTCCTGGAGACATATGGGCTCTTGGCTGCGCTGTTGTGGAGATGGTGACTGGGAAACCTGCCTGGAATCACTGCAAGGATTCGAGTGTGTTTGCTCTGTTGATCAGAATTGGTGTTGGTGATGAGTTGCCTTTGATTCCTGAACAATTGTCTGAACAAGGTCAGGATTTTTTGATCAAGTGTTTTGTTAGGGACCCCAGGAAACGATGGACGGCTGAGATGCTTTTGGACCACCCTTTTGTTTTAATTGACGACAACGATCATGATGATGGGACTATGGCATTGAAGGATTTTAAAGAGTCATCACCAAGAAGTCCTTTTGGTTTCCCTGATTGGGTTTCGGTTCAGTCTTCAAAGAATTCGAGGTTTGATTCGTTTCTGTCATCCCGGAATTGTGTGTTGGATAGGATCAGGAATCTGGCGGGTGATTGGAGACCCGATTGGTCAGACCAGGACTGCTGGGTTACTGTCAGATGAAGGAAATGGCCAAAGCAACTTGGAGGCGATTATTGTTATTGTTGTTATTTTGATTACATGATTCCTGATTGCAACTGATTTCTTGTAATTGGCGCTGATCTTTTTTTAGACTGTAAAGGGGTAGGAGACAGACGATGGTAGCTCTTTTTTGGTACAGACTGACCTTACTTGATAGACTGGTTCCCATTGTGGCCACTATGGCGGCTAAGTGTACAGATGAGATTTTTTTATTCAATTAAAATATGAAATTGTGAAAATTACTCAGATTTTTGCTGATATTTCTTTTCAATTTGTGTACACATATCCTAATTTCAATCAAGTTTCAGAACAACACGATGCAAGTTACAAATTATCAAAAATAGCCTCCAATGAAATTTCTGTGGTGTCGTTGATGAGCATAATATTGGGTGCCATGCCTCTCAAATGTGCTGCTTTAATTGCGGGAATCAAACAGGGGAATTTAGACCTTTAACTTTTGGCCTTTGTTAAAGTTTCTGCCCCCTCCCTCTTCAAATTCACCAGTGAATCTCAAGTTTTGTAAATTTTCCTCCATTAATTGCGATTTCCAAAACAGAGTAATTCATGTTGTTGAATCTGTTACTTTAATGCGTGAGTAATTGTGTTTAAAATGTTGGAGGCATGTCGCATATAATATAATTCAATGCAACAATTTCAAGGGTGTGATGTGAAGCAAAAGATGCTCAGGATCTTGCAATTGAAGACAAATAACAATTAGGTGACAGTCATTATCAAATTGTTTAATGTCTTAATTATCCATAATCGTTACCAGACACCTAAGTGATGAACCAATTAAGATAGTCATCAATTTCACGCACATGTTGATTAGCCATTAAAAATTTTTAACTTTTGAAATTTCTGATTCTCGTGCGATACCTAAATCTTTTCTTGATTATGACATGCTTACTTATTTGTCATTGAGATTTGCAACAAGATTAGATCAACTGGTAGTAGTGGGTTTAATGGTGTGATTTAGTTTAAGTGTAATACTATCATGGTTCACGTTTAATAAATCTAGCTAGTAATTAAATTTGCAGATAATTAAGATCTTGTCAACAGATAAAACAGTTTTGCACTTCTGCTTTTGCTTGCTCAGAATGCCTCGAATCCTATATGGGCTCTATTGTTATCTTAGAGAATTCTAGTTTTTACTCCCAAACATTGCAAACTATGTTCATGAATGCTGACTAACACGTCAATGGTAAGTGGATATATCTCAATTCCCCAAATTTCATGAATGAATTGCAGAGAAAGGTGAGTGTAAAAATTGTATAAACAGTTTTTGATTAACTAACTGGTGAACAATTACATGATATCTAGACTTATTGGGAACTCAAAAATCTAGGGCTATAACTTTGAAGTGATAGTACCATTGTGTGTAGAAAATTTTTGGTTTCGATATAACGTATACCTTTTATTCAAATAATACGAAACTAAAAACGTCATTGACTTTCTATATCATATGAAATTATTTGAATAAAATATGCCTTGTGCATTGGATGTATCAAGTTTCCTCCATTGTGCCAAAGCTACACAAGATAACTTTCTTTTTTTTTTTTGTTGGAACCAACATAAGATAGCTTCTGAATAGTATCATTTAGTTTGTTTTTTTTTTCTTTGAAAAGAGTATCATTTAAAATTAAACTCTATAAATCTTAATTCTTACCCAAGATCTTGTAATTTTAATGGTAAGAATATGGGTTGGGCTGGATGAATGTGATGTTGCTATGCAGCGCAACTTTGTGGGCCTCTTAATTGAAATAATAATAATAACAATAACGTGGACGTTGGTTGATGCCGGCTTCTTTGTTTTTGAAGCCCATGCAAACCAAGTAAAATCTAAAAGGGGTAATTTCACTTTAATTCCTAAGTTTTGATGAAATATTACTTTCTAGATGGAAACTACTTTTGGGCTAACGTGTGAGGGTTTTTTGGATAAACTTTTCCAAAGTGGTGTTTTCTGATAATATTTTTATTTTCAAGGGCTCTTTAGATTTTTTCCCTTTTTTAGGATACCATTTACAGGATGAATAAATCTAAGAAGGGTGCATTCCATTTAAATTTTTAATGACTTTTTTATAATTTAAAAGTTGAGATGCATTCAATATAAACTTTTAAAAGTTCTATAAAAGTCATATGGTATTAATATAGGATTTTTAATGACTTTTAAAAAATCTATAAAAATTATGAGATATTCAATCAAAACTTTTTAATAGTTTATAAAAGTTATAGAGTATCCAAAATATCAATGATTTTGATAAAATTTTAAATTTTAATGACTTTGGTAGACTTTTATGTTAAATTTATAGTAATCAAACTCTACAAATTTTCTCACTCACCTCAAAAACTTTTGTAGGCTTTTATTGTTCATTATAAAATGCAAACCTCACAATTTCTTTTACATGTGATCTCCCCAAACTCAATGATAGTCATAAACAAAAATATTTCACTTAATTTTTTTAAAGAAAAAAAAAAACAACACACACACACACACACACGTAGATATATATATATATAAATATGTGTGTATATATATATGTATATATAATTAACGATTGTGTTGCAAGCTAACAATTTAACACAAATAAGTGAAAATAGAACTCACAAATGTACAGATGAAAAATCTCATTGCTTTAAAATCGATAAAATTAATCAATGAAATCTTTGTTTTTTATATTAAAAAATAAGAGAAAAAACCTCTATTTCAAATAAAAAAGGAAAAAAAATAAATATTTGGACTTTTTTTGCTAGTGGTTTATTAAAAAAAAATAAATTTTAAATTTGATTGTTTAATTATATCCATACATGTGATTTTTTTTTTCAACTTTTATTATTATTACATACTTGTTGGGGAATTTCTTAAACTTTTACTTTTGATTAGTTAATTTGATTAGTATAGTAATCAATTTTGATATTTGTAAAATATTATAAAATTAACAAACTTGAATTTTGTAAAATATTAGTTTTGATAATTGTTTTTTATAGTTTATGTCAAAAGAAAATATTTTTATTGAGATGAGAAATATAACTTACAAAAAGTATAATTTGCACTGAGCTTGTCAAATGAATATATATTTATTTTGAAAGTAAATGAAAATCTATAAAAGTCTATCAATATCTACGAATCTTTGTCATTACTAATTAATGAAGGGGATAATTTTAACTTATTTATTGAGACTCAGGAACAATAAAAAGATTATGCTAATGAATAGAGGGTTACTATAGTTGCTGATATATAGAACGATATTAGGATTATTGATAAGATATTAGAGATTTTATTTTTCATTGAAGACATAAAATAAATAATAAAACGTTTAAAATATTTGGTCTTTTGATTATCAATTTATGTAATTGAAGTGACTTTACTTTTATTTGATATGTTATGCTTTTTCATCATTATTGATATGATAAATATAGTTTTATTAACTTATAAAGTGTATATTATATTATAAGTTAGTGAAAATTTAATCTACTGAAAGTACTGTGAAAGTCTATAAAAATCTATGAAAGTTTATGAAAGTCTTTTATAATTTCTTTTAAGAGTTAAAAGTCTATCAAAGTTAATAAAAGTCTTTTAAAAAAATTTTATGAGAGTTTATGATAGTTTTCATGAATTTGTAAAATTATTAGAAAGTCTATGAAATTCTACAAAAGTTATTAACTGAAAAAAATTTATAAAAGTCTTTTAAAATCATGATTGAATACACATTTCTAAGTCATTGTTAGAATTAATAAGTGGTTTCTACTATCAAATTTTGAACTTATGGTGCGTTTACTTCAACTATAGAAATAGGAATAAGAATTGAAATAATCTAAAATCGGAATATAGGAATCAAAATAAATTGTTTATTTTAATTGTAAGAATCGAAATAGGAATCAATATCAATAATATTCTCATTGAACTGTTTATTTTACTTTGAAATAGAAATAATTAATTACAATTTATACAAATATTTTTAATTAAAATTATATACTCCATAAGCAGTTTTTATAAAAGAAAAATAATAATAATAATAATAATGTAACCATTGAGATTTTGTAAATTGCAAAAGATGAGCTATTGATTAATTGCTAGTTGGGTATTTCTTTGCAAGAGCCGACATAGATTATAAAAGTATGAACAAGTTCATATATATATATATATATATTTCAAAAAGAACAAGGAAATCAACATTTTTTATGTCCATGAGAATGATGCACGAGACGAGCAATCCAAAAGTATCTCTGGATATGGTAATGTCTAAAGACAAATTTTCATATACAATATTGTCTAAGAGTTGATCATTCTATTTTACTTTTTACCACCAAATTATATTATAAGTTAATACAATCTATTGCATGACAGGTTAAACGACATTTTGGGCAAGAAAGAGAGACGACGAATAAGAACAAAAAGAGGTCCAAAAGCTGACATTAAAACATGACTTGCAAAAAAACAAAAACAAGCAAAAAGTATCTGATTTTTAATAAGGGGTATAAAAGTCTATTTAATAATTGAAAGAGAATGAAAAAAATATTCCCAGAGATGAAGAAATGAGATTCTCATTCCATAACTTCAAATTCAGGTGAAATCTACTATTTTATTCCCATTATATATTGATTTTAATGTAAGTAAATATCTATAATCATTCTCATTCCTTATATCGTTAAGTAAACAAGTCCTTAGAGAGTTGAGGATTTCAATACTTTAAATGAATTTTTAAATTCTAGAATTGCGGTTCTTTCCTACCAACACCGTTTTACTACACAAATTAAAAAGTAGGAAAAAGAACTAATACTTTCTGCATTTTATAAAATGTGAGCAGGATTTGTTTTAGGCTGCTGAATCAGCATTTTTCTACGCCACGCAAACTTGCTCAAAGCTGGACGTATACGTAATGTAGTTGAAGTCAAACATCTTTATGTTGTGGCAAGTAACTAATCACTGAAAATAAATTACATTCACATTTTTTTTTAATATGAGAAATGAGTGTGATCTGACTATACCAATAAAATGATAAAACCATCCCTAAATAATACCCTTCCCATAAGAAGCCAAAGCAGAGATCAACTTTTCAGCATCAATTTTCGTACCTATATACACATCACAATTCACACGTATCCAAATGTGAACAATTATTATTTAATTATACATGTAAAATTTGAGTGTCGGAAAACACATTTAAACCACTAAAAAAAGAGACACATTTATATAAAATCATATTACAATAAATAATACAATATAAAAACCACCGACCTATCTCAGATTGCAACTCCAGGGAAGCCTTCAGTTATTAGGACCCACAAATAAATCCCGATTCCACTCCCCAGTTGTTCTCTCAACCATTAAATAACACACAGCGCAGCTCTTCAATTATAATCTTTCTCTGATCATCAATTAATTGATCACACTAAAAGATCAAGTACAAGTCTGTCTCGTAATAAATAAAATCTCAGTGGTAGTTGCACTTGTTCTTTAGTGAAATGGGCGCATTCATCGTTTTGGGGTCCATTGTCACATAGCATTCGACTCTCTTGTAGAACTTGGGCTTGACCAATCTGCCTAGAACATAAGCTCTTGAGCGAACCATGAAGTTAAGTGTCAATGGCACTGGTTGTGTTGGCGCACCATTTACACTGCTCAGGCTAGCTCCTCCTCCATATAAAGGAATGTTGTTTCCCTTTAGCATCACTGTTATTGATCTCTGGCTCTTCCTTGATTGGTAGAATTTATTTATCTGCGAGAACCAGTTCGGTTAAATTTTTAATGAATGGAAAAAAATTTGATAGAGAAATAAATAGTTACGTGTAGTAGTTGAATATATACGTACAGTTCCTGCGGCCACGGTGAGTTGAGAGAAGGACAGATCTAGTGGTGTCGATGTGACGTGGACACCGAAAAATGTAGCAGTGTTTCGAAATGTCAGCTTCACTGAACAGTTCATAGACACCATATCAGTTGCCACTCCTGAAAAATCTACTCCGGCTTGGATCACGAATTGATCAAATGAAATGCTCTGCAACGTCCCACATTTTGGTTCAACAATAACATTCAAGTGAATATAATTATTATAATGACACAGACACACATATATGCAAAACATTATATTATATATGTATGTATACATATTTACCTTCATAGTAATGGTGGGCTTTTGAGGCTTGCTAGCACCCCACAGGATCAAAGAAAAGAGGGAGAAAAGGACGATGAAACCGAGAACAAAAGTGAGGAAATAGCAGCGACGAGAGAGGCCAGTAGGAATTATGTCCCCATCGAGAAGTCCTTCTTCTTCAATGGCGTCAAACTCCTTCCAGGGCTGCTGCTTGTGGCGGGACTTGCGGTCAGTAGTAGTCTTGCGGTGGTGGTGGGGTTTGAGGGAGGCAGAGAGGCGAGTGGAGGACGACTCACGAGAGGAGTGGGGTCCCAAAGAAGAGTTGGAGTGAGAATGAGGAGGAGAGCCCATGGGACTGAGCACTGGAGTGGACTGAAACGAGTTGGTCGTCTTCTCTCCATCGTGAGAGTCCCTTGAAGGGCTCTGCACGTAGTAGACTGCACGACGAGGGGATCTAGTCGGCGATGACTGTGTCAGGCTGCTCACCTCTGAGTCCGTCTTCGAGAGCTGCGCAGACATTTTTGTTGGTTTTGCTAACTGTTGAAGACCAAGACCGAGAGAGAGAGAGAGAGACCGAGAGAGAGAGAGAGTGTGTGGGCGGTTGCTCTACTATGTCTACAAGTGCTACTTGGTTGTGTATTTTTTTGTGAAGGATCTACAGGCAGAAGAAGAAATTATGGTGGCGCACGTTGCGGAGGGGTTTTTGTTTAATGTTATCGATTCGAAGGCAATAAATGGGGGAGATGGTGGACTACATTTCACTGATGGCACCTGTCTCCATGTTTTTTTTTCCCCTTCATAAGTGAAAGCAACTGATAATATTCTATATACGCAAATTCTATTAAGATTTTTGGTAATTTTTTTTATTATAAAAATAATCTAATATCGATAAGGTTGTAAGTATGCAAATATACATATGAACATGATCTACAGTGAGTTAAAAAAAAATCTACAGTAAAACGTGGTGGGTTGCATCAATAGTGACAACCCGTTTGTTATTTGTGTATGTCAAGTTCAAGCTCATCAGCCAGTGCCACTAGAGTGTGTGATAATTTTTTCTCTCATTATTTATGGTTTGCCTTCCCACTTTTTATGGGTTGCTTCTCTCTCATTTTTTAGAACTGATTCCCATGTTGTACTACAATGACTATTACTACTGATCCTGATTATATCCTGCAATGATATCAATCATTAAAAAAAAAAAGATCAACAGTAATTAAATATTACATGTGTAATCTAAATATTTAATACTACATCTATTCTCATGTCACTAAGTATTAATATATGCAGCATTTACAATGTATGGAAATTACACATATCATGAATACTCTATTATAAATGTAGAAGGGAGATATACATAGTTAAAATAATGGATCTATAGTTTGCATTTTGAGTTTTTTAGTTCTTATGTACAAATGAAAATTTGAGTATGTATGAGATTTTTCTATTAAATTTTCAAATTTTTTATTGAATTTTTTTTTTTCCATTGTTACTTAGGAGTTAGGCTTAGGACAAGGTTGATTGATACATAACATTAAATTTGAAACATAAAAAAGATTAAAAAAAAAAAAAAGACAGGCCATCCTTGCTCCTTGGAGCAGCTGATAGGCAATTGAAAATAATAATTACAAGGTTGTGTGATCAGACCTATCTTGTCAACCACTTTTTTCATCTATTAAAAACACACGAATAATTTTAAATGAACATAAAATTCAAGGAGCTCTCATTTTCTATACTCAAAAAACTGAAAAATATGATTAATTTCAAAATTTAATGAGACCTGACACTACCTCTTTTCTTCTCGAATTTGTGTGAGTTTTTCTTGAATTTCGTTGGAAGTCTCTCAAAAACCTAAGACAATTTATTAGAAAATTTTCCTGTATATACAATGACAATCCCAACAATTTTTTTTTTGAGGTAAAAATACTAATACAATCAATTTTAATAACATATTAGATAATAAAATGAAAATATATGTATCTTAGCTAATTTAATCAAAGAAGTGACAATCTTATAGCAAATTGAAAACATATAAAAATTCATAAGTACATTACCTATTAATACAAATGACTGGATACTTCCTATTTACTTAAATGTTAGGAGTTTAATTCCTATTAAATTTATTTTAAAATTTACGTGAATAATTTTTTTATTGGAATTAATTGTTTCTCGTCGATATAAATAAATATATAAGGCATCCAAATTATATTTGATCTCAAAATTTTAAAAGAAAACACACGTTATTAAAACCTTCACTTAACTTTTCTCTTCAACAAAAAGCCTTAAAAAATAATTTTATATTTAAAACAATAGCTCTTCTATGCATGGACCTAATTTTTCCTTGCAACTTGAGCCTAAAATTTATGATTTGATCCATGGAATGGTCGTACAGGCTCAGCTTCTTCGATCAATGAAATTATGTTAAAACTTGAAGTGAAGAGTGGAGTAGAAAACAGATCTAGAAAAATATTTGGAAAATGGGGAAAGAGACAAAGAGGGTTCATCTCACGTGCGCCACTGCCCCCAATAAGGTTGACCCAAAGTGTTACTATAAATGCATCTTCCATAAGTTTACATCACATGTAATTGACAAAACATGAAAAATGTAAAATAAACACATGTCAAGATCTAACCACCGTATGGTCCGGATCGTCCATTTTAAATAAGTCAAAGACATTTGCCTTGTTTTTGGCTAGCTTGTATGAATTTGCTTTGTACCAGTTTGGCTAAGGACCATGTTATATGTCGAGCTGTGGGACTGTGGGAGTCTGGTGAGGTAGAAAGCCTCTCATTTTGACGTACATATTTCATCACAGAAGTTACCAACTCCTGTGGCTGAAACGTGTAACACCATATAGCTCTATGATGCAAAGGGGTTTCGAATTTTGCAATTGATAAAAGATCAATCAATCAATCCTTGATTCCCTGCTGAAAGTCAGCAGAGAATTTCAGTATGTTATTACTTCTGTTTCAAGATCAAATATATTGTGAGACTTGTTGAATTAATGTAAGTCCAAGTACAAAGAATCATTAAGACTGATCAAGTTAACATCATATATAGATGCAGTGACATGAGGTTTTTGAGGATCTTATGGGCTCATTAAAGAGAATCATTAAACCATATAGACCTCCTGAAAATTATTTTCAAGTCTTTTTGGATGAAAATCTGAGTACATAATCTTATTAAATTGTTCCATGATAGATGATATGATTCTGCATGGGATAAAATTAACATGATAGGTTAGATGAATGTTTAGGAGCGAAACTTTTATATAAATTGTTAATTATTTGATTATAAAAGAAATTTTATGTAATTAATGTGTTAAAAATGATATATAAGAATTATAATAATATAGGTTTATTAGGATTTTTATTTGGAAAGACCGGAATATAATTAATAATGTATCATAAAAATACTTTTAACATTTAATTTTTCTTTTTATCAAGATATTTAAATGTAATAAAATAGTTAAAAATATTAACTCGAAAAAGTCTAAAATTTGAAATTTTCTTAATAGAGTTAAAGTAATTTTTTTTTATTTATTTAAAAACGTTATTGAAATGATAACTAAATGATATAAAAATAATTTAAAAGAGTGTTTTTAAGTATTTTTTAAATTATAAAAAAAAAAAGAAGAAAAAAAAAAAAGAGGTCTTTTGATCAGTAGGGAAGCTCTATCCAACCTATAGGAAATTGTCCAAGATTTGTTGAATCAAAACTTACTGCTGATTATATTTACTTTTCACATAGGTTATGGCCTCAATTGGACTTCTGACTACATGCGCTGCTTCAAAATCTACCCATCTCAGAGAACCATGAACCACTAGTAAATCTTCCATCACTTGATCCCAGTTAACCGAGCTACTGTTCTCAAACTTGTGTTTGAAACTCAACATCTCTGGCTCAATTGTCGCCTCGAAATTTGTCTTTGGTGCCACCTTAGCTGTATAATGTGCCTCTCTATCCCCCACATTAGTCACTGTTCTCTGAAAAGTTTGTGGCCTTGAAAAATGCAATAAAACAAGGGTAATTCAAATCCAGAGATGGGTTTGAACAATTATAAGCAGAGGATTCTGGATCATATGAACTTGCTTTGCAGTACATTAGATACTTTAATCTAATATGTTATTAAATTATACATATTACTTAATGTTCTCGAAATAATATTTCAATACTGTTTGTGCGAAATATAAAAACAAATTAATGAAACTCATGTATTTGTTAATTTCTTTGTAAATAGGCACGGTTTTTCGCTAAGATTACAAATCTATAAGCGTATTAGTACTTTTTTTATAATATTTGAAGGCTGATACAAGTAGAAGAAATAGCAATGTTTTCTTTTTTTTTTTTTTTTTTTTTTTTTTTATTGTTTTAGTAATTTATTAAAACATAGAAGCTATGTATAGACTATAGCCTATAGGTATGCATTATGGGCCGAGGACCTGGTGATGATCCAAAAATTGGTGAAGACCCAGGCCTTTCTCAAGTTGTCCAACAATTGGATCAAGCTGGCTGCGTGGTAGCTTTCATGCATGTATTCTGAATGCTGACTATTTATTTGTGTCTGATAATTCTCTAACTTAGGACATAATAAAATTCTCTTTAAGACCAATCGATTTGTAATAGTATAGATAGTTTTATAATAAAACAAAATATTTTGCCATTGTTCAAGCGACAGTAATAAAAATTTCAGGACATCGTGATAGAGAAGCGACCCTTATTTATATATATTAAGCTATAAACAATGCTGATATTTTACTAATTTGCTATTGGGCAAATCCTTTAATTCCTCGTCAATGAGGTGAAAAATATTTCGCACTAATTCTTTGATCTCCCATATGAAGAAAAACTCATGTTGCCGGTTTGCTTTAATGGAATTATTGTAGCCAAAGCTTTCATTAACCGTCAATCTCAAATAGCATTTGTATCAGAAATAGGTTGTGTATGATGTAATATGTGGGGCTTCTTCCAAATTCTTCCTAATCTTCAATTGCCATTTGCCAGGTTTATTTACCTAATTACTCTTTAAAACACTTGCAACCCGGACAAACAAGTTTGAAATATTAAAAATATTGTAATAAAACAAATCATATATGTCATAGACTTCGATCTAATAGAGGACATTTCGAACCAAAAGTTAGAAAAAGAACACGCACGCGTGGTACGCAAACTATATGACATTTGGTGTCCATTAAACTCCACCATGTGAAGTCATTGTAGTACTAATGTTTTTTTGGGGGGGGGGGGGGGGGCGGGGCCGGGGGCCGGGGGTGTGTGGGGGATGGGTGTATTCAATTATGACTTTGAAAAACTTTCACATATTTTTTTCATTGAATGATTTTTGTAGAATTTTATAAACTTCTAATGACTTTATAGATACATGAAAAACTCTCATAAATTCTTTTATAAAGGATTTTCATTAACTTTAATAAACTTTAAAAAAAAAAATTATAAATAACTTTCATAAAATTCTATAGACTTTTATAGATTTCCACATACTTTCATAGACTAAACTTTCATCAACTTATAATATAATATACACTTTATAAGTTAATAAAATTATATTTATTATGTCAATAATGATGAAAATACATGACACAAATAAAATTAAAGTCACATCAATTATATAAATTGATAATCAAAACACCAAGTATTTTAAGTGTTTTATTATTCATTTTATGTCTTTTATGAAAAATAAAATCTTAAATGTCTATTATTATCAATAATCCCAACATCTCTCTACATTGTAGTAGTTATAGCAGTTTTCTATTCGTTAGTATACCATCTCTGTTGTTCTTGAGTCTCAAGAAATGAATTAAAATCATTCATTTTCATTAATTAGTAATGATGACAATGATGAAGATTTGTAGATATTGATAGATTTTTATAGATTTTCATTTACTTCTAAAATAAAAATATTTTCTTTTAGCAAACTCGTGCAAATTATATACTTTGTAAGTTATATTTCTCATTTTTTTGACATCAGGTAAGTAAACTGGTGAAAAATAACTATTAAAAGTAAAAGTTTAAGAAATTCCCCAACGAGTATGAATAGGAATAAAAGTTGAAAAAAAAAATCACATGTTTAGATATAATTAAAAAATCTAAAAAAATCTCCAAATATTATTATTATTATTTTTATTTGAAATAGAAGTTTTTTCTCTTATTTTTTAGCACAAAAAATAAAGATTCTGTTAATTGATTTCATCAATTTTAAAGTAATGAGATTTTCAAATGAGATGATTTGGATTAATATCCATCTGGACTTCTTTTTTTTTTTTTTTTTTTTGGGTATTGTGTATATATATATTATAAAATGTTTCCCTTTCTTAAATTTATTTTGTCGAGATATAATTCTTCAATTTTGATTCAAACTTGAAATCTTCTATAAAATAATAAATTTATGTCCTTTGGAAAAGAAGAGGTCTAATAAGATTCAAAAACTAAATTTGAATATAGGAAAAAAAATATTGACTATTATAATTCACAATAAAATAGAAGTGAAATATATATATGTGTGTGTGTGTGTGTTTTTTAAATAAGTGAAATATTTTTACTTATGGCTATTATTGAGTTTGAGGAGATTCAAATGTAAAAAAAATTGTGAGGTTTGCTTTTTATAATTAACAACAAAAGTCTACAAAAGTTTTTTAGGGGAGTGTGAGAAAATTTGTAAAGTTTGATTGTTATAAATTTAACTTGAAAATCTCTAAAACTCTACCAAAGTCATTAAAATTTTAAATTCTATAAAAGTCATTGACATTTTGAATACCTCATAACTTTTATAAACTTTTAAAAAGTTTTGATTAAATGTCTCATAATTTTTATATATTTTTTAAAAGTCATTAAAAATTTATACTGAATACCACATAACTTTTATAGAGTCTTTAAAAGTTTATATTAAATACACCCGGACTTTTAAATTCTATAAAAATCATTAAAAGTTTAGATTGAATACACCTCATTAATTGCTAGATTAAATTGGGATATAGGCAAAAGATAGGCCTAGATAATCACTGAGGAAAGGAAATGAAAAGCCAAAAAGAGCAAGAGACGAAAGAAATTAAAGTGGGTGGCAAAGAAACTAAAATATAAATCATATCACCTTATAATCTACAATGATTACAGGCCAAACAATACTCAAAAAGCTGTGCCTTTCAAGGAGATTCTGGCACGAGGCTTGTGGCCACTATTGGGCTTCTCACCACATACTTACCATCATCATTCACCCATGTTAGAGAACCAAAAACCACGTCCTTTTCCAACCATTTTGGGCCCTCCAAACTAAGCTTGTAGCTTTGCTCTTCATATTTCTGCTTGAATTCTAGTCTCTCTGGCTCCACATACACCTTCAAGCCTTCCATGCCTTGCAATTTTGCAATGTAACTTGTAGCTCCCTCACCAACATTCGTTACAGTCCTCCAAAATACTTGCACCACCTTTTCATTTGGATTCGAATCGATGTTATTAAAAAAAGCAATGAAAGATGGATAATTAAGATCTTTAGAACGGTTAATACAGTTATGAGAGGATTTTGTAATGATTTGGATTTGTGTTGGTGTGTAGTTCATTCCGCATAGAAACTTTATGTAGTCCTCCGCTGTTGCATCATAGACAAGGCCAGGATCAAGAGCCTTGTTGGGATTGACAAGGCCAGCTCCCATTTCTAGTGGACTTGCTGGCAGGTCATAGTTTGCAATATCTTTAATGGGACCAAAAGTGTTGTCTAGTGAGTTGGCTGTGGTCACCAGGGCTGATCGAATGGCTGCAGGGCTCCAATCAGGGTGGACTGCCTTCACAAGCGCTGCCGCGCCTGACACGTGTGGAGTAGCCATGGAGGTGCCTGATATGAGATTGAAATTGCTATACAAGAGACGTGACCGAAACTTAGCAACTGAACTAATTGGTGACCATGATGCTAGGACTAGTGATCCTGGGGCCAAAATGTCTGGCTTTAGGACATTTGGGCAGCTGGGAAATGGCCCTCTAGAGCTATAGCTATCTACCTTTGGCGCTGGCTTTGTACCAATAACTGTCTTTTGAAATTGAAAACTTCCTGTTGGGTTGTTGCTCTGCTTTATGTAGTCTATTACGGTTTGACCATCTTGTAGTCCTATAAATGCTGCTGGAAATGAGCTTCGGATGTAGAACTCTGACTCTGATACAGAAGAGTTAGAAATGAAAACAGAACCAACAACCCCTGCAGACGCTGCGTTTTCTATTTGACTGCTTATGCTTAAATTATCCATGCACACAATAATGTTAAATTTCACTTTCTTCAATTCTGTCACACTTCCACATCCATCCATGTAAACAAGAGGAATTTGTCTTAAAGAAGAATTTCCAGGATACATTGAGGCAAAGCTGATTTGAACTTGATTTCCCAGAGTTAGAATTCCTTCAAATTGGCGATCTGTGATGGCTGCACCAACAGTCAGCAGCCATGGTGCACCATTGATTAATGTCCAATATAAAGGACCATCATTTCCAGCAGATGCTACTACAAATATACCCTTCTTCATGGCTGCAAAAGTGGCTATTGCAACCGGATCATCTTCCAGGAAAATGTCCTCCACACCTATGCCCAAAGACAAAGACAAAATATCAACTCCATCTTGCAATGCTTGGTCTATTGCAGCTATAACATCAGATGAATAGACCCCATCTCTCCAAATTGCCTTATACATGGCTACATGAGCCCGCGGTGCCATGCCTCTAGCAATGCCTGTCGCATAACCAAAATAAGATGCACCTCTTACATGGTTACCGGCAGCTATGGATGAAGTATGTGTACCATGTCCACTAACATCCCGAGGAGAATTGATAGGAATTTTCAACTTGGGATTGTTAGCTATCAGGCCCTTGTTGTAAAACCGAGCCCCAATGAGTTTGTTGTTACATGAGGAAGCATTGAACCTGGTGCCATCCATGCACTTCCCTTTCCATCTTGATGGAACTTTTGTCAATCCTGCATCATTGAAGCTCTCACTCTCAGGCCAAATTCCAGTGTCAACCACTCCAATGATGACACCTTCACCATAACTTGATGCAGGCCATGCACCAGATGAGGTACTCAAGCCAAGAAACTGAGGTGTGTGGGTTGTGTGAACTCTGAGAGGATGATCAGGAGTGGAAGAAATGTACCCTGGTGAGTTCTTGAGGACCTCAAGCTCAGAAGCAGTAAGAGTTGCACTAAATCCATGAATGGAATTTGTGTAACTGTAGATATGTTTAGAAGGGTTTGATATTGAAGAAAGCATGGACAAATACCAGCTGTGGTGGCTAGAAAAGGCCTTTGGCATAGCTGACGTGTCCATGTGAATGATATATGTCTCAAGTAATTGTGTCTGCAGAGTGGAGCTAATGCGGAAGATAGTGAACAGAAGTGTAGATACAAGCTTGAGAGTAAAAGTAGCCATGGACAAACAATGGTTATTGCCTTCACTGAACACTATCTTAGCAATATATAGTCTTTACTTTTTTTTACTTTGCCTATAGAAAGCCCGACCAACATGTATAGTCTTGTTACTTCACTAGAGCGAGTCTCTAACCAAGTAAATAAATTTGTTTTCCAAATAATTGCATGTAAGGTTGCAGCCCCAAAGTATCCTTTAATGTAATTTGGCACTTCTTTTTTTTACTTTACTAAAAGCAGTCTGGCTAGTGGGAAACACACACCATCAATAATTCTCGTTTCTGCCGCTAAATAGAGAAGATGGCTCCCGTGATTATCTTTTGCACAAACAAACCTTTTTATTAGGTTCTCAGTGTGGGGTATTGGAGGATGAGTGCTTAAATGTTACAACTAAAGCTTTGTTGGTGAAACTGTAACCTGTGAAATCTCCATCTATGAACACTATTCAAACAATTAGTGGGTTGTGAACTTTTTAAAGGTTGTGCCTTCGTTTGTGCCTGTTGGTAAGTGATTGTGCCTTCGTTTTGACTTCTAAGATTCAGAACCCGGGTTCAATAACCCTAACGCACGTGACACGAGTGTATATTTTGAAATAAAATCAAAGAAAACACGATCGTGAGAATCGAACCCGGGGGGTGAAATCAAAGCAGGACTCATACCCCCACTGCCCTTGCGTGCTTTGTTAGATCATGAGCTTTGACAACTAAATAACTTTTAAAAAATTCCAGCAGGAGCACCTGCCCTGGCTAGCCACGTACTGGGTCCGTCCCTGACAGGACGTATTGTTTGGCTATAAAATGAGCCATTTTGTTTTCATCAATAGGATCAAAAGTAGAAAGATAAAACTTAATGTCTTCAATCACGACTTTGACACCGAAAAATGGTTGATGAGTTGAAAGATTGTGAACAACCAAAAATTGACATATATATCTTTTCAATAATTACATTACATAGCTTATTCATTTAAGATAGTTTATCATAATCTAGGAAAAAGAAAGAGAAACCATAGAGCATGGTTTATAGCAAGATTTATTTATTTTTATATTCCTTACCCACCAGGGGATAAACAGCCAGCAACATTAATCAGCCTAGAAAGCCAATCCGGCAAAGAATCCGTTTACTCCCTAAGAAATAAATAGTGATTAAAAAGTGAATCCCTATATATTGAAAAAAAAAATAGTGATAGAAGTTTTTTTTTTCTTTTTTTCAATACAAAAACAGTGATAAAAGTTGTACGATTCACAGTCGAGTAATAAAAACTTCTAGCCAGAAGACCATTAATCATCGATTTAAAAATAGTTTTCTTGAAAGGATCCTATTAATGAGTGCTCACATAATATAATGCATATTAAGAACATTTGTAATATAGAAAATTCAGTTAAACATGCTAATATTATTTTTTTGGACATCAAAATCTGTATTCTTTTTTCTTTAAAAAAATGTATTTTTTTTTATTAATATAGATAATACAATCAGGATCTCCTACCGTAAATCGCACATAGATGGAAGGATCTACACATGAAAATACGTAAATCACATAAAGGAGGAAGAGACTCATGCACATAAGTGTGTAAACCATATGGATGTGGAAGAGATCCACACACCCAAGTGAAAATTGCTCCCTGTAGAACTTCAAACTCAAAGGAGAGACAGGGGTGGTGCCTACCCACCAACTGCATCAAAGTCTGTATTCAACTATTTATATTCTTAAAACAAACACTAAAATAATATTGCTGTAAAAAAAACACTAAAATAATATTTTATATAATAGTTTGTTAGAGCTACAAAACATAATTTTGTAAGCTAAATACGAAGCAAATATGAGATTTTGAATGGTTAAAACTCTAATAAAAAATGAAAATACAAATTTTTTTTACAGAAAATGACAATACAATTATAATAACAAAAAGTCACAGGTTTAGGTCTGATTTCTTCATAGGGAAGGCAGCCATAATCATGGAAGTTTTCAAAACAAAGAAATTACATATTTTATTTTTTATTAATGGGCGCAGCGGAATTTTATACAAACACGATCCCTTTGGAATTTTCTGTGCACTTGTTAAACCTCGAGAAATCCCAGTTTGGTTTTCGTGAATTGTCTAATAAAATTATTCGTCACCATTGGCAATAAAGATCAGTTTATAAATATATATATATTCGACACACGACAAATCACAATTAAAAAATGGAACTTAAGACATCATTTTTCAGATTTTGCTTAGCTTAGAGCGTGTCATTGTATTTATATTGTTGATTTTATATGTCAAATTGAGCTTTTTATTATTCCAAGTTTGTACAAGAAAGATTCTTGGTTTTAATTTTTATTTTATTCTATAGACATTCCTGAACTACTTTATAATTTTTTAAAGCTTTTTGGGTAAATTATCCACAACCTATCTACAAATTTGATATTCACAGACGTATATAACTTTTTTATTTGTTTACAAAGTCCTCTCCTAACTGACATGTTAACTAGATTTGACCATGAAATGATCACCTTTACCATTTAAAAGTGTTGAAAGATGAAATTACCCATGAGTACTGTTAAATTGTTATGGGTTGATTTTGCAGCCAAATGAAATTACCAATATGCTCTTAAAATTATCTTCAACCAAAATCATCTTCAATCCTAGAAAACCTCCACTCGAAATCATATTCAATCTCTCCTCCCTCTCATCTTCAACCAAAATCATCAACATCAATCGCCAACCCAAAATTATCATCATCAATCAATTAACAAAAATTAGTGTTCAATCATAAAAATTTTCCTAAAACAATTCACAATCAACTCCAAAACAATCCAAAACAGCCCAACTGAGTTCGAATCCTTCAAACTCAGAACCTTCGAACCCCGAACTGGGTTTGGAGAGGATTCGAACCCAACCAGAATCCAATTCTGGGTTCGAAAATGTTCGAACTCGGATCGGGTTTGAATCATTTTTGAACTCACATATGGGTTCGATTAAAAGAAGAAGAAAAGAAGAAAAAGAGAAGAAGAAGAATAAGAAGAATAATAGAGAATAGAGGGACAGTGAACAGTTGGAAGAAAAAGAAGAGAAAGAGGAGAGAGACGCTGATTGGAGAGGAAAACAGTAGGTTTTTGTGTTTTTATTTTAAATTTATTTTTTTCCTTAAATTAATTTCCATTGTCTATTTTTATTTGAACAGTAGAGATTTAATTAAAAATATTTTAATTAAATTTTTAATTTTTATTTAATTTTTAAATATATTTTCTTAAATTAATTTTTATCATCCATTTTCAGATAGGTGATGGAGATCATATTAAATTTATTTTTAATTTATTTAAAGTTTTTAAAATTTATTTTAAAAGAAAATTAAAAAATAAATTTATTGAGAGGTAATTTCTTCTTTTAATATTTTTTACACAGTCAATTATACCCAATGACAATTAAACTAGTCAATCCGTTAGTCCAAGGAGGACATTACAAAAAAATCAAAAAGTTGTACGCGTCTGTAGATATCAAATTTGTAAGTAGACTATGGGTAATTTGCCTTTTTTTAAAGAGATACTCTCAAAAACTCATTATAGCTTGTAAAAATATTTATTTTACCACTATAGTTTCATTTTTGTCTAAAATTCCCCCAATGTTCAAAAATTAATAGAAAATGATCATTTTACCTCTTATAACTTCATCATTAATTTCTGATCATCAGAAATATTGTTATCCTTTCATACGTCTCTTGAGAATATTTTGAGTGTTTTTATTAATGTCAGATGAGATTTTGGATAAAAATAAAACTATATATGATAAAATGGATATTTTTACAAACTATAATGAGTTTTTTGGGATTATCTCTTTTTTAAAAGTAGACAATCTTATGATTTCAAATAGAATACTTCACATCTCAAATTTATATCAAACTAAGACAATGCATATCATATTGTGATAAAATTTTGAATTGTAAAGATACATTAAATTATCTATATCAGCAAATCATCTTAGAAAAAAAAATATATCATTAATAAATGCATCAACATATTACTATCAAATATATGTAAACAATAAAAGAATAATCCCAAAAAACTCATTGTATTTTGTAAAAATATTTATTTTACCTCCATAATTTCATTTTTATCCAAAATATCTCTTGATGTTAAAAAATTAATAGAAAATGATAATTTTACCATTTATGACTTCATTATCAATTTGTAACAATCTGAGGTATTTTCGTCATTTCATACGTATTCAAGAGATATTTTGAGTGTTTTTATTAATGTCGGAGGGATTTTAGATAAAAATGAAATCATATGTGGTAAAATTGATATTTTATAAACCACAATGTCTTTTTTGGGATTATCCCAACAATAAATATTTTATTTGGAAATACAAATTTTACTTATTAAATTGATTATTCAATCAAAACCGTAAATGTTTACCAGCTACTAGCAAATGTGGCTTGCTAGACTCAACTAACTCTTCCTGACAAGTCTGCAATGCGTGGAGAACAAACCAAAGTTGATGAGCCACATTTGACAAGGTTATTTGCACTATTCCTTACATGAACATTATCTTGATTTTTTAACTAAATGACACAATCACATATTTAGGTGTCTTATTTACATTAAATCCCATACTAATTGTGATAAGTTTAAGTCAACAGTTGCCAAAAAACAAAAAACGTCTGCATTTAATTAATATTATCTAATCAACACTTGTAAGCTGTAACCCTCTACTTCTAATTTCTTTATTTCATTTATTAGTTTTCACATTGATCTCAATTCCAATATTAAAACATTAGGCAATAATAAATCCTTCAGGAACTTTAGCAAAACTACAATAAAATCTAATTGCATAATAACCTCTATTAAAAAAGACTCCAATAAAATACCTTTACAAACCTTATTGGTCTTTCCACCCTAACAATTGTTTTTTTTTTTTTTCTCAAATGCGTTAATTAAGCATTTGACTTTGTTTGATTTAATAGGAGATATTTTAGCTAAAAAGAATAACAAAAACACATTGGTACCTTTCTATAAAAAAAAAAAAAAAACCACTGGTGCCAAAGCAAGGGACGGGTATTTAGGAGCAAAAGAAACCGCCAAAAGACGAAAAATAAAAAAAAAAACACAACCAAACCAAACGCAACTAATTGCCTTCCCTCTCCGACCAAACTCGTATATTTAAATTAGCGATCTCTTCCAAGTTTTGTCAAAAACCCCTCCATTTTCTCTCCTCATCATAAACATCCCTCAAATGAAGGCATTCAATTTATTTTTTTTACCTCTCTTACAACTTTCTTGTTTTATTTTCTGGGAAAACTTTTAAATGTTAACATGTTTGTATGTACGTGTCTTTTTTTCCTTATGTGTTGCAGAGAACTGAGAGAAGAGATTTTTCCATCCAGAATCTCCAAATCCAACTTCTCTTCATCGCAGTTTCTCTTTGTGCATGTTCTTTCGCTCTCAAGGTTTGTTCTTGGTTTCCCATTTTAAAATAAAAAAGAAGAAGCTTTGCAACATGGTTCCTGAATCCTGTTTTGAATTATTTGACAGATCGGAGAGACTTGTTCGTCCAACAGTGTTTGTGACTCCGGGTTGACGTGCCAAACATGCCCTGTCAGTGGCAATACCCGACCCAGATGTGCCCGGATTCAACCAGTGAACCCCACATCCAAGGTATCAATTTCTATCTTCTTTTTGTTTCAAAAATAATTTTCTATCTTCATTTTTAGGTATTAATTGATTAAATTCATTGATTTTGGTTTTGGTTGTGGTGGTGCATGTTGTTTAGGTGAAAGGTTTGGCATTTAACAAGTACTCATGGTTGACAACTCACAACTCCTATTCTCGTACCGGAGTCAGATCCTCAACTGGATCCATCGTTATATCTCCGAGGAACCAGGAAGATTCTGTCACCGATCAACTTAAAGTAAGATATCAGCTTCTCCGTTTTCTTGCTTTTTTTTTTTTTCGTGGGTTTGTCAATGGTTACCATTTTGTTTTTGTTTTCGAAAAAAGTTGTTTTTGTTTTGTGAGAATTGTTAAAGTGCAAATGTGGGTGCCAGTGAAAAGTATTGGAGGCCTACTCAGGCTTAGCTGTCCTTTGATTGAAAAATAAGCTTTCTAGTGGATTAGTTGTGTGTTTAGATTAGAAAATTAGATTAAAGAAAGCTAACCAAATCGAATTATTACACATTTGTATTGCAGTTTTTGTTAGTGAGAAGTTGTTTTGGTTTTATCACATTCAATCATTTGACTGTTTCATTGGACATTTTCCACCATTAGTTTTATAGTTTTTGTTAGTGAGAAGTTGTTTTGGTTTTATCACATTCAATCATTTGACTGTTTCATTGGACATTTTCCACCATTAGTTTTATACTTCTTTGGTTTGAATAATTTCTGTTTTAAGACCGAAAAAGTGAAGGGGTTTACACTGTCTCATCTTAGATGAGAAAAAGTCTGCTTAATCTAAATGGAATCTTGGAAATTGGGATGCGTCCACATCCTCTGATTCTAAGTAAAAGTTTTTATATTTTTAAAAAATATGTGTATAGGTATCGAGTGCAGGATAGGGTGGTTTTTTTATTTTTATTTTTATTTTTTAATGTAGGATTCCGGCTCTATAATACTACAAAATAACTTGGTATGACTTTATAACGTTACAAAATTGAATCCTATAAGAAAAAATGTGCGAGATTCTGCACCTGATTCTTGTTCTATATATATATTGCTTTAAATGAAAGCAAAATGAGGGAGAAGGATTGATTGCTAATTCCATTAAACCATGCTTAATTGAATTTTTTATTTTGTAAATTTGATTAAGGTTCAAGTTTCTATTACAAATGTTCATCTCAGACTTTTGTTCTCTTGTAGAATGGAGTTAGAGGGCTTATGCTGGATATGTATGACTTCAACAATGACATTTGGCTATGTCACTCCACCGGTGGGATATGTTATAACTTCACAGCATTTGTAAGTGCATCCTCATACTTGTTTATTTATTTTTTTTAATATGTTGCATCAATGTAAATTTAATTTTGTTTGACTGTACCTGCATTTTTGTACTTAAAGGTGACTTCCTCTTTTTAATGTAATAGTGCAATAATTTTATTGTCTTTCAGCAACCAGCCATTAACGTGCTTAAAGAGATCCAAATCTTTCTAGAAGCAAACCCATCCGAGATTGTCACCATTTTTATAGAGGATTATGTAACATCCAATAAAGGCTTGTCGAAGGTTTTTAATGCATCTGGTTTAAATAAGTACTGGTTTCCTTTGTCAAGCATGCCCAAGAGTGGCAAAGATTGGCCAACAGTGGATGATATGGTTAAAAATAATCAGCGTTTAGTGGTTTTCACCTCTAAAAAAGACAAAGAAGCTTCCGAGGGAATTGCTTACCAGTGGAAATATGTAGTGGAATCCCAGTGTGAGTTTTCTCTTCAAATTTGTTGTTACGCATGTAAAGGGGGTAGCTAATGCAACTAATGAATTAGGATCCAAGCTTCAATTCTCAGATGTTATTGATAAATTGAAAATGACTAACAGCATTAGAGAAGAAGTATAAAATATTGGATGTTTCTCTTGCTAGATTGCCCTCATCATTCTGAGGTCTTTTTCTTGACTTCTAGTAGATTAGAAAATGTCCTAATTTGGTTTGGAGTCTTTGGACTAAGTAGTGTCGACTTTGTCTTTGTTTTTCTTGCGTACCAAAATTTACGAGGATCATTGAACTGTAGTTGATCAAAGATTTTCCTTGAATGTTGAGAGCCATTTTTAATAATGTGCCGGAACTGCAGATGGAGATGATGGGATGGCTGCTGGTTCATGTTCAAATCGTGCCGAATCTTCTCCTTTGAACACAAAAACGATATCACTATTTCTTGAGAACTACTTTCCCACTAATCCCAATCTAACAGAAGCTTGCTTGGACAATTCAGCTCCGCTAACTAAGATGATGAACACTTGCTACGAAGCAGCTGGCAAACGGTGGCCAAACTTCATAGCTGTCGATTTTTACCAGGTGTTGCATGCACCCATTTATTATAGTCTAATGTTTTATCCAGCCTGGAAGAAGCAATTTAAAGCATATAAAACAGGTTGAAAGTTATTTTGTAACTTCTATTGGATTGTTGTTGCAGAGGAGTGACGGTGGAGGAGCCCCAGAAGCTGTTGACGTAGCAAATGGTCATCTTACTTGTGGATGTGACAACATTGCTTATTGCAAGGTTTGTTAACCAAATTATCCGCTAAAGGCAATAGCTTATGATTACCTGTTGAAATCTTTTTTCCCCTGGTGTGGTTATTCTATCAAATAATTAGTAGAGTAGCACATCACCTAATCTGCCCAATTATACTCAAAGTAATTTAATGTAATTTTCTGCCGCTATATCGTCTTTACAAGATTAACTCAATCTCTTGACAAAGGCATTTTGTTCATTGAATTTCAAGTCAATATAAGTGTAGCAGTAGCTTGACCTGAAATTTATTATATGGGCAGGAAAATGCAACGTTTGGTACATGTGACGTCCCTTCGATCTCTCCACCTCCACCTGCCGCCTTAGAACACTCACCAGGTTCCTTGGAAAATACTAGCAATGATGGTTATAAGGATAGAAGAACCGTTTTACAATGGTTGTTTGGGACAGTTTTGGCCTCAACTCTGGTATTGTGGTGAAATCATTAACAATTGCTTGTTTATATGGAGTTCTATTTTTTGAACAGTACAGGGCATATATATATATATATATATATGAATTTTTACATGGGATCACCCTTTGATTTGTACTTCCACGGTCTTATGGTTTATAAGAGCTCTTTCATGCAACCTTGCACATTTTAAGAAGCTTTTGATTTTTATACCAGTTAATGAATCCATTGTTTTAGTTTTATGCTGAAGAAAAAACGAATTCATGATTGTGATTACATCTATATATATTTATATATCTCCCTTTCATAACCATGAAGTTTGGTCCATATCAAAGTTTGCACACGAGGTAGGTCCACCCTCATGGTGTGATGAATGTTCCATAACGAGAACTATTGCTCAAAGAGGCTCATTGCTTATACTTTATTTTAGGCACATTTTCTTTAATGAAAGAAACTAGGGACATTCAAGATACTTCATTGTCTAGTAACTCTAGTTTTGACAATAAAAGGACCTCACTTGCAATGAAGATCATGTGCTCGTGCCATTAGTCACAGGAACTCTGAGCTCCTGAGGCACGGGGCTGTCTATGGAATATTCTCTGTATTTTCATGCCAGTCATCAAAGCATAAATTTGTTGGTCCACCAGTTGTGGGAATTCTGCAAATTTTTCAAACAATAAAAAATGACAATTTCAGCCCTGGCTTCTCTGGCCGAGAATGGGCTAGTATCACATCTCTAATTAGAGTGCTTAGATAGCACAGGGACCTTTTAAATTTGAGCCTTTGAGGTTGATGCTTACTTAACATAATATCATATCAATTTAATTAAACATTTTGGACTACAATCTCATCACAGGACTGCATAATGTTCTTATTAAGGAGTGAAGCTGATGTATGTCAGTTTGCTTGAGTTGTGACTTGATACATCATTAACGTCCACTAGTATGATTTAATTAATTGCAATTCTTGATACACCATTACCTCATGCTGTTTGAGAACGCGATCGAGGCAAGTCAACATCTAGTAGTGATAATAACTGACAGGAAACCGGAAATGCATGAATAGGATGGCCTTTATGGCAACATTAAACACCAAATAATGACAGCAAGCCTCCACTTTTCTCTGCCTAAGGCCAAATCCAGCAACTATCATCAATGTAGGGGGTCCTATTTTTCAATAGAAGGAAACATCCCCAGCTGCCCTGGCTTATCAAGGTTGTACCAACAAGCCATGTTATTTTGCTATTGGAGGGACCCCATTTAATGATAAAATGACCCACTTCCACCTACTAAACATACTAAACATTGACATTGAAGCTTGGTTCATCTAACATGTTGGTTGCATGTTAAATGTAATCAAACTGTAAACTTTACACCTTCATCTCTCCTTGATCTGCAATAACAGTAATATTGACAGCGCAGTAAGGTGAAACTCTATTCATAATTAACTCGTAATATATAACAGAGTTCATTTTAGCAAGCAATGGGATTCTGAATTACATGAGAAGCCTGTGGCTCAAAGTTTCCCTTATAATAGGCACGAATGGGGTCTGCTGAATTGAATTCTCTCCTGAATGTATAAATTGCGGCTACAAAATCCACAGATAATATAGAGCAGCAACTGTGAAAGCCTCAAAAGTAGATAGCACAACTGGCATTTGCATTGGCCAGCTCATAAGTGGAGCAACAGGCAACGCATAATGTTAGATCCACAATATAACTTATCAATGGTTTGCTTCATGGAATTCTTGACATTGTTGTCTTGCCTCATTGGCATGCACCTGAGTTGAATTCCGTCACTGGCTTCTCTATTAACTCGTTCTTTGGACTGCCACGATGTGTGCTTCCAGTATCCCGTCCAGCTTTGCGATCCTGGAACAGGTTTATGCAATCACATCAGAGGTCAAAATTTGTGTCTGCTAACAAGAAAAGATTCAAGTGATAGCTTTCCTTTTCTTTTTACTTCTACTTCAAGTGGCTGTAGATAGCTAGATCACAAGATTCATGTGAGCAGAGAGAGAGGCCAAAATGTCTTCTAAATGTCTGTGTGGAAACAGCACCAATAAGCTCTATTTATCATCCTATCTTAAATTCAACTGCTGCTCAAAAGCTAACTAATTTTTTTTTTCATGGACTTACGAATCACATTGAATGTTTCCGAATTGGCAAGCATTAATACCATGCAGAATGCTCTCCTCTATTGAATAGACGAAACTTTGTTATCCTAAGTATCATAACCTATCTGATCATTTCAAATTTCTACCAAAAGGTTGAAACTACTCACTAAACATACATTGGCTGGCATGTTCCTTCTCTGTGAAAAATTGTAAGTAGAATTAGATACATACGTCTTTGTAGGGAGACTCTTGAGCTTCAAGCATATGTATGATATGGCCCATTTTTGGTCGCTTCTGTGCATTTGGGTCCACACATCGCAAAGCTACAAGTAGCACCCGCTTCAATGACCTTGAAGCAGGCTTCTCAGGCATCTTGGGATCCAGCACTCCTTCAGGATTCCTGTCAGTAACCATCTTCTTAAGCCAATCAACTAAGTTCACCTGCAAAATTTTTGGACTGTTAATCGAATGCAACATGAATGAGCAGAAAAGAAAAACAAGAAGATTGATGTATAATCCACAAAAGACATTAGCAATTTTAGCACAAACCTCTTCTGGAGGACGACTATAATCAACTGGGTTCCTTCCAGAAATTACTTCCATAATAAGAATTCCAAAACTGTAAATGTCACTTCTTTCATTTAACATACCCGTACTTGCATACTCAGGAGCCACATAACTGCAAATAAAGAAAAACTATTACTACCTTCTTGGCAGACACAAACAAGTCACAACACTCAAAAATATGGAAACAGAAAGATCCTACAAACCCAAAGGTTCCCATCACACGCGTCGTAATGTAGCTGTTCTCTGACTCCAGGAGCTTGGCTAGGCCAAAGTCTGAAACCTTGGGATTCCACTGCTTGTCAAGCAATATGTTGCTTGATTTTATGTCTCGGTGAACAACTTTGGGTTCAAGCCCTTCATGGAGATAAGTTAACCTGCATAAATAACTAAGTTGTGACCGTAGAACAATGACATAAACGAGAAACAGGATGGAAATCGAAACAAAAATATGTAAGCTGGAATGAATAACTAATTTGCAAATTACCCTTTTGCCGTTCCCAGGATAATATTCATCCGAATCTCCCAAGTAAGAGGACTGCGAGGCCCTACATCCCCATGAAGCCATTGTTCCAAATTTCCATTATTCACATACTCATATACAAGCATCCTACATCATAAGCAAACAAGCAGCCATCAGTAATATTAATTTTACAAAGTTTATCTACCTGATATTGTTTTCACCAGTACAATTACAGTCTCTATATGCAAAACTTAAAAAACTAAACTTCCAATAAAAACAGCTGGGCCAATTAGGTAAAAGCACGGTACCTATGAGCTCCCTCAGCACAGTAGCCAAGCAATCTCACTAAATTCTTATGACGAACTCGTCCAATTGCTTCCACTTCAACCTTGAACTCCCTCTCAGCTTGTCCCCTATCAAATGCAAAACCATTTCATTTATCAATTTCTACAAACACAGCAACCAAAAGAAACATAAAAGACTATAACTTTCAAACGAAACGTTATCTCAAGCATGAAATATATTTAGATTTGATCAGACTAACATCAAAATTAAAGTTGCAAAGCAAATATACCTGTTATTGAGCAAGTTTTTGACAGCAACCTTGGAGTTGTCCTCCAAAACACCATAATAAACAATCCCATACCCACCTTCACCAATCACATTCTCATCAGCAAACCCATTTGTTGCAAGCTCAAGCTCTCTCAAAGTATACCAATGACCCCACCCCAAATGAGACACCTCAGGCACCACAGCTGCCACTTGATCACCACCACCACCACCACAGGCACGTGCCTCACCACTCCCATTTCCAGGATAACAAATTCTATGATCTTTACCAATCTCGACATGAATCTTGTGATACCCAGTTGGGCTTTCTTCTTCCAGAGGCAAAAGCAGCGCCTGCCTCTCCGTTCCCGTCACTGGATCCGGCACCTGGTACGCCTCCGGTTGGATTCTCACTTCTGGGATGTCTTTTGACACAACTGGTATTGCAGGGTCCTTTAAAGAAGCAACAGCTCCAGAGGAAGAAGCCTTGTTGTTGTTGTGTTTGGTCTTGAAGCGCTTTGAAGTGAACCAGAGAGATATCAGGAAGAGCAGCAGCACAAAAGCTGCTCCTAAACACACCCCAAGAACCACCCATAAACGCAGACCAAAGATTGACGTTGGCTTTGACAGTTGGTCTGTCATCAAACCTTGTTTTTCACTTGTCAAACTCAAACAGCTTGATTTAGATCATGCAAACTCACACATACACATATACTTCACCAAAATCTAAACACATTCATCTTTTGAAAGAATCAGTGTCTTGGTGTGTAGATGTAGTGTTGACAGAGACAGAGAGAATGTGTGTGTGTGAAGAAGAAACTAAACCAGCAGCTGGCATGATGATTAGACTTCAATCACTTTAAAGTTGTCTGCTGGTTGATTAAGAGAGTGGAGTTGAACTGCGGTTAACTGGGTTATTGTTTTTAGAAACTAAAATTTTGACCAAGTTAAATAATATATATGTGAAATTATTAACATAAATGAATTTAACTATTAATAGTATTTAGTTGGAAACATGGCCAATTGCCCTCGCTTTTCGCCTATGCGTCTTGACCTTATTTACAAAAGCCCGTGGTTATATTGTAATTTTAGCATGTATATTTATTTGTCATTTAAAAATTGATATCAAGAAGTAAGATTTATCGAGATTAATTAATCTTATAATCCAAAGATAATTAAGTGGGATTTATTATATTTATCTTTAAAATTGGTGGGAAGTTGAATCGCAATATAATTTTTTGTATGAATGTTGAGATATGATTTTTTTTTTAAAATATATTTAATTTGTTCAAATTCCACTTGAGAGAGTGAAAATTTTCCAATACATGTACATCCAATTTAATGTAATTTCACAATATTTAATATATGGTATGATCTAATGGAGAAGTTAACATTACAATTTATGTTTAAGTGTGTATGTTGTTTGGCTGTTATCAAGCGAGCCAGTTATAAAAGTGGGGGTAGTGGTGGTTAGATTTTAGGGCCTTTTTTTTTTTTTTTTTCCTTGGAGTTGTTGTGCATCTAATCATTAATGCCGATATGCTCATTACTGAACAGATGTAGTTGTTGGATTTTGGAGACATAAGATAAGATTGTGCCTTACCTTGTAATGGAATCTTAAACATTTTTAATGATCAAATTATACTAAAAATAACAACCCAAATAATAGTACTACTATTGTCTCTTTCTTTTCTCCACATTTTATCTCATTTATTATTTTAGAACACCCGAATGACTCGAACATGAATCGTTATCAAATTGAATAACACGTTTTTATTAGTAAGCTATATTGGACAATCATACATTTTATCCGGACTATTAATATAACTTTATTTATAGATTAAACGGATATTGGTATAACAAGTGAAAATTTATCATTTGATTGTAACAAATTTTTTTTTACATGCTTTGGGAAGTGATGAAATTACTTTGAAATAATGCAAGAAAATCAAGTACAATATTTACATTTACGGTGTTTTGTTTTCTCTTTACGTGAGTTGGTTGTAAATTTAAAAACAACATTTATTTTTAAATTTTATTATCAAACTATCAACCTAATAATCAAATAAATAACAATTAACCTATATAGACACTTGTGAAGTAAAAAATTTCTTCTTACGTCGCATTCCTCAAACAATATATATAGATGATAACCCATGCCAATAGAAAAATAAAACAATATAAAAAGGTTGGGAGGAGGAGAGGATATTTTTGTAGAATTTGGACCCTACCCACCACTTTTGTTTTGTCGACAAGCTTAAAATGTTTGAAAGATATTCGTTTTGACATCTTTACAAAATTTAGTGGATTGTCATGTTAATTTAATTAAGTGCTTTTAGCAAATGGAGGGAATCATGGAAAGGATTTTGCAATTGATTGTCTAGGAAATCAAAAGCAAATATTCCTCGCCCTATATTTATCCTTTTACCTAATCGAAAGCTTAACTTGATATTGTTTAGGTTTAAAATATATATATATATATTATATATATATATATATTAAGAGATAAAATGTATGAATAGGAATGACAATGTGTCATCTCGAGATAGATTGGCAAAATCCATACCCACGGTTTGTTTCTACAACTGCACTCATAAAATTTTGCTAGTTCGGGTGTGAGGCCAACGAGTTGGGATGAAATCTACATTCTATTCATATAAAAGTTTTTAGAGTCGGTTTATGATAAAATTATATCCTCAAATATAATTATTAACCATAATTATATCATTCTCAAACGACAACGTCAAACCGACAAATGAAAAAAGAAAAACTTAATAGTCCAATATGATAAATCCAATAAATATTATAACATAATAACTTAAAAAAATAAAGAACACAACTTCAATAAATCAAATATAACAAAATACAAAATATGTTGGTTCGCATGTGTAGATGTAGATCTGTTTTCTTTTCGATATAATAAATATATCATTTTGAGCTTTTTTTTTTTTTTATAAATATAAATATGTATTTATTTTTTCTCAAAAAAAATTATTTATTTATTTGACTTTGTGGGCTTGTAGGTATAGGTGTGGGTGCAGATCCATACTGAGTGTGGAATTTCACATTACACCCATCTGACAAATCTAATTAGTAGAATCCATATCCATCAATTGTAGATGAAATTTTGGGCTCATGGGTTTGCGGCAGGTAAGCATGAGCGTTTGTCGGATTAGGTTCAGTTAAGTTCAAAATTTTTCAACTCAACCTAATTTAATTTTAGACCATAACCCAACTCAACCCAACCCAATTTTTTATTAAGATCTAACCCAATCCAATCCGATAAAATATGGCCGTATTGGGTTGAGTTTATCGAGTTGGGTTGGAGATGCCCACCCCTAGCGGAAGGAATCGCAATCCTAAGCTATTAATCCAAAAAATTACTTAATTGTTGTGAATACTATACATTTATATAAGAATGATGTTCATCAATTCACCAAAGTGACTTGTAACCTTTTATCTTTCCACCAACTCCATTCTTTACTAAATTTTATGATTCATTATGTTATAATTAATATAATTTTTTCCTATGAGACTATATAAAAGACTTATTGATAAAAGTTAAGATGATTCGATAGTAAGTCCTTCACACCTATACGTTGTAATCATAGATTAAAGTTATATCCCTCTCCTCAAGTTTTAATTTATACTTAAGAATGGATATCTCACTTGCTTCAGATATACTCGTAGGTTTTATAATTCATTTTATTATAATTTATGTTCACATCATATAATTTATAATTATGAGCCTATGTAAAAGATATCTCACTTGTACTTGACACTTTGATACAAATACATAAATTAGGAAATAATCCTTTTTTTTCTCCCAAGGCTATGTATATCTTTTCATATTATGCAGTTTCTGATTATGTAATTACTCATGTACCTTTTTCGAAAAAAAGAAAAAAAATTTACTCATGTACCGTAAGTTCCCAATAAACTCATTATTTTCACACTGTTATTATAAATTTACAGTTACCATCATAATTGGTAATAACATTTGAGGAGTGAACCAAACGCAAAAATATCATGATTTTACATATTTGTTAAATAAATAAAGGCATTTTTTACACTCAAAGGTGAATTTCGTAGAAGAAATGATTAAAAATGATTTGAATTATAAATTTGAGAATCGAAAATAAAGACCTGATCTCAATCTATAATATTGTCTATTTGACGCCAGGAATCAGCATCCAGTCACCTCAACTTTTGCGCATTACAATATAGGATTCCGGACTGCTACCAAAACACGGAATTATTGTGAAAGAATTACAAGGGAGAATTGCACTCACACGTTTAATTTAAATGCAGTCATGGCCCAGAATTACTCCATTTGACTTTGTTGATACCAGTAAGAAACTAACTTTGTAAAGGCATCAAGGTCTTTATTATCTCACCCGAAATACAAATTAAATGAAATGATAAAAGACAAAAAGGGAAAGGGGGAAGAGAGTGTAACCATCTCCCATATCATGGCCCCTTCACAGACTGTGCCGGAATCAGAGGAAACACCGGCCCCTCTACAGGTCTCCTTTATTGGTTTGCACCACATGTCTCCTGTAGTAGATGGGTGGGGTTGTGGTCGTTTGATGGCTTTTAAAGATTTGTAAAATTTTGTGGATTTGGTATGTCAAGTGTTTGAGTTCTAAATTTTTGTGAGTGTTGGCATGAAACCATTGGGATTTATGGCATAACATGGATTTGGATGCATTGCGGTGACTTTTTTTTGGTTGTCATTTTTTTCGGTGTTTTGATTGTCCCACTTTGGTTGGAAGTTGAAATATAACAAAACGAAGTTATATATATATATAATATTTTTATAATCAAGATGTACTAATTTTAAAAATAAAGATCAATTAATCAAATTCATCAATTGCATTTGAATTAAATAAGAGAGATAATTTATTTTAGGAGAAACAATGAATGAATTTGATTAGTTGGTCCTTAATTTTTAAAGTAATGAATATCTGCTTATAAAAACACTATTTATATATATAATGCTTTTATAATCAGATATTTCTTACTTTGAAAAATAAGGCTCAATCAATGAAATTTATCTATTGTATTTTCTCTCTTAAAATAAATTTTCAGACTTTAGTTAATTCAAATGCAATTGATTAATTTAATTGGTTGATATTTACATTTTAAAGTAAAAGATACCTGATTATAAAAACACTATAAAACCCCTAATTTTATATGCATGAATATTATTTTTATTATTATTATTATGATTAATGAGATTTGACAAATAAACGTAGATTAAGTGAGAATATATATATATATATATATTATAAGCCTCAAGTCTAATTCTGGTTTCCCAATAATAGTCTCTAAGTGATATTTTGGGACCCTAAATGATTAATGAGAGTACTTAAAGAATGTATGGAACTCTTAGATATTGATTGAACTCGATTGGAGATTAAATGGAAAGTTAAAATGGTGAATGAAATCGAGTAATTAATTAATGAGATAAGGGACTAAATTAAAGATAAGATTTGATTTGTGTGGTCAAAATAAAATTTAACCAAAATTTAAGGTATGAGAATGAAATTTTTGAGGGACGTAATTGGCATTATAAGAATTGATTTTGGAGTAAAATATAAGCCAAAAACTTAGTTTGACTCACAAAATTGAGACCAAGTCAGTCGCCGAACCAGAAGAGAAAGAAGAGAAGAAGAAGAATAAGAATAAGGGAAGAAGAAGAAGAAGCTGTCGACCGAACTCGCCATGAACCAGCCACCATCGCCAACCAGACTTCGCCGTCGCCAAGCCAACCAACCCGAAGCCAAACGCGACCGAGCGACACCAAAACAGAGCAGAATCGCCGTACGAACCAGACCCGATCGGAGAGGAAGATGACGGCGACGAGCTGCTCCAGCCAAACCCGACGCCAACCGCACCAAGACCAAGCTGAACTGAGGCCAAACCAGCTCTCTATGCGCGCGAATAGTTAGCAGATCAACGGCGAAACCAGCGGCAAATTGCGACGAAGCCAAAGGAGAGAGAGAGAGAGGAATAGAGGAGGAGAAAAATAGGAAGATCCAACCAAAAACCCATCCATTTTCGCACCAGATCTGTCACCAAAATTAGTCCAAAGTCACTCCAAAATCAATCTCAAAACAAAGTTAACGTGAAAAGGAAATAGAGGTGAGTTGTTTAAGTTTTAAATTGATGATTTTGTTGGTGATTAAATTGGTTCGAGATGGATTTTATTTTGATTTATTTGTTGGTTAGTTTTGAGTAAATATGAGTTGAAAAATAAGTGGATTTATGTATATTGGGAGCTTAAAAAACCAAGAAAATATCAAAAATTTAAAGAGAAATCAAAACGCACGCTAAACTAGTTTGAAGGACAATTCTGTAAATTGACCCATAATGTGTCCGTTGAGTATTCGGATGACCCTAACGAGTTTAATTAGACGTGCTGAGACTATTAAAAGTCAAAGATGAAATTTATAACTCAAAACCAAGAAAACGCCTAAAAAAATTAGTAGTGAAGATAACGCGTGTTTAGCCTAAAAAGCTTACCCGATGATCGTTTCCTTCCGTATCGACACTTGGACCGACTAGAGAGTGAGTTAGGAAGGTGTTCGAAGTGAAAACGGAGGAAAGAAATCAGAAGTTTAAAACGTTAGTTAAGTAAAAAACTGGAAGAGAAGTTAAAATGTCAAATAGGTTTTAATAGAGTTTGGTGAGATTTGAAAACATTTGGATTATTTAGGATTAGTAAATCATGCATTTTAAATTAAGGAATGAGCTTTTATTGAATATCTATGTGTTCTTGAAAATTCAGGAGAGGAGGTAGCCCAATGAAGCCAAGGAAAAGGAAAGGAGAAAATGTGAGCTTCCGTTGGAGAATAAATCGAGAAAAGAGTGGTAAAAAGGTTGGTGTGCATTTAATTTGAGTTTTGTTTTTAATTGTGTGAATATGACTTTCTAAATGTTTAATTATGATTTTCTAAATGTTTAATAATTGAGTTGTTTAATTAAAGTGATTTGTTAAACATGTTTGAAATGTGTAGTTTGAGTGATTATATGGATAAAAGAAAGAAATTGAGTATTAAATATGACGTGTTTGAATGATTCATAAAATCTTTTGATTGAAAAGAAATGATGACTTTTATATGTACTTATATGGAATTATTAAATGAGTCATAGTAAACCTGAGTATTGATAGGTGGGGATCGGAATTTGGCATGCTAATAGAGTTATTATAGCTGTACTGCAATGATATGTTTGAAATAAAATGAAAATAACTAATTTAGGGACCTTGAGAGGCATCGAGTGTCCGGTTCCAAATGATTGTTTTATATATGTGTAATGTAATTCAGCGGGTAGACATAGAGTGTCCAATGCTGGAGAGCCCGTTTTTCAGTCCAAGGTATCATACAAGTGTTTACAATGGACAATGGAAATTGATTTAGACCAATCATGTAATATATATATGTTTGATTTGAATTTCGAATGTGTATAATAACTTGATAAATGATTTTGAATTAAAAAGTGTTTATTATTATGATGTGAAAATGTTTATATTAAAAAAATATATATATTTTTAAATTTAGTGTACATCCACTAACAAAATATGCTTAGCGTGTTGAAATTTTCGCGCGTAGGTAGTAGGTTGCGCTAGAAGGGCGAATATTGAAGAGAAAACACATCTGCAGCAAGTTGATACAGTCACATCTATCATTCCATAATTATTTTTGGGTATATATATCATAATTGGTTTTGTATATAACAATTTCAATTGTTATACATGGGCAATCATATATATATATTTGTAAATTAAATGTGGGATTTTGTGAAGAAACCCAATGTTAATATATTTTGGGATAATATTGTGTATATGGAAAATGATGAGCCAAATGGAGTTTGGTTCCAGTTGTTGAATATGTTTGTGGGAAATTTTGTGTTGGAAATGAAAATATTAAATTTGTAACAGATTGGGAAAGTCCAAATTTTAGGGGAAACTCTGACAGTTTTTTCGTTTGAAATAAAACGATTTTTTATTGTTTGTAAAGTTTTTTTTTTTTTTTTTTAATTTCATAATTTGATGTAAAAGAAATGAATATACGGTTTTATAATTAAAGATTAGTAATAAAGATATGACTGTAGCGCCCTTTGGAGTCGTCTGGTGAAAGGATTAGTAGGGGTGTTACAAACACTATATATATATACATATATATATATATATACTTGTTAGCATTTGCGGACAATTGACCCTTTCATTATAACAGGGGAAGCTAATTTTCACAGCCATTGGTTATGGTTTATGAGGGAGCGTGATCCTCTCTCGACGAAAATGAATCATGGTTCATGGATGCCACTTACTTTTAAAAATATTTTTAAGTATTAATTACATATAACAATCCGATCCTTAAAATATTGTCAAGTTATAAGAGTGCTCTCAACTGTTAAATCTCATTAGACTTTTTAACTTTTAATTTTTTAAAACTTTTTATATTTTTAATATTTCAATATTAAATTTTAGCAAATCTCTACTACCTGTCGTATTTTATTATTATTACTTCTTAAATTATACTTTTATTTACAGAGAAGTGAACCGGTGACTTTCACTTCTAACCTTTAACTTTTTCAATTAATTTAAAATTTAATCAACTCTAGTGTATTTCTTAGTTTTCATAAAAGGGAAAATTACAGTCACGCCACTAAGGTTTAAGGTTAGGACTCTTAGATTATAAGATTTTATTATTTGACACTAGCACCAATATACTCAATAGACACCATTTATAATGGTGGAAAATATAAAATAGTCTTCTGAACTTCGTTTGTTAAAAAAAGAAATTCAGTTATTCAATGGAGATCCTCTTTGTTTGAAGAGAGTGAAAGACAATTGAGTCTTGATTAACAATATTTTTTAGTCAAATGGTATAATGTTGACTTGATTGTTTAAATAGTTGATGAAGTTGTTGAGAGTGATAGCCTGGTGAAGGAGGAAATAGCCATGGCATTAGACTTATAGGTGATAAACTTTTTGAATCTCAGGTCGGATTCTTGGCTCAAATTTTCCATTTTCTTTAAAATTGTGAATTTTTTGTAAGCCAATATATAACATCTATATATCGATCTATATTAAAATAAGTTTGTGAATTCAGATGGGTCTAAAGATTTTAAAGTTGCAAAAGTTTTACTTGTAAAATAAGTTTCGAATTTGAATTGAATTAAGGGTTATAAGATTGTTATAGATCTACTATTGATTTATGCATGATTGGAATGAAATTGTAAAAGATGGAGAATCATTATGGCTAAGTAAAAGCTTCCTCCATTACCAATAGATTTTTTTTTTTTTTTCAATGTATTGGGTCATGGCTTATGTTCATGGAAGTCAATTATAGGTGGTCTCTGCCTTCTAAATTATATTTAATTAAAATTTTGTTTTACTTTTTACATTTTTTTATTTTATCATAAAAATATTTTAACCCTTCAATGATCAAATTTATTCTACATAACAAAATGGTCTAGTAACATTAAATGTAGGGGTGTTAATGTAGATTATACAAACTTTTTCATTTAACAATCTTAAGATGAAGCCTCAATGGAGTAGATGTAATTTTCTCTTACTAAGGGTATTTTAAACCTTTTCTAATTCAAATATGTTAAAATAGTTAACCTCACTTAATTCCATAAGGTGTGGGCGTTGAAAAAAAAAATTTCATTTTGACCATCTAAGTACAATTATGTCAAACCTCAGGGAGGCGAATACAATTCCCCCCAAATCATAATTTGAGCATCCATGATCAAATAAAATAAGAAGCGACACGTGGCAGTATAGGTACAGCGAACGCGGAAAACAACTCACTGAGTTAATTGAACCCGCTCCCGATCCTCATTTGGCGCCAAAACCCACACATTTTCCCGCTATAGACATCCTTCGAATTCATACTCTTCTCTCTGTCACACACACGCCAAAACCCTAGAAAGAGAAAAACACGAAAACATCTACACAGATCCAGTATCAAAATGACGGACGAGCAGCCAACAGCAGCGGGCCGGCGCCGAGGCCGAGGAGCAGAAGCGTCTGCTCGAGCCGGAGCCTTGGAACGGCTCAAGGCGCTCCGGCAAGGTGGTCGCAGATCCGGACAATCCGGCGGATACGACATCAAGCTAGAGAATCCTATATACGACACAGTAGAGGAGGACGAGTACGACGCGCTGGTGGCGCGCCGTCGTGAGGAGGCGCGCGGGTTCATCGTGGACGACGACGGCCTTGGCTACGGCGACGAGGGCCAGGAAGAAGACTGGTCCGTCGCCGGCTTCGCTTCGTCGTCCGAGGACGAATTAACCGAAGCTCAGAAGTCAGTCAAGAAAAAGAGAGTCGAAAAGAAGGAAAACGGTCAACACGTGAAGCGATCGAATCCGTCGCTGACGGCGGCGGCGGCTATGATGGGGAAGCAGAGACTGTCGGCAATGTTCACATCTACAGCGATGTTTAAAAAGGCTAAAGACGATAAAGTCAAAGAAAGCGAGAGTGTTGTCGACGAAGTTATAGCGGAATTCGCTCCTGATGATGCTGATCGTGAGAGGCGTAGAAGGACACCGTTAGTTTCAGTTCCGATGAATAATAAAAGTTTCGTTCCGGTGAATTCTGTTAAGAGTGAGAGTCAGGTTTTTGTAAATTCTCCAAATTTGGAGCAACGAAAAGAAGATTTTAACGCAGAAAACAAATTGGAAGCTGTTGAGGAGAAGAGTGGTTTAATTAAGGAATCTGAGGAGTTGAAATTGGAGTGTGATGTGAGTGGAGATTTGATAAAGGTGGAACGAGAGGAGGAGGAAGTGAAGGTGGAGAATCATAAATTGAATGCAAAGATTGGTAGTGAAGAGAAGGATCCTGCATTGAGCGCGAGTGCTGGATGGAAGGCGGTGATTAGTGGTATTGATGGGGTGGCAGAGGAGGTGAAAAATGGTTTGGAGCAGTCAGATTTGGAGGTGGATGTGGATGGTTCGCTGCCCTTTTATGTTGTTGATGCTCATGAGCAGTTTTCTGGGGCCAATATGGGAACTGTCTATCTCTTTGGGAAGGTAATGTGACGATTTGGTTAGTTTTTGTGCAATGTGAACTGTCAATTACATGATTTTGCGCAATGTGATATGGTAATGATACTAGGATGTCTCTAGTTTATAAATTTAAGACTTTATGTTTATGAGATATATTGTTGTGGTTTAGAATAACTGATGGTTGGAAACAGCTATTGTTCAAGTAGTCATAGGTGGCATGAGGAAGACTCAGTGTATTAATGCCTTTTAACCTCTAATTTGTGCCACTGGTTGTTTTCCTTTTCCATCAACCTCGGACTATAACAATAACAGTAAACCTATAGCGTAGACAAATAAGAATTCTTGCATTAACTATCCTTTAAATAGGTCGCAGGGTATAGTTTCTGTATGTTATAACTTAAGACCATGTAATTCTGTTACTTCTTTTTTTCTGGTGCTGTCAATTCTTATGTGCATTACATCATGTTAGTTTAAAATTCTTATGCAAAATTATTTCATATAATACTTATCGACCTCAGCAAACCTCATATCTGAAAATTCATCTTTAAAACTTTGAAATGTTCCTTTTTGTCTGGCTTTACAATTCACATGGATTATGGTACCTCTTAGAATCATCTTTTGTTGATCAGTTGACACACAATTTCATATGACTCAGCACTCAATAAGCACTTACACTTCTTTAGTTTACTCCTTGCTTTCAGGAGTTTCTGGTCTAGGAAGGTATTTCATCAAAGATAGAAAAAGATTGTTGGTTTAGGGGCATTGACATGCTTTTAATTTTAATCATACTGTTTATTTTTTGTCTAGTTAAGTTCAGTTAACTTTGATTATGAAGCATCTATGTGTTTGTGCTGTGGCATGCTTTTAATCTTAATGGTTTATTGCTTGGTATAATTGTTTTAAATTCATGTTTAAACCATGACCTTGATAATTGGCATCCTTATTGCTATAAAGGTCAAAGCAGGAAGTACATATCATAGTTGCTGTGTGGTTGTAAAGAATATGCACAGATGTGTCTACGCAATTCCAAATGGTTCTCTATTTAACACTGATGAGATTATGAAGTTGGAGAAAGGTGCTGAAGAATCTCGTATTTCTCCCACAGCTTTAAGGACAAAGCTTCAAGTAAGTGTATATCAGTATGAATGCACTGATGAACAAATATTTTGTCCTCCTTATCTTCTCTTTTCCTTGTATTCCTTTATTGATGTTGATGCTTTATTGTTGTATTGCTTACTTAAGGACATGGCTTTAGGATTGAAAAATGAAATGGCAAAGAAGCTGCTCAATCTCAATGTTTCAACCTTTAGCATGACACCTGTCAAGGTTAGCAGATGCATTTTCTCATGCCAAATCAATACTCGTACTTGCTACTTTCAGTGTGTATTCCATGGAGTTACATTCCAAGTTCTTTCATGTATCTTCCCCATGTTCTTTTGATATACATATTTGTTGGATTATACAGAGGAGATATGCGTTTGAGAGATCTGATATACCTTTTGGGGAGAATTATGTGCTCAAGATCAATTATCCATTCAAGGTATATCACTAAACCTGTTAATTAAATCAATGAGCTAGTCTGGACTATTGGAATATGTGGTAAATCTTTCTGTAATTGATTATGCATGTACTTATCCTTATTTTCATGAATTACAAGTTTGAGAAGTTACCTTCTTAAAGTTGACAGTGAAGAATGCCACTTGAATTTCTACTTTGACAAGTATCAATGCTTGCTAATAAAAGAAAGAAGTATCAAGACTTATTTGACTCTGTCCATTATGGATAATCACTATTGCAGGACCCGCCACTTCCGGCTGACCTAAAAGGAGAAACCTTCAGTGCTCTGCTTGGAACTCATACCAGGTAAAAGTAGCTACGGTGGATTTCTAATGTCTGTATCTAATCAAAAGAACAAAGTGAGTTGATATCATTTTATCTACCAACTAGAGTGGTTTAATGGTTATAGCCTCAACATTCTTGCATATTACATGTCATTAAAAAGTATGGATCTGAGATCATTGTATTTAGCCAGCAATACCAAATTCAATGCATTTGTTTTTGTGAAAAAGGAAAGGATGCTGAGACTCTTGTAACTATATGCAGTGCCTTGGAGCTTTTCCTTGTCAAGAGGAAGATTAAGGGACCTTCTTGGCTTTCAGTTTCCAAGTTTACTAGCTGCCCTCCTCCTCAAAGGGTGAGATTGCCAAATCTGGGCATCTTCTGTCACTTTAATTATGCCTATTAAGTCATTTATACTTATTTCAAATTTCAATAACTGCTTGCTGTTGCACAGGTGAGCTGGTGTAAACTTGAAATTGTAGTTGACTCTTCTAAAGACATACGAGTTTTATCTTCCTCAAAGAATGCAGTAGAGATTCCTCCAGTTATTGTGACAGCAATTAATTTGAAAACTGTTATAAATGAGAAGCAAGATGTAAATGAAATTGTCTCTGCATCTGCCATCACCTGTCACAAGGCTAAGGTTTGTTTTAACAAATCCGTGTCGGGAATTCTGCTTTCACATTTGGCATGTAGGTTTGTTTTTTTTTTAAATGTGTTACAAAGGTAGTGTTCCCTTTGATGTTGGTTGATATGTATACTTTTTTTTTTTTTTTGAAAGTCAGAATTCAATTTGCAAAACAAGTCAAATATCAATTAACTGCTCGTGATGTTAAAATTTGAGGATATGATAAATGTGTTTGATATGAGAAATATATTTTGCAGAGGTCATGGTGTTGTACATGACTTGTTAGAATAAGTATGTTTTGCAGCTAAGCGTATTCATGTTTTGTTTGGATATTAACCTCATTTCAAGCCTTAATAACATTTCTTTTGTTTTAGTGATTTAATGGATGGTATGATAGAAAAATGCCCAAGTAACTAGTATAATTGTTCTTTAGTAACAGCTATGTGAAACGAGTGTTTTAGAGAAACAAAGTGTCTTTTTGTTCACTTGATTTCCTTTTGCCTAAAATGGAGTTGAGCTTTGAATATTATTACTTTATATTGTCAAATTGCTGTTAAAATAGCTTCATTTGTTCACTGTTGTATCAATATATCCCATACATATTGTTATTTGTACTCAAATGAGCTACTTTGCTCTTATCGCCTTTCAGATTGATTCCCCCATGTTGGCCTCAGAATGGAAGAAACCTGGTGTGCTGAGCCATTTTACTGTGGTCCGCAAGCCTGATGGAGGCATATTTCCAATGGGATTTAACAAAGAGGCATCCGATAGAAACTCGAAAGCTGGTTCAAATGTTTTATGCTGTGAAAGCAGGCAAGTGTAGTCGTATGTCTTGTTTTCTTCTAAATTTCGGTTTCCCCTTACAGTTCAGTTTGCATGAGCACAATTTGGTTGCTCCCATTGAAGTATATTCAACGTTATTTTGCAGTGAGAGAGCTTTGTTAAATCGTTTGATGATTGAATTGTACAAGTTGGACACTGATGTTTTTGTTGGACATAATATATCCGGGTTTGACCTGGATGTTCTCCTCCACAGAGCCCAGGTGAGAAAACATATGTAGTGCTAATTTATTAACAAAGGGTAATTTATATATTTTCTGCTGTTGCTGACAAGATTAAGTAAATCTTCAGACAACTTTTATTTTAACATATTATGAAGAATGTTATGAAAATAATTGAATCCTAAAGTAAGAACATGAACTTCGTGTGCTGATGGTGCAGTTCACTTGACACAATCTAGTGGATGCAATCAAATGTTGAACTATTTGGGTTATAATATTTAATTAGCAAGTAATGTGTATTTTCTTTGCTTTATATCAGTTTTCTAAATTTAGCCCTTTCATACTATTACAGAGAGAAACAGGAATAAACATGTGCGATTCTTTGATTTATCACTTTTTGTCTTGTATTCTATAGAGTGCCAGGTTAACCTGCTGCGATGCACAGCAAGTGTACATGTTATTAGTTGCAATCATCCCTCTAATGCTCGTTTATTGATATTTTGCAGGCTTGCAGGGTGCCAAGCAGCATGTGGTCCAAGATTGGCCGTCTGAAGCGTTCTGAAATGCCTAAGCTCACTAGAGGAAGAACCATTTTTGGGTCTGGAGCAAGTCCAGGTATCATGTCTTGCATTGCTGGTCGGCTCTTATGTGACACGTACTTGTGTTCCCGTGACCTACTTAAAGAGGTACAACATTTAGCTTGTAATTTACACCCTTAGTGCATTATATGGTAGTAAAATTGAATTGCTCACGCTTGCTTCTGTGATATTTGCAGGTTAGTTATTCTTTGACACAACTGGCGAAGACTCAGTTGAACAAAGACCGGAAGGAGATTGCCCCCCATGATATTCCTAAAATGTTCCAAACATCAGAATCTTTGACAGAACTTGTAAGTTCTGATGCTTGTTTCTACTAGTTTTGGGTATCATTTTTGATATTGTGATAGTTCAGCTGTTGTAGATCAGGGTTTCAGCACAAGTAAAAATATTACTATTATTGCAGATCACGGTGTCAAATCAATAAATTACTTATGTCTGCAAAGTTTTAAAGCTTTTGCTGTTTCTTGCAGTCAAAATTTGTGACATTATAATGATTCAAATCGTTTGAAAATGATTCCTTTCATGGTTTCCTCTATACTTAGATTGTAATTTGAATCATTATCTAGTTTAATGATACAATATTAAATATGATTCTCGTGATGTTTGTAATGCTTCCAGATCGAATGTGGTGAAGCAGATGCATGGTTGTCTATGGAGCTCATGTTTCATTTGAGTGTTCTTCCCCTGACACGTCAGCTGACTAATATCAGCGGCAATCTTTGGGGAAAAACTCTTCAAGTGAGTTCTTTTTGTAGATTATATATTAGTAATTTTCTTGTGCAACCTTTCCTTCAACATGGCATAATTTCTGTATTTTTAAGGGTGCTAGGGCACAAAGAGTAGAGTATCTTCTATTGCATGCATTTCATGCGAAGAAGTATATTGTCCCAGACAAGATTCAGTCTCATGTTAAAGATGCAAAAACAACAAAGCGGAAAATAAGTCAGGGTGCTGAGCACAAAAATGCTGAAGAGCTAAATATTGGTGATGCAAACTTTGAAGATGATACTTCACATGATGATCATGGAAAAGGAAAAAAAGGTCCCTGCTTATGCTGGAGGATTGGTTTTGGAGCCAAAAAAAGGTTTATATGACAAATACATATTGCTTCTGGACTTCAACAGTCTGTACCCTTCTATTATTCAGGTAAAATAACATTGTAACTTCTTTTTTGCCTCTCTTTTTCTCTTATATAACATACTAATTGGTGTATAAGAGTGTGTGAGCGTATTGCTAAGTGATGCTGATTTCTACTTATTTGTGTTTAAATTTGCAATGATACTTTGTGAACTTACAGGAATACAATATCTGTTTCACTACCTGTTGAAAGATCTTCAGATGGAATACTTACCCATTTACCATCTAGTAAAACAACTGGAGTTCTACCAGAGGTATGGTATGATTTCTTTAGTTGAATTATTATTGGTAAGGTTTTTCAAGACTAATGGATCTTAAGATATGATTTTTAAACCTTGGAATGATTCATCTTTTTTTCTTTTTAGTGAATTAGCACTAAATTAGTAACTTTGGACTTATGATAGAATAATATGATTTTTGACTTATAAAATTAAAAAAGGAGCAATGTGGAAGGGTCATTGGAGGAGATTGTTCTCATTTATTCATTTACCAAGCTTGCAACATTTATAAGCTCACTTAAGTATTAAGTTGGAGATGATGTAGTTACTCAGCTTGGTTACTGGCAGAAGGGTTAAAGCATTTGCAAATTCAGTCAATCAAACTAAATCAGTGTTCTGATAATTTGTTGAAACTTCTTCCTCATGCTACTGTATTCTTATACTTAGATTTGATTTGCATCCACCACAGTCTATGTACGGATTACATGTTAAGAACATGGAAATTTGTCTACTGTGCTTTACTTCAATTTTACACTGATAGTATGTGAGCATGCTACAAAATTTACGTTTTTCATTTTTACCCCTTTGCAGTTGCTTAAAAATTTGGTTCAGAGGAGAAGAATGGTCAAGTCATGGATGAAAAACGCATCTGGTCTCAAGGTCCAGCAGCTTGATATTCAGCAGCAAGCATTAAAGCTCACGGCGAATAGGTATGTATTTATAGTTGTTCTGTATAATTAGCTAATTTTATTTTAAGCACTGTGAGTTTGTGTCATTACAACTATAGTTTTGTTTATTCTCACTTTACATGGCTGTTACAGTGACATGCAGTACTGTATGGATGCCTTGGGTTTTCTAATTCAAGATTCTATGCAAAGCCTCTTGCAGAGCTTATAACACAACAAGTAAGAGAAACATCTGTAATTAAACCTGAAATTGGAAGTTCTCTTGATGTCAACTATGAAATGACCCTGGATTGAACATGTAATATTTCTTATCATTGAGCAAGTCACATGATTGTGCAGGGAAGGGAGATTCTACGAAGTACTGTTGATCTTGTTCAGAATAATTTGAACTTTGAGGTCATTGCTTGTACAATTCATATTTGAATTACGAACACTCTTGTAACCATATCTGCATTATCTTGCACGAATATCTAATATATGTAGCCCTTGAAGGATGCATTTGTCTTCTTTCTGGCAGGTAATCTATGGTGATACAGATTCAATTATGATTTACAGTGGACTAGATGATATTGCAAAAGCAAAAGCTATTGCAGGAAAAGTCATTCAGGAGGTGAGGTTATGGCTAAGTGCCTTGTATTAGTTTAAGAACTATACTAACATTTTGGATTGTGCAAAATTTAATTTTGGCCTTACCTGATTTATTCTTTAAAGAGATTTAAATCATATAAATTCCCATATCTTCTTTCTGATGCTTCAAGATGATCTAGATCAGAAATCCCAAATTTACTATTCTTTGTTAACTCTCCCTTGGTTAAATTTGAACACAAAAGACAACGTTAAAATAGAGCACATATATCGTTAATTTGGGAATGATATAACACATTACTTTTTAAAAGATTTTCAAATATAGAACTCAGTATGTGCTCACTTAAGCTGTATAGCTATGTTGCATTACCTTTTCACTTTATCTTTCTCTTCTGGTGCTATATGAGCTGTAACTTTCGTTTCTCCTTGTATTAGGTAAACAAGAAGTATAAGTGTCTAGAAATTGATCTAGATGGTTTATACAAGAGGATGCTGCTGCTTAAAAAGAAGAAATATGCAGCCGTCAAGGTGCAGTTCAAGGATGGGACATCTTATGAGGTACTTCTAAATTACGTTTCCTATCGTCTGTAGGAACTTCCAATTCAAAAAATTTGCTTTTTCAACTCTTGCAGACATGAAACCTATGTCTCCCTTATCCAACACATGCATGGACAATTGTAAGAAAACACACTTACATTTGCCTGAAATACTTGTAATATTTTTAGGATGGTATGCAAAATTCTGTTTTATGACTTTCATGCTTCTCCTAACATACTTTCTCTTTCGAAAAAACTGTAGTTGGACATGTGGACATAATACTTGTACCCATGTTTTCAACACCTATGCACAATTATTAGAAACTTCATGTTCACTGAAACTATAAAGTTTTGAGGGTGATGTTCCAATTTTATTATATGACTTCCTCTTTCAAGCTTGATAATGTTTTTGTTCCCATGACTTTTCAATATGCAAACCAAATGTAATCAAAGTTTTACATATATATAATCTTCTATAGGTGCACAAACATAAACAGATTAGCCATATCCTTGTGTCTATGTTTTTGAGGGCTTTTGTGTTTGACTTCTGGTTCTGTGTCCCGAAATCATAGTATTTATTTTTTGACTGATTTTAGTTACTTAACTCAAGGTAGTGGATAACTCTGAAAATGCAGGTTATTGAACGTAAAGGTCTTGATATGGTTCGTCGTGATTGGAGCTTATTGTCAAAGGATGTGGGAGATTTCTGCCTAAGCCAAATATTGTCGGAAAGGTGTGCTATGTTCTACATTTCTTCCTAATGTTACCAGGTTGATTTTGTACCAAGACGAAGTTTCCAAACTAATCATAATTTGTATCTTTGGCTCTTGTTCTTGCAGGTCATGTGAAGATGTTGTTGAATCAATACATAACTCTCTCATGAAGGTGAATTCGTATTTTTGCAACTAATTTTGTAATTTATATGAGTACAGTGGTGCTGCCTAATTTACTCAAGCTTTAGAACCTACACATTGGCGCTGTGAAGTTTAGCTGATTGTGGACGACTATGCATATCTTACAGGTACAGGAGGATATGAGAAGTGGACAAGTAGCACTTGAGAAATACGTAATCACAAAGACATTGACTAAACCACCTGAAGCTTATCCAGATGCCAAAAGCCAGCCTCATGTTCAAGTAAGCTTAATTAACGAGTATTGATCATCTTAATAATTAGAATTCTCTCTAATTTATGTAATTTCTTCCACCATTTATCTAATCAAATGCATGGAATTTACTTCTGTGAAATTTGTTCTTTTCTAGGTGGCGCTGAGATTGAAGCAAAGTGGTTACACTAGTGGTTGCTCTGTCGGTGATACAGTGCCATATATAATTTGTTGTGAGCAGGTTTGGAAGTACTCTGTTTTGTCAAAGTCACAGTCTCTAAAGTCTGAGCACACTGCTTTTATGTTTAAGATGTTATGTGCATTGCACTCTTTTTTAACTCTTTGTCCTTGACAGGAGACAAGTTTGGGTAGTTCAACTGGGATTGCTCAGCGTGCTAGACATCCTGAAGAATTGAAAAGAAATGAGGGAAAATGGTTGATTGACATTGAATACTATTTGTCTCAACAGATTCATCCTGTAGTATCACGTCTGTGTGCTTCAATTGAGGGAACAAGCCCAGAGCGTTTGGCTGATTGTTTAGGGCTTGACTCATCCAAGGTATCTAGGCTAAATTTGAATTTAGATGTTAACTTTTCTAACATCCTTGTTTTCTTATAATTTAAATTCTGGTTCCATCTAGTTCCGAAGTAAATCAAGTGAAACTATCAGCAACGATCCTTCTAGCTCCCTCTTGTTTGCTTTAGATAATGAGGAGAGGTAATGTTTCTCGTATTCAACTGCTGTTATTATGCCCTAGCCATCATAAATCTCTTTGATATCCATGTTTTTCAGTAAATTGTAGCTTATTTTTGTGTCAAATACTCATCTGAGGAAACCTACACACAACATGAATGTGGCAAACAGTTTTCCATTAATCTGGATATATATATAATTATATATATATTATTTTCTGACCATTCGGGATAGTGGACCTAGTATACTAGGTTCACTTGGTTGCTTTCTCATTGAAAAAGTAAACTAATGCATTGATGTGCGATGTGAATGCAATCACAGATATCGGGGGTGTGAGCCATTGATTTTGTCTTGTCCCAGCTGCTCTACTACTTTTGACTGTGCAGCTGTCGTCCATTCTCTCTGCATGTCAACCACCGAGAAGCCAACAAGGCCAGAAACAGAGTGCAATTTCTGGCGTACATTGCGCTGCCCTAAATGCCCAGAGGAAGGTGACATGGGTAGAATATCTCCTGGAATGATTGCCAATCAGGTATTAACATCACTGTGCCTTTGAGACTACTAAAATTCCACAGGGAAAATTGCAAAATTTTAGACCATTGGCCATTTGGGTATATTTTACAGATCGCTTGCAAGCTGTGGGCCTGCAACAATGTTTTGCATGGTCAAATGTCAAGACAATCACATAGAAGTTGACATTTTCTTTCTAGTAGCAAGAAATCATAGATTGGATGGTCTAGAAGACTAGATTCATCAGATTAAAAAATGTTCTGCCATATGTACAATTTTGTCCTGAGGTCTGCAGTAACAATTTCTTATGCGTCATCATCCACGTGCCATCACTCTGCCTGAATTCATCCTTTGATGTCCTGTAAAAATGTTTACTTGATCCTTTCTTTGCCTGTCAGGTCAAAAGACAAGTGGACGGGTTTGTCTCATTGTATTACAAGGGCGTAATGATGGTAACCTATCTCTTGCAGAATTTAATGTTCAATAATTATGGATTCAAGACAATTGCATATTTTCAGGGACATTGAATCAGGGGGTTATAATTTAGCATTGAATTATAAATGGATCTCATTGTCATTTTATATTGCTGTCAGTGTGATGATGAAACTTGCAAATATACGACACGCAGTCTGAACCTGCAGGCTGGTTGGTGATTCTGAAAGAGGGACAGTTTGTCCAAACTATCCTCGCTGTAACGGGCATCTCACAAGAAAGGTTTTAATCAGAATCTCATAGACCAATGTTCTTATATCTAAAAGGTATAAATTTACTGTGAATTAACGGGTGTATAATGTGTCTTCAACAGTATACAGAAGCAGACCTATACAAGCAGCTTTCTTATTTTTGCTATGTGTTGGATACAGTATGCTGCATAGAGAAGGTTAGTTAACTTCGTTTTGCACTTCATTAATGATTAATTTGGAATAAACCTTATGTCATGTTATTTGGGAATTGATCCCGTCTTGCACGGAGAGATGCAGATGGATATAAGTGCTAGAATCCCGCTGGAAAAGGAGTTGAGCAAGATTAGACCGATAGTTGCTTTGGCTGCATCAACGGTTCAAAGGATTCGGGACCAGTGTGGCTACGGGTGGGTACAGCTGAATGACCTTGTCATCACTGTATAAATTGCTAAACCATAGCAATTCCAATTCAGATTGTATTTGTATTTTATTTTCTGTATATTTTCTTATTGTACATATGTATTATCATCCACATAATCTGATGAGATATATGAGTAAAAATTTTGGCTTTGTCAATGCCAGTAGTGACACAGCATGACAGCACCTTAATTTTTTTTAGTTTCGTTGTGGAATTAGCTTTGTAGCTTCCATTACGACTTTCACCTTTATAATTATCGCTGTGGAGTAGCTGACCATTTACCATACAGCCCAAACTATCAAAAGATGACTTCGCCTATACTATGGTCTGATGCCAAAAGCTTCTCGTTGTGTTTGAATATTCTACTCGTCTGTGCTCCCTCCTTTTAAATTGCACTTCATATTTTACCTTACTCGTGCTCTTAATTTAGCACTTTCAATTTTTTAATCTAACACTTCAAAATTAACCTTACTCGTGCTCTTTGGACCCTTATGTTAGTTTGGATTATGCTAATTCTGGCTCAATTTTGTTTGTTGAAAAGATGGGAGTGGATAAAGTTTCATCCTACTCATTATTATCAGTAATTACTCTTACTGAAAGCTTAGGAAAGTAAGCTGAAATTCAAACAATTGTGTTTAAAATTTCTAATGTATTCTTTCACATACAATATCAAGGGCTTATCACCTTCATTAAACTTAAATACACGTACTTTTGGTTGTAGAATAAATTTTCAATATCAAATACAAATGTACTTATTGAGAAATGAGAAATTTGAATTTGACATTTCTAATAAAGCTAGCTCTAATACCAAATCCTATCAATTTGCAAGCGATTAATTAATTTATTAGAGTAGGAAATAAACAAAATATGGTTCCTGAAACAATAAATTACATAATAATATATAAATTGCATGTATGCATGTATTGACGACTATCTGAAGAAGTTCCTCCAATTATGTTGGAATCATTACTTTTAACTTTATGTACTGCTCACTGCAATGTATTCTGTTCATCCTCATTGCAACTCCCCGACAGGTGCCTCATTGAGCCAAAGGAAGTGAATGAAGTCGTACAATTTTGCACTTACACTCACCTGTTTTCCGTTTTCAGTAAAATTAATTCAATTCTAGTGAAATTCAAATCTGAGAATTTTGAGCAAGGTCTATTCGCAATACCTTGTACGGTGTTGGATTTAGTCTTCTCATATGATCTGGTCGCATTTTCTCTAACTGTTTGATGCAACGTTCTCTAATGTCCTTGAGAGCTGGCAATTCTTCTCTATGTTTACCTTCAAGAGAAAAAAGAAAAAAAAAATCAGTTTATATATGAATTAACCATCTGAGATGGAAACTTTAACTACATGACGCTTTAGATTACATATTTTATAAAATCTATTGACAACACTGATTAATTAAAGATGACATCTACAAGTTATCAAAAAAGCACCAAAATGCCCACTAAAATTGTCCAGTTTCAAAATTTCTTCCCCACCTGAGTTCCCGGGCCAGTAACACTTTAGAAGCTCTTCAACCTGCTGTGGCACCACATATGCTCTCTTGGATTCATTAAATGGGTGACGACAGAGAAGGCGTTCTCCCACCTGAAAGTTTAATGACAACAATAATACTGCTTATAACATTATATACTTGAATAAAATCTGATTACACTATCAGAAAGGAAGTAGTAAAGATGCATATTAACAAATAGGATATACAGCAATACTATCTACGATTAATTTGAACTAGTAATTTTCCATGTTCTTTTCCCTGAATAATACCAGAATTATGAGGTCTCATAAAATATAATAAGGCTTGTCAGTATCAATGACAACCATCCAAGTAAATATTTATTGTGATATAGGTCACATATAAAGAAGCATTGTGACTATTGACATTTAGATGCGTAAGTGTTAAGCTAGTATGTATAATGGGTAGTCAACAAAGCAATTGTGGTCTTATCTTAGAATCCTCAGCTAGCACTATTGTTAATTTGCTCAAACATGGTCAGGTCAATGTTCTCAATTTATATTATTTTCAACTGCAAGTCATGTGGAAAATGCAAAATTACATCGATGAGAATTCCAATAAATAATAACTGCAAAGCGGATGATTACCTTTGGTGGTGGTTCATTTTCCCCTGTCATTATGTCCACCAGGGGGTAACCTTCTTTGCCATACAATCTGTAAGACCTTTTTTTACACGGTATAGAGACCTAGTAACCAGAAAATATGAATAAGAACCAAGGAATGACAGATACGTTAACAATAAGATTCTTGGAAGCATGTACAAACCTTCGAAACATCTTCAGAAAGTTTGATGCGAGGCTGATTGTTTATCTCAACAAGCTTGAAGACACAGCCTAAAGCAGGCTGTGCGTAGCATGTGACCAGGTTGGTTCCTATTCCATATGCATCTACCTCATGACCCTTTGTTTGAAGGAAAATAATATGAGAAAATAAAAAAAAAAAAACTGATGGAATCACACATTAAGTTCCAATAAAATGTTTTTTTACATCATAGAAGTGTACAAATAGACAACATATGATACTGACACTTTATTCAGGAAAGCCTTAATTCAGAGATTACCTGTTTGTTTAAAGCATCCAAAGTTTCTTCATTGAGATCATTACTTGCAGTAATGCTCATCTTCTCGAAACCAAGCACTCCGAAATCTTTCTCAACAGCACGAAAGAACTTCCGTGACTCACAAGACAAATATGCTAAGTCACCAGAGTCTAGTCTAATGCCCATTGCTTGATACCTACATAGCACCTCAGCTAAAATCAGGAAGAAAACGATATGCCCAAATGATTACTCGGGGTTTATCATTGAGATCGTGAGTCTTTCAGATGTTAAGCAAATATAAGGAAGATGCTCAATCACAAAGTGATATGTTATGGTAAGAAACACAGGGATTGTAAAAGCATTAGGTACAAACAAAAAGATGGGTTTTCAATGAGGTATGACAAAAGTAAGGCCAACATTACATTATCAGAATTTAATATATTAATAGATAAGTGCAAACTTTCTATTACATACATGGAAATTGATAGGTTTTAGATGCTTAAAATAAAACAAGGTTTGGATCCTTAAACTGGGTTTACAACTACAAAGTTCTATGCAATACTGAAGTTGCACAGCAAGGAGGCCTGATCATCACCATCATTGTCATAGTTGGCAATATTTTTGTTTTCAGCCCAGCAAGCTGAATTCATGTTGCATGATAATAAGAACATGAAGAGATAACAGTATCACTCAAGAAGGGCAGAGGGAGGGAGGGGGGAGGGAAGAAGAGAGAGAGAGTTACACAAAGAGAAACTATTTAAAGATGGCAATATGTGCATAAGGCTTTCGAACATACCCCAAATCATTGAGAGCTAAAGCAACAGCACAAAAGTTGGGAACTCCACTCCTCACAACCTAATGCCCAATGTAAACAGGAAGGTATAATTATTACCAAATGACAATATTATTACTTTTGAAAAAGCAAAAACTGCAACATATATATAAATGATAAAAATAAAACCACTTGAATCACAACACATAGTAGAGGCCATACTTGTCTTTATAACAATCTACCGACTGAAGTAGAGCATTTATAATAATGCAAAATTAGAAAGAAAATGCTAGAATCATATTTTCATTAAACAGATATAACCTAGGTAGAGGATACGAGTTGTTAACAGAAATGAATCACAACCTTTATATGTTGTTTAAGCTGATTGAAAAAACATTTAAGATGTTAGCAAATTTTAAATTTCCTTATCATTTTTCTTTTAATTTCTATATTTGAGTACTTACAAAAATAATAACTTGAGCAACTAATCCACTCAAAGCATAATCTAATTTCAAAGATTATAGGGAGCATGTGTGTGTGTGAGAGATTTCAGTAATACAAGCAAAAGTTCAAACCAGGAACCCCGAAATATTTTACATAGATAGGCAAGACAAACAGGCCTTATTGATGCAATAGAATACTATGAACAAATTTAAAAAAATGTTCACTTACATCATATGTGTCTACAAGAGCTAAGAAGTTCTTGGGGAATGCCAAGGCGTATGAGGTAAAAGCTGCTAACTCACTTTGATTTGTCTCACCAAATATGCCCCGTAATGAAGGTGACCACTGCAAAGGATGCAAAAGGTTTAAATGACCATTTCCTGGGGTGAATTAATTAAAGACGCGAAAGGAGAATACAAAGCAAATAAAATGTGAAAGATTACTTTCCACATGAAGCTAAAAAATGGATGAAGTAGAAAAAACCATACAAGTAAGCAAAAGCAACCAAAAAGTGGCCATTTTCTACTTGTAAGGTACAGTATAAATGAAGCCCTTAAGAAACATGCCCTAATTAAATAGACCTGATCTCACCAAACATGCCACAAATAAATGTGACCACTGTAAAGAATGTACGAATCAAAAGCAGAAAAACAAAGCAGGTAAAAGAAACAATAGCTATTATTAGCTTAGCTTCAATGATACAAATAACAAGAACATAATAGAATCATCTCTTTTAAAGAGGTATATTTTAAATTTTACTACCATTCACCCTTCTACAGCAATACCATGTCTATTTTTAAAAGGGAATTCAATTAAGTATTGAATATCGCATGGACTCCAATTTGTTCAGGTTTTTATAAGCTTACACTAATTCTTAGTAAAAAGCTCAGAAAAAACGCAACCTTCAGGAACGTAAATCAGTTATGTGCAACGACTAACCTAACATTCATGAAAACCGATAAATTTTGCTATAATCAAGAAAACAAAGGCCAAATCCAATAGCAACCTGAATTTTGTTTAACCATGTCTGAACCAGACTGACAAAATCCTCACAAGTATATGAACCATCAGCACTTTGAAGTGATTTCTCTATGATCTCATCAGGGCTCTGCAAATTAATACATAAGTTAGACCAAGAATAATCTCATCCAAAGATTATAAACAAATATACAATTCTAACAACCAAGATATTACAATTTTTCAAGCATGTAATATTATGATAACACTTTTAATTGAAAACAATATATGCAAAACTGATAGAAATTAGTTTCACAATGGCTAAAAGAAATGTTTCACAGGGTAAGGTCCAGAAAAGGAAATGTGACCAGGCACAAGAATAGCCACAGGAAAGCAGTGTGAACCCAGTATATGTCCAAAAAATTTCATACAAGCAACCAACAGGGCTAAAAAGTACAAGGAGTTCGATAAATTCTATAACCAGTATGTTTTCTTGGCTTGAAGGTCCGGTAAGAGAATTTGAGAATCAATCATGTGGTTTTCCAGTACACACAAGTGCTTAGCCTACGAAATCTTTCACATGTTCTCACTTATCAAGTCACAGAATATAATGCAACATTGAAAAGAACAAGCCAATGGTTAGTAATATAGAAGTACTGTCAATTATGATGTTATAAAAACCTAAATGGTAACTTTCCAAACATTATAAACTGCTTTTAACTACTGGAAATGTATGTTAAAACTTCATATCAAATTTACCAACCATAAATGAACTAACAAAAGCATGCGAATGTGTTCCACGAAGAGGTATTCCAAACAACCTCCCAGCTGCAACATTGCTGTCAAAACACAACACAAAACAAAGTTAAACAAAGTACTAGCTCAACAACCAAAGTGACAAAAGAGTAAATGGAGAGAATTAAAACTTCAAGTGCTCTCAAGATCAATCAGACAAGAGGAGCACTAGGATCTTTCCTTCCTTCTACTCTATCTGATCCAGTTAAAAAAATGACAAAACAACGGCTAATGAAAGTGATCTATGCTAAAGTATACAACTAAATTTATAAACTCTTCAGCAACAGTCCAGTCTCTGTATTTAGAGAGACCGATCAAGCAAATAACAAAGACACCATTATTGCTGATATCACTTTACTTATGAAGGTTATCAATATTCTTTTTGCTTCTCTTTGTCCATTGGAATTTAAACAACCAACCATGAGTGTTTACACAAAATTAGTTCGGTGCACCAGCTACATCATGGGTTTGGACTAAACACAACTTTGTCCAATGATCAATCCCAGGTTAGGTGCTCCCAAGCAATTTGATATCAACACTGTTAGAGAGCTTCCAATCCCTTGCTTGCGAGATCAATAAAAACCCATGGGGGTTGTTTGATAGCCGGTATTGGACAAGATTGGACTATTTATGTTGCCAATCCTTTGTTTGGCAGCTGTTGGGATAGGACAAAGTCCAATCCCAACAGTTGCTTTAATAAATTATTTTTTTTTTTTTTTTTTACTTTTAAGCTTTTAATAATTACTATAACTTTCTAAAAAAAAATTAATATAACGTATTTTATTTATAAGAATTTAATACATTTAATATGTATATATTAATTTATTTAATTTAAAATACTTTAAATTAAATAAAATTATTTAAAATATTCATATCATCATATTAGTATTTAATTTGATTAAAAATATTTAAAATAACTTAAACTATTTAAAATTTAATTTAGTTCAATTTAACTTCATCCAATCCCACACTATGGCAAACACAAGATATCACTATTTTAGCCCTATCTCATACTGCACCAAACACATCACAATATTAATTTAGTCCAATCCAATCTAATTCAATCTCATCTCTTAAAAATAGTCAAATCCAATCCCGCACACCAAACACAGCCATGGTGATCTTGGGTTAGGTGGGATTGGACGTCACTCTCTCTGCCTAGCATTAAATTATTATAATCTTGTTTAAAAATACTTCAAAACTATAGTATTTAAAATAAGTATATTTTATTAAAAAAATGATTCAAAGTAATTTTATTCTATTAGAGAAGGATTTAGAAATATTCATTCTAATATAGGGGTTAAAATATTTATTTTATTTAAAAATAATCTTAAATAGTTTTATTTTAATTAAAAGAAAAATTATTAAATCATATTTGATCCAATCCAATCCCTTAGCCTACCAAACACATATAAAACTAATTTTTATATCCTAGCCGGCTTTCGGTCGCTAGTGTCAGAGATCAGTAACTCTTAGCATTTTTTTTTTTCAAAAATACATAGTGATCTCCATAATGATGAATCTACCAGAACCTCTCCTCCCATATCTATTACCTAGCATATGTGAGCATTATACTTAACAGAGAAACAAACTTCTTTAAAATGAAACTTGAAGACAGTCAGAATTTGTGTCTCCATCAATGTTTTCAGCAACCATCATATGAGCAAGTATAGAAAAGGGAAAGAGTTAACCTTGGAGCACTACAGTCACTATCATTGTCTTTGCAAACCAATATATTTCTAATAGTTTATCAAATGTATTCTCTTTTTTAATAGAGATTGAAACAGTAAAATAAATTCAACTGTTGCAGGTGTCCCACAATTAGGAAGTTCATTACTATGATTCTAAAACAATTTATTTGCTTAAAATACCTTGACATGAACAACGGATACTACAAATGATCTATTCACATATGTTGTGAACTGCAAAAGCTACACAAGATAAACAATGACTGAAGAGTCCAAAATGGGATAGTTGGTGGAAATTACCTAGTTGCATCAAATCCTCCAATGTAGCAGTATTTTGATGCTCCTATTCCACCATCAGGTCCCTACCGGTAGAATCAAGAGTACTACTCTCATGAAGAGGTATAAATAAGAAATTCAGTTAAAGATAAAATATGAAATGTGAGTAACCTGAGCCCGTCGAAGGCCAAACTCAAGCAACATTTTAGATTTTCCAGCAACAAATCGGTGCCTGGCAGCATTTGTAGCCACTAATGATGCATAATTAATAAGGGTCAGAAATGGAGTTTCCAGCAATTGAACCACCTGAAACTGACAAAGACAAGGATTAAGAAGAATTTAACTATAAAAGGTACAGTAGTTTTGCACCAAACATATGAATGAAACACAAAAATGATGATCATTTTGATATGAAAATGTGTGGGTTAAAGCCAATTTAGAAGTACTTACAGCGATTGGGCCTTCAACTCTCAGTAGAGGAACCTTTGGGAAAACAACAGTTCCCTCTGAAATGGCATATACTTCAACATCAGAACAGTCGATTCCTCTAAGATAATCGTAGAAGTCATCCTATGGTTTGTAATAAATATAATTAATTAGACAAAGATCTAATATGTAGGAATATACTTACAATACAAAATTGCATCGGAAGTCGCATAATATGTCACAAATGCATTCCTTTATTGTTGTAGAAAGAATATGAACTCTAAATTTTATTGTTGAAGTTCGTCCATTCACTTTATAAAATTTTCCATATTACTATCATGATTCGAAAAACTAGTGAAATAATGGGTTGCAAAAATGATGAATTAAAACACTAAAAAGACTTGGTATTCTTAATCCCTCCTTTAGCATAAATTGAAGCAACCAGAACCAAAAAATATTAAAACTTAAATTCGTGCATCCATTGCTGACATTCCTGCCAATGCATTATCACTTATACTCAGGTTATATGTAGAGCAATTTCGTTTACCTACCTAAGCAGTAGCACCTATTAAGATAATTTGCAAATAACAGCTGAAGTCAAAGTGGTCTAAACTAAAACCAAAGCAACAGATTCATCAGAAACAGCATCAGCTTCTCTGACAAACAAAAACAAGCCATCTCAACATCCTTTGGAGTTAGAGTAGTTAAAGTCTTTAATGTCATTAGACACACTAACAACAAAATCTACGATCGGATAGAAACAACATTAGCCACCATACATACAACCCAAATTCAGCATCGGAACACCAGTTACCACATAAGATGAAAATCAAACACAAACCACCTCTTAAATATGTTATAAAGAAAACATTAAAGACAGGTAGCGTTTAAAGTGGTAACAACATCAATATGTACAAGCGAAAAACAAATTGCCACACAAGTAACATTTATCTCTATTAAATATCATTAACAAATTCAAATTAAAAATTGGCACCAAATCAGCCTCTTCTCATTAACACAATCCTCAGCATCCAACCTAAGAGGCACATTCAATACATCAAAGTCATAGAAACTGAACTCCACACAACAACACTGCAATAAAGAGATAGCGATATCACCTCACATGAACTTGGCAAGCTATCGCGAACAAAGGCGATTTCCTCCTCTGTCAATTTGAAGTTAGCGATAAACTTTATGCATTCCTCTAAACCAGCAAACACCGTATATTCTCCGCCAAACGGATTCTTCCGATAATACAAATCAAACCTGAACAAAAACGGAGGTGTGTTGGCAAGCGAGAGAAAGTGAGAGCAAAAAAAAACACACAAAAAGGAAACACATACACGGCGCGTTCGTGGTGTTTGCCGGCTTTCCAGTAAGCGTAGGCCATGGTGAACTGATAAAGATCCGTTAAGAGAGGAGTGACCATCGGGTTGGTAGGTCCGTCTAAGATCCGACCCGTAATTTCAGTGGCCGCTCCGTTACCTTTGGCTTCCATTTTTTTTGTTTTTAATTTTCAGGAGTGCGTCCGATTCTCTCTTCTTTGAAATAATAAGTGACTAAAAGCGTGCGAATTAGAGGTATATATAGGAATGCAAGAGGAGAGAGGGGTTGTTTGTTTGTTCAAGGAGACCGTTAACGCCCCAGTTGAGAATACCAACCAACAAATGTCGAGTTGAGACTCTGTCCAAGGGCCAAGGCAGACTAGATTGCCATCCATTTACTTCACGTGGGTCTATTGCCTTCTTTTTTTTCCCCTTCTTCTCCTTCTTCTTTTTCTTTTTAATTCCAAAAAAAGTCATTTTTAAGGTAAAATATAAAATAAATATAAAGGTAACGATTATTTATTTATTTTTTATCGCGGATACAAGTCTAATGTTAAGTCAAAATCATATGAGATATGATTCTTGAACGCGGTTAGGAGAATAGCTTCCATATGAAAAGAGAGACCCACATATGAGTAAGGGAACAATCCACATAAGAGGAGGAAGAGACCTCAATTTATAAATGAAGAAGGCGTTGCACGGTGTAGAACTTGCAACACAACTATACAGGGTGGATTGTGCTCTTTGCCATCGAGGCACAAGCCTATCTACAAGGGAACGATTAATTATTGGAACGTAATATTTCGTTGAATTTTATAAGTAGAAGAAGCAAAATGGTGTTTGGCTGGAGTAGGATGCTATGTTTGTGGTTGTGGAGGAGAAGATTTAGGAACAAGGACCATCCATAGCCACAGGCAATATACATTACTTAAATTGAAATAAATTTAGACTAACTTAGTACTATTCTAATTTTAGAAAATGAGTAACGCTAGTCTCTTCAAAAAAAATTTCTATATTCATATTCCAATGATGTAACATGTGAGTTGTTAACATCATATTAATTATCATATATTATAATTTATATGATATTTGATAACTCATATATCATATCATTAGAGTATAAATTTGATCACAAATTTTGGAAAGCTTAACATTACTTTTAATAATTATTATTATTTGCTATTTGTGAGAAATAATGTTCAATGATTATTTCATTAATTTTATGATTAAAAATATTATAGGACCAAAAACAGTATGAAAACATTATGAATAATTTATTAAATTTTTATATTAATATTAATAATTTATTAATATATACTATCAAAAGTAGGTATAAAATAAGTTAAAAATATATAAAAATAAAACATTTTAATTTATGTTTGATATATAATAGACTTTTACATAATTAATGTTGGGATCTGCAAAAAATGCAACTTGACTTTATAAAAATCAAGATTACTATAAGTTTAATATTCTTCCTATATTATTAGCATGTATGTTTTATAAAATTACAATATAGACACCATTTATATATGAATTTGAATTGTTAATTGTTATTATAATAAATAATTTTAAAATAAAAATTCATAGAAAATTATATAAACAGATGATGTGGTGTCCCCCCATCTTATAGACGGTATGAAATTTCTTCAAGTGAGTTGGCTTTGCAAGTGAACTCAAAAACAAAATATGGTCCATCCCATGTTATGATTGATATTCAATGATTTTATGTCCTTCATTTTTTCAATTTTCAGTTTTTGAACTTGTCAAATACAAGATATTCACGTAACCATATATAAACGAAATTGATGTGGCAATTGAGGAATGCCCAGTTACCCATGAACTCATTTCGTTCCATGAAAAGCAATATATCATATGAACAATATGAAATTTGTTTCTTGATAAGATAAATACAAAGAACTATAAATATTGCATCTTCTTTCAATAATTGTCGAAGAATCGATAAGATTTTGGCATCTTAAAAAAAAATATGGTCCATCCCATGTTATGATCGATATTCAATGATTTTATGTCCTTCAGTTTTTCAATTTTCAGTTTTCGAACTTGTCAAATACAAGATATTCACGCAACCGTGTTAAACGAAATTGATGTGACAATTGAGGAATGCCCAATTACCCATGAACTCATTCGGTCCATGAAAAAGCAATATATCATATGAACAATATGAAATTTTTGTTTCTTGATAAGATAAATACAAAGAACTAAAATATTGCATCTTCTTTCAATAATTGTATAAGATTTTGGCATCTTAAAAAAAAAAATGGAACTAATTCATTTCATTAAATCACTACAAAATACAGTCCAAGTTCAATAAATAGACACTTATTCCAAAGAGCAAATCATGAACCCGTTATGACTTGAAGTGGGAATCAGTGAAAATTCACGGAATATTTAATTCGTGGAATACATTTTTTGGACAATTAATGATTATGAGATGTAATTTAAAAAGTTAGTAATTCAGAAACATTGTGGAAGAACTAGCTATGGAATAAGCACTTTAAGTTATCGTTTCAAATCCTCGAAAACTTTTTGTCCCTCTCAATCAACCCCTACAGTGTAGACAAACAAAGGTTAAAATATGCATACATAAATAGTTTAATATATAATGCTAGAAATGAGAATTAACAAAGCTTTTTTGAGGTAGTCGTAGAGAGAAATGCTAAGAGAAAGAATTGGATTTTGCGGTTGTCTTGTGGGTTATCTACAAATATGCTGAGTCACAAACATTGGCCTATATCGACTAGTACTATAAGAATTGCATCATCATAACAGAAGGCATTTGCATTTGGACAGATCATGTTACGACACAAAACCCATATATATTTTTTTCCTATTTTATGGTTTCCTTGTCCAAGTTGTTCTTGTATTCTATGGAATTTCAAGGCACATTCAGGTTGATAAAAATCTGGCAAGTATTAAAAGTTTATATATTCCCAACAAGTTGGTGCCAACAAATTTGCCACAAACTCCATGCCATATTCATAAACCGAGCTACTGCATTAATTCCCTCTTAACATGTGCCTTTTTTTTTTTTTTTTGTAATTATTGATATGTGAGTTTTTTCTTGAAATACTTGATAAAGTGTTGTTTAATATGTTTTTCTTTAAAAATGTCTTATTACTTAACTAGTTCCAGAACAGCCAAATTATGGATAAAATTCCAATAGAGCATAGGCCATGAGCGTTTTAGTATGCTTGTGCAATTTTGGCACATAGTTTTGCTTTTGTTATACACATAAGATGTGACTGCAACGTATATTCCAAATTCCTCGAGTTCAATAGAGAAAGAGCACAGTAGTCAGACTGAAAAGTAAAGGTAAAATTTAGTGGAAGGTAGGTACAAATATTCTCTTTCTCATAGCAAAATAACATATTTTCAGGAATAATACATTGTAACTACTAGATGCAATGGACGTCTAAGTTTTAGTCCAGAGAAAACAGTCAAGCAGCTTGAATCCAAAGTAACCATAATGATGTATGGTACCTTTACTAGAGGGATAATTACCCATTGGATACGAATTTTATGGTCCAAGATTTGGAATCTAATTCTGCGTGACTCAACTGTTGCAGCACCCGTTTGACGGGTGAAGGAATGGTCCCAAACCAGTGAAGACTGAAGAAGGTTGAAGGTTGAATTCAATAATGACCAGCCCAAAACATAAATTTGTGACTAAATGATCGGTAAAACAAGTTAAACAATCAGCACAGAGGACACAACAAACTTCTTATCTGACTAGAAGATTCAGCACCGGCAGTATGATCAAAAGACTATAAAACTTGATAGCATCTAAGAAGTCTTCATTTTATATTTTTTAACATACATGATAGGACAAGAACATTAGCATATAACATGTAATTACAAGGAGTCATTTAGACAATGTCTGTCTTAAACAAAAAGTTTACATGAATCATGCTGACTTTTGACCACAGGTGTTGCCCAATGGGTTTATCTGACAAATTTTGATAAGAAAAGGTAGTTAAGAGGCATGTCCAAAGTAGTACCACCTTCACATTGAGGATTTCCTGACCCATGAACTAGATACTAAAGCTGACAGTAAACTATAGCTGCACTAAGTACAAAAGGTTAATTGAGCAGAACGAGTCCAGTAAACTTCAGAGATTGTTTCTTTCTAGCTTGTAATCATCACCGGGGAGACTTCTTCCCGTTTGCAAACTGGTAAAAGCATATGCCAACAGAAATTAAGGCATGCATAAACTATAGCATGATGAAGAAGTAACAAGTAATTCACCGAAGTACTTTTACCCAGTTAAGTGTGGGGAAAGTATAAATAAGATTGTGCTCTAGGTTCTTTGAACGCACACTTTCTCGCTGGCTTCTAGCCATTATGCATGCTTCTAAAGAGCCGCTGTCCTTCAGATCAGAATCTTGTGTACTGAAGGGAAGCAAAACTGCATCTGCGGTTTCGATTGAGTAATTCAGAACACAAAGCCATGTCAGAGAGACAGTTTAAGATCTTAATTTCCTTCTTAAAAGACAATAGCAAGAAGCATTGATAGATCTAATTTCATGGTCCAAACCTTCAATATACATGTTTTAGTTGGTTAAAGAATGTAGACTTAGAAACACACCTGATGGATTTGTCTCAGACTGATTAACATTTAGTTGTTGATTAGGCAACATGTCTTCCCTGCATATGTCCTTCAAATTGCAAATCCATGTTAGATGGGCAAATGCCATTTCCATAATGTTTTATGTAGGATATTGTTACCAGTAGTGATCATTCAGGCTCACCTCAGAAGAAGTGCGAAGCAGGAAGGGTCCGAACTGAGCCTGTATTGATGAGTCCAACCCAAATGAGGCTCCTGAATTTATTAAATTTGATACCTGAAGCTGGTTTGTGACAGTGCATTGGCTGGGTAGACTGAATAGAGACTGTGTCGTGGTTTCTTGGGTCATAGTAAGTGTGCCCGTTGTGTTTATTTGCAGAGATCCATTATCCCCACCAAAGCCTGTTCTCATCTGAGAGAATTGAAATGGCTGCAGTGCCCCGGGTAAGCACATAGGGTGTAAACTTAATCCATTTTTCATTGTTAACATCTGAAACATGAAACATAAATGTAGAACAAGTCAGAACCAACCTTGGTTGCCATATCTCTTGCTGCTATTTTTCATTCATACTTGTAAACTTTTTTCAAACCACATTGTTTTTGCTTACAAAATTTCATCAAGATGAGGATGAAAGAGTTTAGGAACTTATCAAAATTAAGGTTGCAAGATAGACATCAATAACAAATGTATCATCAAGTCTGGCCAACTATATATTTTGTAAATTACATATCCAAGTTTGAATCTAAAACAGTTTGGCGGGAGATTTCTTGTCTGCCTTTATTGGGGCACCAAATTCATTTCTCAGAAAACTAGAAAACATAGCTAATCGATAATAGCTCTAAGCATGCAGTAAAATTGATTATGACAATTAAGTTTCTTCTTAGCCAGACAAATGTCACCAAACGATATCCATCCAGGAATAATTTTCTCACACGTTACGCTTATCATACGTCTGAAGAAGTTACAGGAGATTGATTGATCTCTGTTTAAGAATTATGATAACTTATGCCGGATGTAACTTACAATAACATGAATACATGATACCTTGCCCAGCCTAGACTGCTACTACAAGATAACCATCTCTTCCTCATCCATTTCTCTCTCTGTGTTTGATCCTTGGCACGCCTTTCTCATTGTCCGTTGTTGATAAGCTATATTATTATTCCACATCATTCTGTTGAACAAGTTAAAATGAACATTACATACATCCTTTCTACAAAAGTCTAAGCTAAATTATACATTTTTCACAGCTAGATGTCACCCCTATTGTCTGATACAAGATTATACTGAAGCTTACATCGTAACTCTATCGCACCTCTCCCTAGCTAGAATCATGTGAAACTAAGTTAACCATCTCTTTCTCTTGCCTAGATACTGTCAACTGATTCTGCTGAATAAGCTAAGGTGACTCCACTTTATGATAAACATTTTCCTATTATCCTCCAGCAATCTTTTAGTTTAAATCACATTGTTTTTTTGGCAACTAGATCTTACCACTACTGGATTGACTTAATATTTTCCGGGAAAAATCAAAGGATCATGAGGCAATAACTCCTTTAAACATCTATAAATTTTATCTCCACTCAAAAACATGTTTCTCTACGAGCCATTGCTAGTCCTATGGCAGGTTACTTTTATGCAACAGCAGGGATTAAGGTCCAGATGGTCACTGCACCAAAAATAATTCCAAAAGGTGGAATACGATCTAGACCTTGCTTTGGCACATTGCTTTATGCTGTTCTAACAATACACATTATCTCAAAGCTTTTTGAAACATCTTGCTTTGGGATAGAATTTTCTCCAAGCTCTGGAACGCCACACACCATAATTTGTAAAATTAATATCATCACTAATTTACTATATTTCATTTAATAGCATTCTTGTAAATCTCAGATTAAAATTTCCCATAGCACGAAAAAAGGAGTAACAAAGTAGAACTATCAACAAATAAGAAGACACACAATTAAAACCAAACCTGTACTTGAAGCTGAAGCTGCTTGAGGTACTCGATAGCTTCATCAAGCATTGAAGCCTTGTCGGTCTGCTATGAACCCAAAATCAAACCGATCAAATGCAATCAAATTAAGTTTTTCCATAAAATAAAACCAATCAACCATGAAACATCCCAAACTAGTAAACTTACATACCTTATTGGAATTTGGGATCAGATTTTGCAATGCCTTCATTTTCTCATTGATCCTGCTCCTTCTCCTCTACTCGCGAAAAAAATTACCACCCATAAAATAAGTCATTAAAAGGTAAACGCAAATATTAAAACTAACCCAATTACAACATAATAGCAACCTTTTCAGACAAATTGTGGACTTCTGCAGCTCTGCTTCTCTTTGTACGAGGAGCTACCTTTGCTGGACCCTCATCAACCGCTGCTTCAATTCCCTCCTGCATTTGCAACTAATCACTAAATTGAACATTCACAGAATTCACAACAGAGTAGAATTTTATTGTAAACGTTTTTTTTTTTTTATTACTTTTTGAAATACTGGTTGCAACATTCAAAATGCTATTGTTTTACTACTTGACCCATATTTTCTCAGCAACCAATCGGCAAGAGAATAAAAAATTCATAGTCTGAAGAAGAATAACTAGCGTGGCCAATCAAGGAATCCAAGTTTGTTATTTTTTATTTTTATTTTTATTTTTTTTTGGTCTTATCTTACACATTCTCGGCAGACAAACAGAGCATATATAGGCCACAAAAAACGCAACCCATTGACAAACAAAAGTACCTCACTTTCACAGTCATGGTCTTCATGTGTTTCGTTTTCACCAACTGCAACGGAAGAAGACGACACATTAACTCCAGTCAGCCTCACATTCCCTGATAAGAACCCACCAGCAGAGATCCTCTGCGATTTGGACAACGGGCCATGAGAGCCATCCTCCGGCGGCAACGAGAAGGCCTGCGCCTGCAAACCCACGTGCGCCAAAACAGCAGAAGTCGTTGTCGCCGTCGTTGTAGCTGTCGTCGTCGTCGTCACTGCTGCTGCTTTTGGAGGTGGTGATGTTGATGAAGAAGAACGGTACAGAATCTGGTTGAGCAGCAGAGAAATCTCGTCCGAAGAAGACGGAGGAATATTACAATGAAGAAACGATGAATTGCTGTCGTAATCATACATATGATCTCCCATTTCTCGCTTTCTTCTTCTGCTTCTTCTTCTTGGAACTTTTTTTTTTTCCCCTTCTTCTCTTTTTTTCTTTTATCTTTCTTGTGCTTTGTTTTTGGTTATGTTTTCGGTTTCTTTTTTTAGCTTTTGTCTTGTTTTTTCAAAGTTGTGTCGTGTGTCGTTGAAGTACCAGCGAAGAGAGAGGGAGCGAGAGGGAGAGAGAGAGAGAGAGGGTGATGGCGGGGGTTGTGGAGAGTGTTTGGGCATTGCGGGCGGGGGTTTAACACTTTAAATAAATAAAATAACTAAATTCACAGTGTTCCGAGTAATGGCACGCGCTGAGAGAGCGATTGGGAGATTAACACTGGGTTTAGATGGTCTTAACTTGGAGTTCTGTCGTCAAATGATTGGATAGTTTCGTGTTTAAAAAAATGACGGATGGAAAATTAAAAAAAAAAAGAGTATGGCATGGTAACACAAGAAGTCGTTGTGTCAGGTGAATTTCAATTTTCCACGCCCCTCTCGCACGTGACCCTCACATCGATTTTGCACGTCCTTTTTATGTTTTTCATTCTCTCCTAACAAATCCGTACCACTGCCAGATTCAAGTTTGTGTTGCAACAGGTTTGAGGCTTTAATTTAAACTTTGTTGGGTACAAAAAATCTTTTGTGACAGTCACATGTTGTATTTTCAATAGATGAGTTATTCTTTGAAATCTTTACAAATTGACATGGAATTGACGCACGAATTAATAATGTCGATCATTTATACCTTAAATATAATTGATAGTCAACAACCTTGACTTGGTCAACTGGAATGGTTTATTATTACTCTTGAATGATTTTAATCTTTAGAAAGAAAAAAGCTGTCACATTTTTTAAAAATATTCTCAATGATTTTTAATTACTTTTCTCTGTTACCAAATAGTCAAATATGCATCACGTATTATATGCACTTGCTTGATAGCTATTTTTGCAGCTAGAATGAAACGGCAACGCAAAGAAAGATAAGGCCAGAGCAATTGCATGAATTTCGTCGAGCGTCGTGTGAAAGCCAGCTGTGTGATGATTGCATAAGAAGATAAAATGGAGATAAGACCAGTACAAATAAATAATGGAAGTTACGTACACTTTTGTCCACCTTTTTCTTTTCTTCAATCACTGAACTTGTTTTGGAGCCTACTGTTTTGTGATTATCAAATGGGCAAAGCTGTAGATATTCACAAGCTCCAGAGTCCCAGACCCAGTTGAAGTAACCGAGTTTGCATGTTTAGATAATGATGTATATCAAAGACTAGAGTAAAGGCCCTGGTCAGTCTAAAACTTTTTTTATATCGAAACTGTCTGTATTCCATTGGATTGGCAGAGACGTGGAAAAGTTCAAAATTTTGACCTTGATATATATCGAAGTTATTTTCAATTTATTTTAAACTGACTAAACACTAGTTGCAGAATCTGACACCAAGAAGAAGAATAGAGAAAAAACAAGTGTAATAAAAAAGACTACTCACAGGGTATCAACTGTGTATAGATATATGCTAACCTGTAAAGCATGGATTGGAAGTGAACTTGCATGAAAATGATTTTTATATTTGGCTCTCTCAAATGGTAGTTGTTGCATGAATTTCACCAAATTCTACAACAACTACACTCAATTGCCTATGTGTCTTGGATACTCGAAGAAGGAATTTGGCATGGTTTGCTGTTGCTTTAGCTTTAGCTTATCTGCTGCTGCTTGAGCTTTGACCATTGAAGCAACCCTTTCTTTAATATATATGTATGTATCTCTCTCTCTCTCTCTCTTCAGCTTGTTGGAGCATCTCCAATGTGGGGCACAGTTTCTCTCTTAAAAAAAACTCTAAATTATATATATCAAAAATAGCATTTAATCTCTATATGCAATCCTCTTATCCGTTTAATGAGAGTAAATACCTGAATTGGATAAGTAAAATTTGATCCCAGCATGCAGTTTTTTTACCCGTTTGGTGTCAGAGTTTAGTGCCAGTTTTTTCTTTTTTGAAAGGTTTGAAATTATAGATATTTGAAGCATGTAAACATTATTTGATCTCAATATTATAGTCTTCTTACTATTTTAATAAAAATAGATATTTGAACTATATAAATAGAATTTGATTTCAATATTATAATTCTCTTATTTGTTTGGTCTTAGAGTTTAGTGTCAATTTTTAAAATATGAAGTTTTAAAATTATAGATATTCAATCTATATAAATAATATTTAATCTCGGTATGCAGTCCTCTACCCATTTGGAGTCAAAGTGTAGTGTCAGTTAAAAAACAAAAATTTGAAGTTTGGTCAGCTTTCAAAATTGGAAATGAACACTAAAAAGTAGTGTTTGACCTCAATACACAGTCATTTTACTTATTCGATGTCAGAATTTGGTGTCAGTTTTTTTTTAAAAAAACATAACAAGTTGAAGCTCAATATCAACTTTTAAAATTAGAAATGAACACTAAAAGTAGTTTTTAATATCTTTTTATTTAACGTTAGTTTAAAAAAATTAAAAAATAAATATAAATGAACAACAAAAATGGGTACTAAAAATAGTAATATATCGACCCTAATATTGATATAAATAAAATTTATCAGTATAAAATTTTTGTCTGATTTTAGGATAATTTTAAAAAATTTATTATAATTTGTAAAATTACTCATATTACCACGTATGATTTCATCTTTATCTAAAATTTTTTTTGACGTTAATAGAAATAATAAAAATATATCCTAAAAGCAAGTGAAAATACGAAAATATATTCAATATTCACAAATTGATGATGAAGTCATAAGGGGATAAAATGATTATCTTTTGTTAAATTTTTTACATCAAGAAAAAAAATTGATAAAGGTAAAATCATAATAATAACATAAATACTTTTATAAATTATAATAAATTTTTTAAAATTATCCTTTTTATTTAAGAATGGAACCCCCACCATTCTAAATCGGCCGCTGTCATGATAGTTCAATTTTATTTAAACAAGTAAACGTCAGATAAAGAGTATAGTTACTATGTAACCAAAAATCTCAATTGTCACTTAGTTCTTAATGTTGTATTAATAATAGTTACAATAAAAGTGTGGTCAGACAATCAGAGCACTCACTATCCGGTCCTATCACTGTCTTGTCCGAACCAACGTCACCTTAACCAGACACAAATCATGTTTGTCAAAATATTTAGCAATATCTTTGGTCAGCCTTTCACTATGAGCCCTCCTACGTGTCGAATTTCCATTAGTCTTCTAGATCTCGTATCTACTAAATGTCTACCCTACGCGTGGGACCACCGTTGTGTTGTCGTCAACATCATCAAGCGTCACAGACGCATCGGATCAACTCAACATCGGAACATGGCGAGTTAATTCGACAATATAAAAACCTCTAGTCTCTCTTTGGCTGTGTGGGGTCTAGATGGGGCTTTTATGATTGGGACGTGTCAAGTGGCCAGGATGATTGCCGTATTGGGATGTGCACCCGCTACATCACCCTACACATGGATCGGACGGTGGAGGACAGGGGAGTGGTCAATCGTCGACCGTGATTTGATTGGTGCGTCTTGAAATTTAGTGAAATCATACGTTCCCAAGGTCCTTGGATGCACGTGTCGTGTCCTTATTGTCGGAGAGATTTTCGCGTGTGGGATTACGAGGACATCGGACGGTGTAAGATTGAAGAGGATGTACTCTTTTGAGCACAGAGCTACTGCTTTTATGTGTTAGATAGCCTTTTTGACTCTCTGACTCTGGTGGGTAGTAAATACCATCAACCACGCGGCTCTTAATAGCGTGTGGTCAATAATCTGCTAAGTTATTGTCATTGAGTTTGATTATTAATTTCAAAACATGGAGATTATCAGATTATAAAAAATGATTAGAGACGGAAATTAGTTGGGTTTAGATAATCGAAAATTGAATGAGAATTATTGCGCATTTTTAACTGGAATTTGTATTGCAAGAGTATTGTTGTGCGCAAAAACCTCGTACAAAGGTAAATTGTTGCTTCAATCGAGCCATTTCTTTGTATAAATTTCGGTCCGATCAATTGTTGCAACTAAACCCACAAAATAAACAAAACTTGCATTAAGGTGATCTAGAGATTGTATTCGGAAACACCTTCCAGTGCTTAAATTAGTTTACCTTTCTAAAATCAATTTATCTCATTGAAAATTGTAGATAAATCACATTATATTTTTTTTGAATTGAAAAATTATTTGTTATAAAAGGGATGAGGTTTACTTTTCAAGTGTCGTGACACATGTGAGAGTATTAACCATTTGTCGTTTGAATCAACTTTGTGCTGATAGATATTCGTTATATGTTGGATATTTATCATCACTTTGTTGAGATAGTTCCACCGAAGGTTAATAGATTTTTCGAAGATGTGTATTTCCTTTCTTTGATGATAAATTACTTAGTATAATCTAGCATACTTAATGTAACATTCACTCAAAGTCTACATCATATACAATGTGTCACGCTCTTATCATTCTGATATGTCCATTTTTTATCGACTCTATTTTGCACCCATACAAAAATTAATATATGTTTTTCAGTTAAGAAAGTTTTGGACAAATTTGATTCACTTTGTTTTTTTTTTTTTTTCTTTTAAATATCATTTGTGTATTCAGATTATGTTTACTAACATATTTTATAATATAATTTTTGAATGAAAAATATATAATAAATTGGGATAGACTAAAGTAAAATGTGTCCTGTATCTTATTTATCAAGTACGATGATCTAATAAGTGCAAACTCTTGAAGTAGATTAGTTGATCATCATTACACTATGTTGATACAATTAGATGCAATCTAATAATCATTTGTAATTATCATTGGATAGTTTTAGTAAAGTTGTTCTCTCATAATTGTGAAAACTTTTGACATTTAAAAACTTTCTAGATAAATCCCAAAATGATAAAAGCAAACCGCCAAAATTTGAGGTAGAGGAAAGTTAATAAAGCAAAAAAGCAACATCTCCACGTTTAACCACAAAAATCTAACCCCAAACTATTAAATAAAAGATCTTTTGTGCAAAATATTTCACTCTAATAAATAATATTTTATAATGTGAAAACGATAAATCAAAAGTAAAGATCATTATGTCTTAACAAACATTTAAATTTTAACTTTGCCGCGATTATCGAAACTTTAGATGAAAATAAAAATATAAACAATCTAATTTAGCACGAACAATGAGTAAAAGGAAAAAATAAACAATTTCTGGAAAAAAAAAAAAAAAAGAAGAAAGAAAATATACAGATTAGTAATCTGACAACCCTTTCATTATTGGTCATAGGATCTAGCACAAACAGATTTTTACTTAAGAATTTTTTAATCAGAGAAAGGACGTCAAATAAGTATGATCAATCTAAATCAGTAAAAAATGTGAAATATAAGAAGACTAACAAAACAAGATCACATGTCAAAGTCATCTTTGAAGATCGTACGAAGATCTTCAAGAGTGATATTTGTGAACAATTCAATTTAACACAAACAATAGTTTTAAGAAAAAGTAGATTAGAGATCTAACATTGGTCTTAGGATCTAGCTCAAAAAGAATCTGAGTTAAGAGTTCTTTTATCAAATAAAGAGTTTCAAATGAGTGTGGTCAATCTGAATCAACAAAAAATGCATAATATAAAAAGAAAAATTGAAAAAAAATATGAAATATCAAGGTCACTCTTTAGGATATGACCTTAAACCATTGGAGATTATGGATTTTTCAGTCAAAATTATTTTTGTGATTTTATGAACCATAACTGATCACCGCAATTTAAATAAAAAGACAGCAAAAATCAACATTCATTACTTATTAGCCACTTGTTACAACAACATGAATACTAAATCATAGCAATCGAGACCTTCCAAGCAAAGGCAGGCTTCATATAATCACAAGGGTGTAGATCATAGACACATGCATTACACAACATATGGATAATCTTTGGATAAAAGAACACATCACAAACGATTCTTGTTTAACAAATAATTAGACTGAATTGTTTTTTGTCACCTTAAACACGGATATATAAATTTGATCAACTCAAAAATCAAATAATATATATATATAAAATATAACAAATGATAAATGATTAAAACTTGAATAGATTAAACATAAAGCAGACAAAATGTTTAAATCATACCCAAACTCGGCACCACATAAACAAGGAATCAACAAAGATATAAGCAAAAGCACTAGAGAATCATTGACCAATCTCAAACATAACACTAACAAAAGATAGAGATTGCATCCAAACAGATGATAACAGTTTGTTCAAACAAGGTGCATAGCCTTTGTAACGGAAAATTCAATGCCAAACACTCTTTCAGATACCTTTTATCTCACTCTTTCCAAATGATGTGTATTTGTTGAGTATTGAGAGGACTAGTTATAGAGATGCTGTGGGGTTACATGAGTGAGAAAATTTAATAGGGTAATAGTCTGTGTATAGTGAATTGCCAATGATGGATGGATAAGAATAATTGCACCTAAGAGCAGACAACTCTGGATGTGAATTGTCAAGGTTGGCTGTTGACCACTTCTGTTCATTGTCACTAAAACACCCTTACTTTCCAATACTCGTGTCGCCCCATTTGCATAATTCTCTCACTAAATCTGAAACTTTATGGAAACAATTTTCCTCACTTTCCAACCGCCAAAATCTTTTCTTTCTACACTCTATGTTTGTGCACTCCTGTTTTGCTTTTCCCTACTGTTTTGATTTTAGTTCTCATTATCCCTAACATTTTAGAAATTCATCAAATTAATCATTTTCACAAACATTCTAACTTCTAACCCTCACAGAATATGTACAAAGGTCAAAATACGTTAATCATTTTACTTTTATTTAATTAAATTAAAAAAATTAAAATAAAAAATAATTTTTTAATAAAAATAAAAATAAAAATATATAATTATTAAAAAAAACAAAAAATTATATATAAAAAAAAAGAAGATCTGTTTGAAGATTTGAGCTTTAAATATTAAAAATGATATAGGTTCAACTCATATCTTCAAGTTCGAAGATCTAGGTTGATCTCAGATCTTCATTTAAATAAATATATATATATTTATATATATAATTATAATTATAATTGTTAAATAAAAAAACAAAAATTGGAAAAAAAAAACAGGAAAAAAAAAAAGAAGATCGCCAATTTATTAAAATTTTTGAAAAAAAAAATTGAAAAAAAAAATGGGGCCAGATCTTCACCTATTGAAGATTTGGGTTCCAACACTCAGATCTTCAACCTCATCTCCACACACACACCTCATCTCTTCCTCAGCTCCGTGATCGAACAAGCACTAAAACCCATATTTTGAACAAGCATCAAGAACCTAGATTGAAGAAGATCAAAATGAATTAAGTAAAATTTAAAAACATAATGAAATGAAAATTGAAAGCTGACAATGCAAATATGAAATTTACACATTATATTTGAGTTTATAATTGGTCAAAAATTTTTAGTGTACCATTGAATGAAGTATGGTTAAATTGTTTAACGTATTTGTCCAGATTCATAAGTAAATGATGTAGTATATGAGGTACAATTAATACCTTACTTATCAAAGTATCTCACATTATTTATATTATTATATGGTATTGATAATCTATGTGCCACATCACTTAAATAGTAATTCGAACAAAACATTATATTACATTACTCTCTAATAAAATGTGGGATACTCTCTATATGTTTAACTTGTATATGTAAAGTAAAAATAATAATCAGCATGCAGTATCAAAATGTTTTTGTTAAATGTTTTAAATGATTTTTACGTTTCGATACTTTTCACAATTTTTCTTCTTTGAACGATTTTATTGAATATTTTACTGTGAAAACAATTCGTTCCTTCACCAAGAAAAACAACTTTGATTTACTAGCCTTACATATAAACGAAATTAGAAAAACTATAAATAATTTGATATTCTTCAATAATATTTTTCATTAAGCTTAATTAATGTTTAGTTTTCTTGATTCAGTTTTTCTTCTTCAACCGTGAAAGGGAAGCAGATCAGCATCTTACCGTTCTTCTACAATTTTGTTGTGAAGTAAATTTGCATGCTCTAATGAAAACAAACAGAAGTTTTTTGAGATGGAAAACATAATATGAGAAGGCAAATAAATAAGAACATGGGAATCACTTTATTTGACATTGTTGGCTTCTACGCGCTTTAAAGGGTGGTATCAGGAGTTCTTTTGCTTGCATGATGTAAATAATGAAGGCCAATAATTATTGTAAATTGTAATCTTTATGGACGTATATTGGTAGATCAAAGTAAAAGATAAACATCACATAAGCTCAACTCTTACAACTTACAAGGCATCTCATAACAGTCTCACATGACAGATAGGTTATATTCTAAAATAATATAAATAACTAACAAAACTTAAAAGATCCTGCATGGCTGAGTTCTTCATGCAACATTTTCATTTAAAATATTTTCTGTATGTTGAACTTAAAGCAGCTCATGGAGAAAATGATGATATTTATTGTGGAGATAATTCTATTTTCCTTTTGTAATTTGATATTATAGTTAAAATCCATCATTAATTTTAGAAATTACCAAGAACTCTTTTATCGGTTGATTAAATAGATAAAATATCTCTTATAGTTTAAAAAATGTCCAAAAGACTCATTCAAATTTAAAAAATGATCTAAAAAACCTTTTATTCTTTTTCAACATTATGCATGTAGAATCATAGAAGCAGTAAAATGAGGTTTTTATAAATTATGAGGGGGGTAATTAGTGATTACATCAAATAAGAGAGGGAAATTGAGATTATCCCTTGATTATGCCAATACATGACACGCCCTGCCTTGGAAGACCATCAACTTAATTGGGTCAAGAGAAACCGAAGAGCAGCCCTCTCACAGGCTTACATTTGGTTTGTCATAAAAACTGTCCTGGTTTGGTAAAGGGCTTTGAAATTAGCGATCTCCCACTAAAGCAGCCAAGCCTGTTGCCTTGCATAGAGGACACGAGTTCTTGTGCATGAGCCAATTTGTGATACACTGAACATGATAGTTATGTCTGCAATCAAGTCTGGAAATATCTTCCCCGGGAACATATTGCTCCTAGAGAAGGTTTTCGTTCATTAACATGGAAGAAAAAGAAAAATTAAAGAGGATCCACAATTGATAAAATAGGTAAAATATAAAACGTTAAGGCCGTAGTGCCCAAATGACTATTACATGTAGCAAAAACAAAATAATTGATGTACGTATAGAAGTTGATACTTACAGCCTATCCTATAAATCTCTTAAAATAATTAATTGATGAAAATTTGTAACTCTTTGTATTAATGTAGGCTCTTACCTGACAGATGCAACAATGTTCATCCGAACTGGGGAAACCAGGTTCGTCGGCTTATGTTTTCGTTACTCTAGATGTGGCAGAATATGATCCTCAGTAACTGTAGTCCTAACATGTTCATTTTCTTCTTGCAGCTCCACAATTTCCTATAATGTCTCAAATCATAATTTAGGAAGTTGTTTTCCACAAAACATTATGCAAGAGTACTAATGGTTGGCACTTGAGATATATTTTCTTCTTGCTTTTAAGAGATGATGAAATTAATGACAGACTTTATAATCTAAAAGTAGAATTAAAAGACAGAAAAAAAAAAATTGACAATATACAAATGACTCAATATTTTTGTGGCATTACCTCATAAGATATGTTATTTATATCAAGACGCATATCATAATGAAGTGTACTTCTAGTAGGTTTTATCACCATAATCAAGTGCATTAATAATCGTTAAACTTATGATAATGGACAATTAACTAAATTAATTATCTCTCTTCCAACTCTCAAATTTATAGTTAAAAAGGAAAAACAAAAAAGCTTATAGTGGTATCTTATTTATTGCTTAGGGTTTAGGTAATTAACCTCATAAGTTAAGACTAGAAGAAGAAAAAAAATAGAACTAAGTATTGATAAAGGTGGACATCAAGAAGTTAAAAACATAGCAACTATATAGAGTAAGGAAATGATAATTTATTCAGCATACCTCAGTTACGCCCCTCGTCATCCGCCCAATATTAAATCAGACACATGAGGGAGTTCATCAGGATGTGGCAAGTCAGCAAACAGTCTGTCAATCGTATGTCTTTGCCTTCCCATGCTTGCTCTAACATGCTGCATTCGTCTTACGACAGGAGAAGGAGCTGATACGGGCTGTTATCTGTTCTTGGATTAGGATATTCAATTACATTTGTAATCGGATTCCAGATGGGAATAACGAGGGAGTTTGGTTGATGGTTGGCGGTAGATGAATGTTGATCAGTTCCATTTGGTTGAGGGAGTTGACGTTGTCGAAAATCAGTTATGTCCACTGGAACTTGGAGTGAAGGCTCAACTGGAATAGCTATACTAAGTGGAGCTACTGATTCTGCATCATCGTCCTCGACTTGACCAACATCACGTTCATTATGAACCGATGCTTCTCCAGAATCTGTATCATATTGGTCCATACGAGAGATTTCACCGGATGAATATGGATTGCTTCCTTGCCCTTCCATTGTCACTAGTATGTTTTTTTTTTTAAGATGCTGACGAATGCAAGCAAACTTAACACAATGAGTATCTATAATCACACCATCTATATTAGAATTAAATTTGGAGCAGTTTAGTTTCATTGTTTTGAGACTTGAAAAGGCCAGCGAAAAATGTAGAGTTATACAATTTCACGTGTCATTAATAGTGTTGGACAATATGCTTTGTCAATAGAGAATTAACTGATGTTGTTGATCATTTTATGTTATATCTAATGTAATATGTAACCACTATCTTAAAGAACCTTCAAAGTGATATGCACTTAAGCCACATCTATCTACAATATGCACTTGCTCCTAAATAACATATATGAATTCCACGTGCCTCTATGTTAGCTCCCTATTACATGATTGCTTCCTGTAATAGTCATGACTCGGAAAAACTACTATGCACACACAAATATCTTAAATTTAGCTAGTTTCACTTAGGAATTTTTTATTTTTTCACTTAGGTTCATTACACAAATAAACGAGATTATTTGTATCATAACAGTGCAAAACAACAGGATTTTTGAAATATGATAGTCTAGTGTATAATAAAAGCCATCATGTTCAACACATACTTCTTCAAACAATGCAAATAGGAAGAATAGAACTGTAACATGCATGAGGCTACTAACCAATCAATGTGTATTTGGGCAGACAACAAAATTAAAATTAACATAATCACTAAGAATTCCTCGTGATGTCCAAGGATCTAGCCCTCAAGCTATCATGGAGATAAACATAAGGGGCTTGATTGCTTGGTAATTCTTTCACCTACCGTTTAAGTTTTCAGACAAAGGTCCAAACAACACATCAAGCTCTCATATTAATTATATCTACCACATGCAAGACAAACATGCTTGTAATATGAACCGATTTTAAATATTAATGCAAATAGCAAATACAAAAAGTTCATAAATAAATATAAATAATTTGAGATAGCTCAGATTTTAAATCTCTTATAAATTTAACTTTTCTTAGTAGGGCCTTTTTTATGAATAAGGAGGCCACAAACGACCAAAATTTGAGGAAAAGGAAAAAACAAAAGCAAAAACGCAAGCCCTCACACATTTGACCGCAAAAATCCAATCCGAAAACCATAAAACAAAGGTTTTTTCTAACAAAATGTTTACTCTAATAGATCCTATTTTACGATATAAATTTTTTTATAATATGAAAATGATAAATCAAAAGCAAAGATCAATATATATACCTTAACAATTTTTTAAAATTTAACCTAGCCACAACTCAAAGATGAGTGAAAATAAAAACCTGAACAATCCCATTTAACACAAACAATGACCCAAAAAAAAAGGAATTTTTAAAAAAAAAAAAAAGAAAAAGAAAAAAAGATATCGATCTTTATTATTTTTTTTAAAGACAAAAATAGAGATCTAACTTCCCTTTTCATGATTGGTTGTAGCTCAAAAATATTTTTATTTAAGAGTTTCTTTTAACCAAATAATAGGTTTTAAAAAACTGTGGTCAATCTAAATCAATTGTGAAACGTAGGAAGAAAAATAAACAATATCACATATATATCAAAGTCACTCTTGAACATCTCACAAAGATATTCAAGAGTTATATATGTGACCAATCCAATTTAACACAAAGAATGACTAAAAAACACCAGATTAAAGATTTAACCTTGTTTTTCAAAAATTAAAAAAAAAAAAAAAATCTAACATTGTTTATAAGATCTAGCTGAAAAAGATTTTCAGTTAAGGAGTTTTTAACCAAATAAAGGGCTTCATGGGTGTGTGGTCCATCTAAATCAATAAAAATGTAAAATATAAGATGGAAACTTAAAAAAAAAAAAAAAAATCAATAATTAAAAATCAAAGTCACTCTTGACGATCTCACCTTAAACCATCCACAATTATGGATTTTTTTAGTCAAAATTCTTTTGATTATATGAACCATAACACCACAATTTTTAAATATAAAGACAGCAAAGATCAACATCCATTAGCCACTTATTACAACAACGTGAATATTAAACCGTAGCAGTCAAGACCTTCCAAGCAAGAGCAGGCTTCATATGATTAGAATTGTGTAGATATATCATAGATTGATACAATATATGTATAATCGTTGGACACAAGAACACATCATATAAGTACTCGTTTAATTGATAATTAGATTGAACCATTTGATCATCTCAAATGTGGATATACAGGATCAACACAAAAATCATTTAATATCTAATATAACAAATTAATGACAAATGATTAAACTTGAACAGATCAAACATAGAGGAGAAAAAAAAACAATGTTTACATTGTAAACCTTCAAATTAGACCTAAAATCGAAACCACATACAAATAAACAAGGAATCAACGAAGATATAATCACAAGCACTAATGAATCATAGTCCAATCTTTATTATAACACTAGCAAAAGAAAGAGTATATACCCAACCAAATAGATGAAAACAGCTCTTTCAAACAAGTAATGTAGCCTTTGCTACAGAAAGTTCAAAGCCAAACACTCTCTCAAAGACCTTTTTATCTCACTCTATCTGAAAGATATATATTTGTATGCAAACTGAGTATTGAGAGGGCTAGTTTTATAGAGGGCTATGTGAGTGAGAACATTTAATAGGGTAATAGTCTGTATATAGAGAATTGCCAATGATGGATAAGAATTATATTTGCACTTGAGAGAAGACAAACCTGCAAGTGAATTTTCATGGCTGGCTGGTGACCAATTTTGGTTACATTAATTATCATTGAAATACCCTCACCTTGCAAGACTCGTGACGTTCCATTTAGCATAAATATCCTCTCATTGAATTTTATGGAAATAGAATTCCTTCTTTTCTAACCGCGGTTTCTTTTCACTCTACGTTCTATGTTTGTGTGCTGGAGTTGTTTTGCTTTTCCGTCCTTGTTTGGTGATTATCTGGGTTGGTTCAAACTTACCCTAGTAAACATGTCTCTAATTTATATATATATATATACACTTATAAAATTAAACGTTTATCCTTAAATGATTGCTTTTATTTCATTGAATTTAGTTTTTGTCATTTGAGGTTTTTTATTTTTCCCCTTTTAGTTTATGTTTTTCCTAATTCACCTTTTGGCGAATTCTTTTTTTTTTTTTTTTCTATTCCATGCATTAATATTCTCATAATCATAGCATTGAATGGATAATATTTTGTATAAGGTAAAAGAAAGAAGATTCTTGTAATAATTCTGGCACAGTTAAGATGAATACTTAATCAAGTTGAATCTAAATTTATTAAAATATGACCATTAGTTTGTTATTTTAAAAAACCGTTAATAGGTATTTTGTTTTTCCCAATAAAATTATCGGTTATTCAATCATTTGAATATATTATCATTTAATATCTTTACTTAAGAACCATGGTAGTTAATCGTTAATCGTTATTTAAATATTTAAAATATATAACGACTTTTCAAATGTTAATGAAATACATGCTAATTTATTATTCAATTGATCGTTATATTAAGTTTTAGTTTATCGTTTTTTCAGTCATTTAAATTTATTGTCATTTGATGTCTTCACTTAACAACCATGATAATTACTTGGTGACCGTTATTTCATTATCTAGAATATATAATAGCTTTTCAAATGTTAATGAGACACAGTAATCTATTATTCAATTAATCATTATGTTCGGTATTTTAGTTTATTTTTAATGTGCAGTCAATATTAAGTTGATTGCATTATTTGATGAATTTATTATTATTATTATTATCATTATTATTTTTAAATTACCACTTAGAGTAAAGCAACTCGAACTTGAAACATTATTAGGCTGAATGAACGCTCTGTATCACCAAACAATATTGGTTAGTGGTTTTTAATTTAATTGATTTTTAATTTAACTTTGTTAACAAATTTTGGATGCATCATTTGGATATTGCGACCAACTTGTATTTAATGATGCCAATGGATATTGATACCGAAAAAATCAAACTATGTAATCTAAATAGATATTGTGTTATATATAAAATGATTGAGATTCTTGGATGATTATGTTGCTATTTTTTGAGAGTTAGTGGTATGGGTTATTTTGTTATAGCACTAAAGTTACATGAGGTTTTGAATTAGAATGAAATTTTCAAAAGATAAAATGAGTTTTTTTTTTTAGCACCATTAGTGTTATGAAATTATAGTTTGTGAACAAAATACCACAAATGATTATAGTTCATGTATTTTGTTTGCGAACTATAGTTCATAGGCGTTCACCGTACTAAAAAAACGTCATTTAAAAGGTTTGATGCTAGTTCAAAAATTTACACTAATTTTGATACTAATTTCTGAGATTTATTTGTACACGCTGTCAAACACATTTGCATTAATATCATTAATATATTTTATACTTTAATTGGCACTTGGCATATTATATATGAATTTATTCCTGTTTAGATAATGCTTTTAAATTTCAATCAAATATTCAGGTTGATAACTCAATTTATGGGTCATCAAGTCGTTGAACCCTTCATTTTAATTAGTTTTTATTTTATTTTCATGAAAACAAAAAATGCAACCGTTTAAAATTGAGGCTTTATTTATCTTATTTTTTTCTAGTCATTTAAATCTTAAATGCATGGAAAGTATACACGCGACATCAAATATATACCATGCATACAATTAAGAGTCCAAGTAAAAATGTTTTGTCAAATTATTTCTATCAAACATAATCTAATAGGAATGTATTTTCTAAGAACTATTTTTCGAGAAGAAAATTAGTCTTCGAAGATTTACAAAAAGGAATTTTGAGTCTTTTCTAGGTTATAGTTTTGAAACAAAAGAGTAGAAAACATATATCTTTAATCATTAATAAAGATCTTTTAATAAAATTCAACAATCCATCCACCAAGCAAACCCAATGACATCACATAAACATAAAAACTCATATAAAGCATCTCTCAAAATAGTCTCACATGACAAACATGTTTTATTCTAAAATTAAAAACTAAGTTTAAAGATTCTCCATGGTTGGGTTCTCCATCCAGCTTTTCCATTTGAAACATTTTCTGCATGCTTGAACTTACGGGCTTACAATTGTTTGTAATGAAAAACTGTCCTGGTTTGGAAAAGGGCTTTGAAATTTGTGATCTCTCACCAAAACAGCCACGCCCGTTGCCTTACAAATGGGAAACGGATTTTTGTACACGAGCCATTGTGTAATGCACTTGACATGATAATAATCATGTCCACAATCAAGCCTGGTGACATCTTCACCAGCAACATATTGCTCCTACAAAAGGTTTTCGTTCATAAACAGGGAAGAAAAAGAGAAATCAAAGAGGAGCCATAATTGATAAATAATATAAGTACAAAATGTCAATGTCCCTAGTGCCCAAACGATTATTACGTGTAGCAAAACAAAATAAATGATATATGTGTCTAAGTGAATACTTACAGTCTATCCAACCAATTTCTAGAATAATTGATGAAAATTTCTATCTCTTTGTATTAATAAATAATAACTCTTTGCTGCAAGATCTGCAAAGTAACAATATTTTTATATTATGACTTTTGTCTAAATTGTTTATTATGACTATTATCTAAATTGTTCCACATTTACCTACTTGCATGTAAAATCTTGTTTATAACTAAAGCAAACAGTACAAATCAAAGTAAAAATCGCCACTACACAAAAGAGACAAGGCGGTGTTGTGTCAAAAAAAAAAAAAAGAAGTTTTAGGTTCTAGTGAAGTGATGATTATGAAGTGAAAAATAAAGCCAACCAAAAGGGTAGACTACTAAGTGTTTGAAACGCTTTTCACAAATCAACTTAAAGACCCCTATGCACATTTGCAATCACACTAAACCATAACACATTTGCCTGAAGAAATTAAAATTGAGCAGGTAATATAGAAGCCCGTCGCAACTCTATTTTAAAGAGAAATACTAGGGTGGTCAAACTTATTGTCATGAATCAACAAGAAGCCTAACTTACAATAGAAATATGACGGATAGGAAAGTACATGGGTTGGATAACGAATATATATAGTTTTCTAAAATCATTCAAAGTTCTCATTTTTAACAGGATTATTCATCATAATCAAGTGCATGAAAAATTGTCAAATTTATGATATTAGATAACTAAAATAATGGTTCTTCTTCAGACACTCAAATCTATAGTTTATAAAAAATAACAATAACAAAAAAATAAAAATGCATAGTGGTACCCTAATATTGATAAAGGTGGGCACCAAAGATTAAAAAATATAGTAGTTGTACATATATTGGCAAATGATAATTTATTTAGCATACCTCTGTTATGTCCGCACTTATCACCCCACTATTCAGTCGAGATTGTAGAAACTCAACAAATTGTCTCCCAATTATACAATAAGTTGACCTCACCACACGTGCTCCAATATCATTCTGTGTCTGTCTTTCTAGCCCGGACTGATTCACTATGTCTGTTTCATTTGGTTGAAGGTTGGCGGTAGATGAATCTTGATCAATTCCATTTGGCTGAGGGAGTTGAGGTTGTGGAAAATATTCCTTTATTCTATCCAGGTCTATAATATTAAAACGAACACCTGAACTACTGAATCCTTCCTCAACTTTTGTTGGTTCATCATTAAGTTGATCTAAACCAGGACTAGACTGCCCTGCTGCGCTGTTCATATCATGTTCGTGATTAATTGATGCTTCTCTTAACCCTGTATTCTATTGATCAACAGGAGAGATTTCGCCAGACGAATAGGAACTGCTTCCTTCCCCTTCCATCTTAGCTAAAACGTATTTCCTTGCCAATAAATGCTAGTAAACTTCACACAATACGAACATGCAATCACACCATCTGTATTAGAATTAATTAAATTTAGAGGAGTTTAATTTCATTTTTCAGAGACTTGAAAAGGCTTGCAAAAATGTAAAGTTGTACAATTGAATGGATCATTATCTACAAACAAACACATCATTGTTAGTTTTCTACAATATGCTTTGTCAATAGAGAACTAGCTAGCTTTGTTTATTATCAATAGTACATATCTAATATAATCCGTAAGCACAATCTCACAGAATCTTCACAGTGATATGCACTTAAGCAACATGTATCTATCTACTGAATCCTTTACATGATGAGGAGTATGCCGGCTTAAAGCGTCAGAAAGAAACATCTTAATAATTTGTATAACATTAAAATCCAATAATCCTATGTTCAAACCATATATGTTGGTTTGATTTTGTCTAACTTGGAATACCTCCTATATATCAGTTCAACAAATTATGACTCTTGTAACAGTTTGATTTTAATTGCTCAAATAAATTTGACTTGAACGTAATGACTAGAAGCTAACCATCTACAGATCTTATGTCACATTGCTCCTAAATAACATAAATTTCTTCTGATCAAGCCCATGTACTCTATGTAAGCTCAAATAAATTTGAGAAACGTAACGACTAGAAGCTAACCACCTACAGATCTTATGTCACATTTGCTCCTAAATAACATAATAAATTTCTTCTGCAGCCCATGTACCCCTATGTAAGCTCCTTATCACCTCTACTGTTTGCTTCCTGTGATATTCATAAACTTGCCTGCATGAACAAAAATCTTAAATTTAGCTAGTTTCGCTTAAGAAGTTTGTATTTTTTCATTTAGGTTTATTGTACAAATAAACAAGATTACTTGCATCTTAATAGTACCAAACATTATGATTTTTGAAATATGATACTCTAATACACAATAACAAAAAAGCCATCATTTTCTACACACACTGCTTCAAACAATGCAAACATGCAGAATAGAACTGTAACATCACGCTACTAGCCCTCAACTATCAGAGAGACAAATATAAGGGACTTGACTGATTGGTAATTGTTTCACCTACAGTTCAAATAAAGGTCAGACGACAACATTAACCTCTACTAGGACACCTATCACATGCAGGACAAACTGGTTTGTTATGTAAACCAATCTTAATACTAATGCAACTAGCAAATTCAATAAGTTCATAATCATATGAGATTGCCTAGATTTGAAGTCTCTGATAAGATTACTTTTTATGATAACATCTTTCTTAACCACAAACCACCAAAATTTGATGTAAATAAAAAGTAAATAAAAGCAAAAAGGCAACATCTCCCACGTTTAACCGCAAAAATCTAACCCCAAACTATAAAATGAAGGATCTTTTGAGCAAAATGTTACACACTAATAAATAATATTTTATAGTAAACGATAAATCGAAAGTAATGATCAATATTCCTTAATAAACTTTTTAGATTTTAATTTCATTGCGACTATCAAAGATTTAGATGAAAAATAAAAACATGAATAATCTAATTTAACACAAACAATGTTTAAAAGAAAATAAACAAATTAGTGATCTAACAACCCTTTGATTATTGGTAATAGGATCTAGCACAAAAAGATTATTACTTAAGGATTTTTTAACTAGATAAAGGGCTTCAAATGGGTGTGGTCAATTTAAATCAACGAAAAATGTAAAATATAAGAAGGCTAATAAAACAAGATCACATGTCAAAGTCACTCCTGAAGATCACACAAAGAGTGATATTTGTGAACAATCCAATTTAGCACAAACAATAGTTTTAAGAAAAAATAGATTAAAGATCTAACATTAATCATAGGATCTACCTCCAAAAGACTTTCAGTTAAGAATATACATACATACATACATACATATATATATTTCTAAATAAAGGGCTTCAAATGGGTGTGGCCAATCTAAATAAAAAAAAAAATGTAAAATATAAAAAGAAAAATTGAAAAAAAAAATCAAATATCAAAGTCACTCTTCAGGATCTCACCTTAAACTATTGAAGATTATGGATTTTTCAGTCAAAATTATTTTTGTGATTTTGTGAACCATAAATCACCACAAATTTAAATAAAAAGACAGCAAAAATCAACATCCATTAGCCACTTGTTACAACAATATGAATACTTAATCATAGCAATCAAGACCTTCCAAGCAAGAGAAGGCTTCATATGATTAGAAGGGTGTAGATATTAGATAGATGCAATATACAGCCATATGTATAATCTTTTGACAATAGGACACATCACAAACAAATATATACTTGTTTAACAAATAATTAGATTGAATTGTTTTTTATCATCTCAAATATGGACCTATAAATTTGATCAACTTAAAAATCAATTAATATATAATAAAACAATGATAAACGACTAGTATCAAAAGAAAAAATGATAAACGATTAAAACTTGAATAGATCAAACATAAAGAAGAACAAAAAAATGTTTACATCATAAATTATCAAATCATACCTAAACTCGGCACCACAGACAGAGAAACAAGGAATCAACAAACATATAAGTAGAAGCACTAGAGAATCATAGACCAATCTCAAACCGAACACCAGCAAAAGATTGAGATTGTACTGAAACAGATGATAACAGTTCGTTCAAACAAGGAACGTAGCCTTTGTAACAGAAAATTCAATGCCAAACACTCTTTCAGACACCTTTTTATCTCTCTCTTTCTAAATGATGTGTATTTGTATGCAAATTGAGTATTGAGAGGACTAGTTTTATGGAGATGTTGTGGGGCTACATGAGCGAGAAAATTTAATAGGGTAATAGTCTTTATATAGTGAATTACAATTGATGGACAAGAATCTTAATTGCACTTAAGAGCAGATAACTTTGGAAGTGAATTGTCATGGGTGGCTGTTGACCACTTTTGTAGATTGTCACTAAAATGCCCTTACTTTGCAATACTTGTGTCGCCCCATTTTGCATAATTCTCTCACTAAATCTGATATGGAAACAATTTTCCTCCCATTCTAACAGCCAAAATCTTTTCTTTCTACACTCTATGTTTGTCCCTAGAGTTGTTTTGCTTTTCCCTCCTGTTTTGTGATTATTTGGCTTGGTTTGAACTTACCTTAATAAACAAGCCTCTCATTTACAAATACATGAAATAAATGTTTATCCTAAAATGACTGTTTTCATTTCATTCTATTTATTTTTTGTCCTTTGAGTATTTTTTTTTTTGGTTTCTGTTTTTTCTTTTTTTCTTTTCATATTCACCTCGTTGTGGATTATATTTTTTCATTTATTAATTTACTCATAATCATGAGTTTGAATGGATGATATTTTTGTATGAGACAGAATGAGGAAAAAAAAGAATATTCATGTAATAATTCTGGCACACTAAAGAGAAATGTTCAATCTAAATTGAATTTCAATAAAATAAGATTGATTTAGCGGTAAACCCCTCACACTTATACTTAAACGTCATGAGTTTGAGTTATATCCATTTTCATTAAACACCTACTTAATTATAATATTTAAAAGAGTCTAAGTTGAATATCTATATTTATTAAATATGACCATTGTTTTGTTAATTTGAAAAATCTTTAAATGATATTTGTTTTCTTGTTAAAATTACCGGTTATTAGTTTAAAAAAAAACAAAAATTACCGGTTATTCAATCATTTGAATGCATTGCTATTTAATATCTTTACTTAACAAGCATGGCAGTTAATCGTTAATCGTTTTTTTATTATTTAAAATATATAACAGCTTTTTAAACGTTTACGGAATTTGTACTTATCTACTATTATATTGATGGTTGTATTAGGTAATTTAGTTTATTAGTTATTCAATCATTAAAATTCATTGTCATTCGGTATCTTCACTTAACGACCATGATAATTAATTGTTGACCATTATTTCATTATTTAGAATATAGGTATATTATTATTTTACCTCCTTAAATTTGAAAATAATGTCGAACCTTCCTTAATATTGAAAATATTATTTAAAATGGTTCAACTATTAGAGAGTTAGTGATTTCCGTGAATAAATTGAGGATTCTGTTATGGTATGCAAATGTGTTTATAAAGAACAGCTGGTTGGATGGAATAATGAATTTTTTAATAATTAAATAAAATAAAAATAATAATTTTTTTTTTTTCAATATCTCGCCATTCCCTCACTTCTCTGACCGTCTCTTTATCTCTCTTTCTCACAGTCTCTCACCTTTCACTGTTTCTCATTCTCTCTCTCACAAACTCTCACCATTTCCCTTTCCTTGCCGATCGAAGGAAACCAGATTAACAGCCTGGCTCCCGGACGACTTATCCCCCAAAGACTAGCCTCCTTGGAAGACCGATGTCAACTTCGGCTCCACTGCGATTGCGTTGCCGTCTAACACTGATGTCGAGACCAAGTCGTGGAGGACATGAACGAGAATTGGGACGAGATCTCACACTTTCTCTCCCTTTTAGCAGCCGCCGCCACCTCACCCTTTCACTCTATCTTAACTCACCATCTCACCCCCACCGTTCTCTTTGTCTCTCTTCCACCCTCAACCATTAACGTCTCTCTCTCTCTCTCTCTCTCTCTCTCTCACCCTCACCAGCTCTGGTTTCTCCCTCTCATTGTTCTCTTTCTCTTTTTCTCATGCCTCCATTTTTCTGGTTTATGGTTGTGTTTTGTGGGTGAAGTTTGTGGGCTGTGTTAGCTGGTTATGAGTGGTATGATGGGTGGTTTCTGGTTTGGTTGGGCTTTAGCTTGGGGGCTGTGTTTCCGATTGTTTTTCTGGTTTGATTAGGCTTTAGTTTAAGGGTTGTGTTTGGTTGTGTTTTCCGGTTTTGTTGTGTTTCTGGTTTGGTGGTTACACTTTCTTTTTGCTTAACTCCTAAACATAATACAACACTCAAAAAAAAAAAAAAAACGTCCTAAACATAATAATGGTTCAGAGAGATTTGATTGATTGAGTTTTGAAAAATAAATCTGGTAATGATGTTTCCTTGTCGAATGGGTAAACAGTTACTGTTGATTGGCCTACTTGGTAATTATAATTGTATTTAAATTTTATTTTTTAATTTTTTAATATAATAAAGGCATTTTTATCTTTTTATGGAGTTATTACAAAACCGCTCAATTTTGATGGAAATTATGTTTGGACCGACGCCAGTGGTTTTTTTACTAATATTTTTGAAAATTGGGATGAACTGATAATAATTTGCATTTCAGGAGATTTTAAAATTATTTCCTAAAAGAAAAACATCACATAAACGTAACTCGCAGAGCATCTCATAACATTCTCACACGACAGATAGGTTATATTCTAAAAAATAACAACTAACAAAACTTAAAAGATCCTACATGGCTGAGTTCTCCATGCAACCTTTTCAATATTTAAAATATTTTCTGTATGCTTGAACTTAAAGCAGCTTATAAAAGGAGAGAATGATGATATTTCTTGTGCGCACTCCCTGCCTTGGAATACCATCAACTTTGGTCAAGAGAAAGCGAAGAGCAGCCCTCTCACGGGCTTGTTTGTACTGAAAAACTATCCTGGTTTGGTAAGGGGGCTTTGAAATCAGCGACCTCACTCTAAAGCAGCCAAGCCTGTTGCCTTACATAAAGGACACGAATTATTGTGCATGAGCCACTTTGTGATGCACTGAACATGATAGTAATGTCTGCAATCAAGCCTGGTAATATCCTCGCCAGCAACATATTGCTCCTAGAAAAGGTTTTCGTTCATTAACATGGAAGAAATCCATAATTGATAAAATAGGTAAAATATAAAATGTCAATGTCGTCCCTAGTGCCCAAATGACTATTACATGCAGCAAAAACAAAATAATTGATGTACGTATATAAGTTGACACTTACAGCCTATCCTACCAATCTCTTAAAATAATTGATGAAAATTTGTAACTCTTTGTATTAATGTATGCTCTTACCTGACAGATGCAACAATGTTCATCTGGCGTGGGAAAACCAGGTTCGTTGGGCTTGTGTTTTCGTTGCTTTAGATATGGCAGAATATGATCTTCAGTAATTGTAGTCCTGACACGTCCAGCTTCTTCTTGCAGCTCCACAATTTCCTATAATGTCTCAAATCATAAATTAGGAAGTTGTTTTCACGAAACATTATGCAAGAGTACTAATGGTTGGCACTCGAGATATATTTTCTTCTTGCTTTTAAGAGATGATGAAATTAATGATAGATTTTATAATTAAAAAGCTAGAATTAAAAGACATGAAAAAAAATTGATAAACATACAAATGACTCAATTCTTTTGTGGCATTACCTCATAAGGCATGTTAATTAAATCAGAACGCATATCATAATGAATATCATCGTCAGACACATCCTAACGTGCTACAAACAATATAAATCAGATATGTTAAACCTTAATAATGGGATACATGGGATCTATATATTACCTATGACAAAGGAATCAAATTAAGTACGTAATTATAACTGTTAAAATCATGTTCATATTGTTGCTGCAAGATCTGCTATAAGTAACAATATTATGACTTTCATTAAAATTGTTTTAATATTTACCTACTTGACGAATGTGAAAATTTGTTTATGTTTTACCCAATCCAAAAAAAAAAAAAAAAAAAACCTGATAAAATATCAAATCGTAATTAAAATATATATATACACACACATCAAGGCAAAAATCACCACTAGGCAAATAGAGACAAGGTTAGTTTTGATCTGCCAGGTCAAAAAAAAAAAAAAATAATAATAATAAAATTGAAGTTTCATTCAGCTTCTGATGAAGTGTTGATTATGGAGTGAAAAATAAAGCCAACTAAAACGGTAGAACATTAAGTGTTCGAAGAACTTTTCACAATCAACATAGAGACCTCAATACACTTTGCAATCACACTAAACCTTAACAAGATTTGCGTGAAGAAACTAATAATGAGCAGGTGGAGGCCTTAGCCAGCCTATTTTAAGGAGAAATACCATGGTGCATTGGTCAAACTTATTGTTATGAATCAGCAAGAAGCCCAACTTTACAATAGAAATACGATAGATATTTATAGGAAAACACATGGGCCAGATAACGAAAATGGTTTTCCAAAATCATTCGAAATTCTTATTTCTAGTTGGATTTATCATCATAATCAAGTGCATTAATAATCGAAAAACTTATGATAATGGATAACTAAATTAATTATCCCTCCTCCAGCTCTCAAATTTATAGTTAAAATAAAAAAATTAAAACAAAAAACAAAACAAAACAAAACAAATTTATAGTGGTATCTTATTTTTTATTAGGGTTTAGCAGTTTAGGTAATTAACCTCATATCAATTCAAGACTAGCAGCTATATAGTATAAGGAGATGATAATTTATTTACAGCATACCTCAGTTATGCCCCCCATTATCAACCCAATGAAGTGATTAGACTCACGAGGATGTGGAAGATTATCAAGTTGTCTGTCAGTCATTTGTCGACGCCTTCCCTCACGTGCTCTAACATGCTGCATTCGTCTTACAACAGGAGAAGGAGCTAATACAGGCTGGTACCGGTGACTAGAATGCCTGTGTACCCTAAACCGATTCACCACATCTGCTGCAGGATTAGGATATTCTATTATGTTAGTAATTGGGTTCCAGATGGGAATAACGAGGGAGTTTGATTGATGGCTGGCGGCAGATGAATGTCGATCGATTCCATTTGGTTGAGGGAGTTGAGGTTGTGGAAAATCAGTTATGTCCGCTGGAACTTGGGAAGGAGGCTCAAATGGAATTATTATACTAAGTGCAGCTACAGATTCTGCATCATCGTCCTCGACTTGATCATGATGGAGAATAGCATTTGATTGTTGATTAGCAGAATGGATAGGAGCATGACGATGCACATTAATTAATGAATCTTCACCTGTCCTCCGACGGATATTTCTCTGATGGTATAGTGGTTCTCTTGATGAACTACTGGTTCTTTGCTCAACTGGTTCATCACTGACTTGATCTAGATCCGGAATAGACTGCCCCACCGTGCTATTCATAGCATCATGTTCGTTATGAATTGATGATGCTTCTGTAGAACCTACGTTATGTTGATCGGCAGGAGAGATTTCACTTAAAAAATGTGAACTTCCTTGCCCTTCCATTGTCATTAATATGTTTTTCTTTTAGATGCCGTTGAATGCAAGCAAACTTAACACAATAAGCACCTGCAATCACACCAACTGTATTAGAATTAAATTTGAAGCAGTTTAGTTTCATAATTTAGAGACTGGAAAAGGCTAGCAAAAATGTAAAGTTACACAATCTCATGTTTCATCAATAGTTTCGTGCCATTTGTGATAATTTTGTCATATCTAATATAATCCATAAGCACTATCTTACAGAACCTTCAAAGTCATATGCATTTGAACCACATCTATCTACAAAATGCACTGGCTCCTAAATAACATATCTGAATCTCATGTGCCTCTATGTTAGCTCCCTATCACCTGTTTGCTTCCTGTATTATTCATTAATTCTAGAACACTACTCTACACACAAAAATCTTAAATTTAGCTAGTTTCACTTAGGAAGTTTATATTTTTTCATTTAGGTTCATTACAGAAATAAACGAGATTATTAATTTGTATCACAACAGTACAAAGCAACATGATTTTTGAAATATGATAGTCTTGTGTACAGTAAGATAAAGCCATCATGTTCAACACATACTAGCTTCTTCAAACAATGCAAACAAGAAGAATAGAGGAGGCTACTAGCCAATTAATCAATGTGTATTTGGGCAAGCAACGCTATTAAAAATAACATAATCACTGAGAATCCCTAGTGACGTCCAAAGATCTAGCGCTCAAGCTATCATGGAGATAAACGTAAGGGGCTTGATTGCTTGGTACTTGTTTCACCCTACAGTTTTTAGTTTTCAGACAAAGGTCCAAACAACAATATTAAGCTCTAATATTACACCTACCAGATGCTAGACGAACATGCTTGTAATATGAACCTATTTCAATACTAACGCAAATAGCAAATACAAAAAGTTCATAAATAAATACAAAATAATATGAGATAGCTTAGGTTTGAAATCTCTTATAAAATTTATAACTTTTCTCACTAGGGCCTTTTTTATGAATGAGGAGACCACAAACCACCAAAAAATCTGAGGAAAAGAAATATAAACAAAAGCTAAAAAACAACATCTCACACATTTGACCATAAAAATCAAATCCCAAACCATAAAACAAAGGATTTTTCTACCAAAATGTTTACACTAATAAATAATATTTTACAATTTTTATAATATTAAAATGATAAATCAAAAGCAAAGATCAATATATACCTTAACAAATTTTTAAAATTTAACTTAGCCACAACTCAAAAATGAGTGAAAATGAACACCTGAACAATCCAATTAAACACAAACAATGACCAAAGAGAAAAAAAAGAATTAGAGATCTAACCTCCTTTTCATTATTGTTTATAGGATCTAGCTCAAAAAGATTTTTAGTTAAGGATTCCTTTTAATCAAATAATGGGTTTTAAATGGTTGTGCTCAACCTAAATCGACAAAAAATTGTGAAATATAGGAAGAAGAATAAAAAAATCACATATCAAAGTCACCCTTGAACATCTAACAAAGATCTTCAAAAGTTATACTTGTGACCAATCCAATTTAACACAAACAATGACTTAAAAAACCAAATTAAAGATCTAACATTGTTCTTCAAAACTTATAAATAAATAAATAAATCTAACACTCTTCATAAGATCTAGCTGAATATGATTTTCTGTCAAGGAGTTTTTAACCAAATAATTAAGGACTTCAACTGAGTGTGTGATCAATCTAAATCAACAAAAATGTAAAATATAAGAAAAAAAAATTAAAACAAAAAAAAATTATATATATATCTGTCAAACATCAAAGTCTCTCTTGAAGATCTCACCTTAAACCATCCATAATTATGAATTTTTCAGTGTATATATATATATATATATATATATATATATTTGATTATACGAACCATAAATCACCACAATTTTAAATAAAAAGACAGCAAAGATCCACATCTAGAAGCCACTTACTACAACAACATGAATACTAGCAGTCAAGACCTTCCAAGCAAGAGCAGGTTTCATATGACTAGAAGGGTGTAGATCATAGATTGATACAATAAATAAACATATCTATAATCATTGGACAAAAGTACACATTACAAACAATACTTGTTTAACTGATATTTAGATTGAACCATTGTATTATCTCAAACATCGTTATATAGCATATGATCAACACAAAATTCATTTCATATCTAATATAACAAAAATGACAAACGATTAATTAAACTTGAACAGATCAAACATAGGGAAGAAAAAGAACAATGTTTACATTGTAAAACACCAAATCAGACCTAAACTCAAAACCATCGACAAGTAAACGAGGAATCCACAAAGATATAAGCACAAGCACTAGAGAATCATAGACCAATCTCAAATAATACTAGCAAAAGAAAGAGATCATACCCAAATAGATGAAAATAGCTCGTTCAAACAAGTAGTGTAGCCTTTGCAACAGAAAGGTCAAAGCCAAACACTCTCTCAAAGACCTTTTTATCTCACTCCATCTAAATTATATGTATTTTGTATGCAAATTGAGTATTGAGAGGGCTAGTTTTATAGAGGTGTTGTGGGGCTGTGTGAGTGAGAACATTAATAGGGTAATAGTCTGTATATAGAGAATTGCCAATGATGGATAAGAATTATAATTGCACTTGAGAGAAGACGACTCTGCACGTGAATTTCATGTCTGGCTGGTGACCAATTTTGGTTACATTATCATTGAAATACCCTCACTTTGAAAGACTGGTGACGTTCCATTTAGCAATCCTCTCACTGAATCTGAAATTTTATGGGAATATATTTCCTGCCTTTCTAACCGCGGTTTCTTTTCACTCTACGTTCTATGTTTGTGTGCTGGAGTTGTTTTGCTTTTCCCTCCTGTTTCGTGATTATCAGGGTTGGTTCAAACTTACCTTAAAAAAACATGCCTGTAATTTTATTATATATATAATTAAATGTCTATCCTTAAATGATTGTCTTTCTTTCATTGAATTTAGTTTTGTCATTTGAGTTTTTTTTTTTTTTTTTTCCTATTAATTTATGTTTTTCCAAATTCACCTTTTTGTGTGAAGTGTATATATATTTTTTTCATTTACTAATTTTTTCATAATCATGGCATTGAATGGATAATATTTTATATGAGGTAAAAGAAAGAAGAATCATGTAATGATTCTGGCACAGTTAAGATGAATATTTAACGACGTTGAATTTCTAAATTTGTTAAAATATGGCATCTATTTTTTTATTTTAAAAAATCGTTAATAGGTATTTTGTTTTTACCACTAAAATTATCGGTTATTCAATCATTTGAATATATTATCATTTAATATCTTATTTAACAGTCATGGTAGTTAATTGTTAACCGTTATTTAATTATTTAAAATATACAGTAACTTTTCAAATATTAACAGGTATGTACATGCTAATGTATTATTCAATTGATCGTTATATTAGGTTTTAGTTTATCTTTTTCTCAATCATTTGAATTTATTGTTATTGGATGTCTTAACTTAACAGCCATGATAATTATTTGGTGACCGTTATTTCATTTTCTAGAATATATAATAACTTTTTAAATGTTAACGTGACGCAATAATCTATTATTCAATTGATTGTTATATTAGGTATTTTAGTTTATTTTTAATGGGCGGTCTATATTAAGTTGATTGCATTACTTTATGAATTTATTTTTTAATGCCCCTTATATTAATTTCACATGCTTTTTTCCTTCATTAAATGTTATTAATTGATTTCTAAATTTAAAATAATTCATTGAACTCTGTCATTATATCAAAATCTTTAATCTTAATACCTAGATTTTATATTCAAATGCTTTTTCCTTCATGAAATGTTATTAATTGATTTCGAAACTAAAATAATTCATTAAACTCTTTCATTTATATCAAAATCTATAATCTTAATACCCAGATTTTATATCACCACCCATAATCCAAATGCTTTTGTCCTTCATTAATGATTTCTCCATCGCGCGCCATCCTTTTTGCATTTTGGGGAATTTCATTTGGGTCATACTTCTTCAATTACAAATTTGTTTTCAGCTTAGCGGGTTCCTAATTAAAAATTTGTAAATTTCTTATATTAATCCCACCAACCATAATTTTATTGTCAAGGGTTAAGAAAATGTAAAAATAAAATAAAACAAATCGACTTTAGACGTCATGAAATTATGTTACCCTTTTAAAAATTAATTAAAAAAAAAAAAATAGAACTCCATCATCCATCAAGTTGAGATGGGTGGTGGAGACTCAATTATAAAAACAAATTAAATTAAAAATAAAATGAAAAATAACTATAATGTATATCGTCCAACTCATTGATGGACAATGGAGATGGACAATGGAGATTTTAGATAATAAAATAAATAATTAAAAAATGAAAAAAATAAATAAATAAAGGGATAGAAATCCATATTGGATCTCCATTCGCCATTGTTGAGGATGGAGGTCTATTAAAAATGGAAGACTCATCTCTACGATGCAATAGAGGCTATGAAGATTCCACAAGTTGGTTTTATTAGATTCTCAAACAATGATCTGAAACTTGATTGATGACAAATCTAGTTCTAACTAGATCAATTCTTTTAAATTAAACGTGATCTCCACTGTTTGTCTTAAAGATAAACAGTAAAAAAAAATTTTTATTGATTAATTAATTAATTTTATTTCAATTATTTTTTATTTTCACTATCTATTTTGAGATGCATAATGAAGATCCATCTTTTTTTTTTTCTACTTTTATTTTATAATTTTAAATGATGAAAATAACTTTTTCTCTAAGGGTGAGTGTTTGTTGCGTTGGTGATGCAGGAACAAAACTCCTAATCTGCAACCTCCAACCTAGTTTCAAAAGCAACCGACCAGTCCCATAATTAGAAGCAACCACTTCCAATTTTAGAAGTAATTAATTACCGTATTTGTGAGTTTTGCTTTATGTAATGATTTCTTACATTATTTTATAATTTCTGAAACTTTATAAATAGATTTATAATTTATAGTTTGAAGTCATTCAATTATCAATCAAAATTTCAATGTATGTAAACTTCAAATTGAAGTTTGTTTATCTTTAAATGTCCTAGAACTATATCTAGCCCACTGCTAGATAATTTTTAGTTCAAATTTACTTTGCCCGAAAACCATCTTGCATAATTTATCAAAGCAATTTCGTTCCAAACCAGTTCACCTTTAACCAAAATTCCACTCCAGTACGTAGCAATAAGTCTTCCTCTTTGCTTTACTATTCAAACCCAAACACAACCCTTTTCATCCATTAAACTCATCCTATAAAATACTAAAAAAGAAAAAAACTTCACCACACATAAACCCGAATTTACCCCAAAAAATCCAAAAAAAAAAAACCTTTTTACGACGCCCATAGCTCACCTATCAAAAATCACAAAACTTCCAAAAAAAAAAAAGAAAGAAAGAAAGAAAGAAAAGAAATCCTACCTTCAAAACAACTACCCAATAACCCAAAAACCTCGAAAGAGAAAAAAAAAAAATCCCACCTTAACCGAACACCATTTACACCCCCTTCCCTCCTCACCCATAAAAAAAAAAAAAAAAAAAAAAAAAAAAAACCAAACAAACAATGTTGCCGCCTTCCAACGAAATTGGTTTGAAGTTCTACTCATTTTCTCTACAACAGATCATCAAAGCCCAAGCCTTTTTCTACATAATTAGCTCACCAAACACCAACAACCGAAAAAAAAAAAAAAAAAAAGGAAAAAAAAAAAAGTCACACCATTGCCATGCAAATCAACCATATGCACCACACAAACCTTCCATCACCCAAAATCATATCCATCATCATCACTCAAACCACCCAATAAAAGAACAAGGAAACAAAAAAGAAAGAAACCACCAAAATCCACCACTTATCACCTACCTCCATTTGGACCCGACGACATTTGGCCAACACACACCTCTATCACGTTCCATCTTGCTCTGTCCCTCACTCCTCAAAATCGATCTCTTCCCCTCTCTCTCTCCCTAAAACCATTTTTACATTTGATTTTCCTTGGTTTGAAATAAGGGTGACAATTTGAGTCATAACATTACGGATTGATACAAAACGAATACAAATATTATGTGTTAGAGCTGAGCATAAACAAATCGTGTCACTAATTGTGTCAATTATTCTAACTCATTTAATAATCATATCATATTTGGGTTTCATTATTGGCGTCATGATTGATCCTTCGACAAGGGTAAAAGGATAATTTTATTATTGAAGGGTATTTATATAATTTTAATTGTAAATATATGTAGTTAAAAACTCGAAACACAGCAGGCAAACCACGCTTCATAATCATCAGCTCATCTCCTTCTCCAAGTGGTGGTCGCTACATCTCCGACAACCACTAGCCACACTTCATCTTCGACATTTCAAGGTAAAATCCCTTTTGTTTGCAAAGCTTTCGTTAGAATGTATATTGACCACAGCTTGTAGTTTGACTTCATGATCACTGATTTTTAATCTATGATGTGGTTATCAGTGCTCTATAGGACTGCCAAATACGAATAAGGATTTTTTTTTTTTTTTTTTTTTTCATGTATGACTATTGTTTTTAGGCCGGTGTCGGTAAAGGTTCTTCATTTATACTCTAGATCTTGGTCTAGATTGGAGTTGTGCATTATTGGTGCCCTTAAACCTTGTGATATTTGGTTTTATGGTTGCTTATAAGATTCTTCTAGATGCCCGTCCAGGTTACGTGGGATAAGGAAGGTTTCTTGTAATTTGAGTGTTTCATATTGTATCCCCTGTTATAGCCTATAACCGTCTTGAAGTTTGTACTTCGATTGGTTGCCCTTGGATTATATTTAGATCTAGGGGGCCTGAATCCGGGCTTTGCTTGCTCCCTTTTGCTGGGAAGTTGCTGATTGCATTCTTTTGTGCTCAACTCTTTCTTAGAACATTAGTTGACAATGAATATATATATATATATATATATGTCTAATATCATCCTTTGGGGTTGTGCAATCATCCTCTGATTCATGTGTAAAAGTTTTGGATCTGTCTCCAAGTGTTGTCTTATGAATTCATAGTTTTGACACTTTTAGAGGGAGCTAATCACTTGAAATTTCATATCATCTAAATGTTTTTCTTATTTGGGCTTTCTTGCTTCAAGTCCCTCTTCTAATTATTATGTGCAGGGACAAATTTTTCTAGTTTCAAGTTTTAACCTGAATGGGCTTTTATATATACTAATAAAATAATTGATATAACCTTGATGTGAATCTGAGACGAGGCTACTGTTGTCAACTGTTAACTGTAACTATATGACTACTAAACAAGTTCTAGGCATTCCCTTGAACATATTTGTTACAAGAAGATTGATAATTTTTGTAATTAGAATTATGGAGTATGTATGCTGGCAATGCTACTGTTCGGTTTCTTGTGGACACTGGCCATTGATGATTTACACCCTTTCTTTTTCCCCTTCTATCATTCAATAATTACAAATTACCATTATATTATGATCAACTTTTTTTTTTTTTTTTTTTGCTTTTGCTTTTTACAAGGGCATCTTGATCACAGAGTTTTTTGCATTTTAGAACTGTGCATGCTTGTTGATGTAATTGGGCATGTGATAGCCAACATGAGCGAATAATTGCCACATATGTATATGTTGTGTAGTTTTCTGGAGTTGAATGTTTGTTGCTTCCTGATGAAGAACTTATGAGTTGTGAAGCTTTTTTCATTAACAGACTTAGTTGAAAATAAAATCACATTTGTTTTGTGCAAGTTCACTGTTACATTGTGGAATGTATAATGCAAAATACTTTGATTGCATTTATGGATGATTGTATTTTTATGTTTTAGATTGTATTTGTAAATTTAAGGGGTAAACTTAATTATTTTACTTATATTTATGTGTTAAATTTGTTTTTTATTAGATCTATATTAAATGTATTAAATATGGTTAAATGGGTTATAAACTGAGTTTTTTAAATGGGTCTTCTAAACATGTCAATAAATGGGTCATCTAACCGTCTCAATAAACGATCCGAAAATAAATTGGTTAACAATGTTGTGTTCGTGTTAATCCAAATACGATTGTATCGTGTTACTATTGTTTATGTACTGCTGAAACTTTGTTTGTTAGGAGAGCTTTTCACAGTTGTCCATGAAGATCATATAGATCCAAGCACTGGCCCGACTCTGTTGGTCGAATATCAATGCATTTGATGTAAGTTGATTAAATCAGTTCCACTGCTAGCCTGTGAACTTGTGCCTTGTCAAGCAGAAGATTGAAACAGATAAGCTTGACCAAAAAGATTTCTGGTTTGGGAAAGGGATTTGAAATTAGTGCTTTCTCACTGAAGGAGCCAAGCCTATTGCTTAGCAGATTGGGGCCGCATTTCTTGGGCATGAGCGAGTGTGTGAGGTGGTTGACATGATAATCATGTCTGCAATGGAGCTTGGTAATATCTTCACCGGTAATATATTGCTCCTAGAAAGGTTTTCATTCATAAACATGGAAGAAAAAGAGAAATCAAAGAGGATCAATAATAGATAAAATACATATAATAAGGTTTTTTTTTTTTTTTTAGATACGTATAATAAGTTAATGCCTACCAACCTCTGAGAATAAATTACGACAATTTCTAACACTTTATAGGGATATTTAAAATTGCCCCCCTAACGTTTGATCCTAATTTGAAATTGCTCCCCTTAGTTTTGTAAGTAGTAGTTTGCCTCCCCAAGGTCTAATTAAATAGAGAATTAACTCTCTCTTGTTACGAATTTTGTCTATTGCCATTAGGGGTGGAAGGGTAAAATGGTAAATGAAGGTGATAAGTAAATATAAATTAATAAAAAATAATAAAAACCAAAAAAATGTAAAAATAAAAATTGTATTTATTCAGGGATATTTATAATTTGCTTCCAACGTTGGATCATCATCTGAAAATGCTTCCATTAGTTTCGTAATTAACAATTTATCTTCCCAAAGTTTAATTAAATAAAGAATCAACTCCTCGCCATTATGAATTACATCAATTACTGTGAGTTGTGGAAGGGTAAAATGATAAATGGAAGTTATAAGTAAATATAAATTAATAAAAATAATATAAAAAACCAAAAAATTAAAAATTAAAAATTTATTTATTTAAAAAACAATTAAAAAAATGATTGATCTCCACCATCCAGATGGAGGATGGAGATCAAATTAAAATTAATTTGATATAATAAAATTAAAAAAAAAAACTCTCTCTCTCTCTCTCTCTCTCTCTCTATCTTTATCTACTCTCTCTTTCTCTATCTTCATTTTCATCAAATCGTCATCCTTGGGTGGGTTCATCTTCATCTTCTTCATTTCTTTTTCTTCACTTCTTCTTTTTCTTCTCTTCTTCTTTCTCGAATCCAAAAATCTGGGTTTGATAGATGGGTTCGATTTGGGTTTGAGAAGTTTTTCAATTTTGGTGTTAAATGTAGTTATGTTGAACTGGGTTTCAGTTTTACTGTTTACTGGGTTGAATTTATGTTTTTGATGATGTTTTTGACGAGATTGGAAGAGAATGAGAAAAAAGGAGAAGAAGATGTTATGTTAAGTTTCTGGGTTTAATGTGATTTGGGGTTGTGATTGGATTGAGGATGATGGATTGATTGGTGTTGAACTTCTGTGGATGATGGATTTAATGTGATTGAATTTGGTGTTGAACTTCAGAGGATTGTTTTACAATTGACGGAATTACAATTTAGCTACTCAGACGAAACTCTAATTCAAGCGGAGCAATTGTTTGGATATTATTACAATTTACCTACCTCCCGTTATCAACTTTCCGTTAAAATTGCCTGTGAACAGTAAAAAAAAAAAAAAGGAAAAAGACGAAAATGCCCTTGATTGTTGAAGTTGACGTAATTGACCGAATAAAAAATTGAAAAATCAAAATTGAAAAATTGAACAGAGATTGAACTGCTACCTTTGTTCTGGTTCAGCTCCAGTCACACTTCATCACTGTTCCGACGAGATTTGGTCGCGTTTGGGGTCTGATCTCGACTTGAAAATGGCGTGGATCAACTTGTTTTCGCGTCGGGTCTTCATGGTGGTCGTGATGGCACTTGTCGTCGTCGATTCTGCTCCGATCTACCTTCAATCTGTCGTCGGTTCTGCGTGCGTGGAGGACTGATCTTGGTTGAGTTCAGCGATGTCTGGTTCGTCGCCGATTCTGCTCCGATCTACCTTCAATCTGTTGCCGGTTCTGCGTGCGTGGAGGACTGGTCTTGGTTGAGTTCGGCGAGGTCTGGTTCGTCGCTGATTCTGCTCCGATCTACCTTCAATCTGTCACCAGTTCTGCGTGCGTGGAGGACTGGTCTTGGTTGAGTTCGGCGAGGTCTGGTTCGTGCTTGGCGTCGGCTTAAGCTGGGTTCTACAAGTCGTGCGCGTCGGCAGCTCCCCTTGTCGTCGTCGTCGGTCTAGTTGGGGTGCGGCAACGGGTCTGGTTTGCTTCGACTGCTCGGTTTGTGGCGAGATCGTGGCTGCGTCGACGAGCTTGGCGTCGGTCTTGGTCTGGTCGGAGCTGCTCGGTCCGTCAGTCCTCCTCTTATTCTTCTTCTCTTCTTCTTCTTCTTTCTCTCCTTCATCTTCTTCAATCTGCCCTCACCTTCTTCCTTTGGCGTTCAACTCCACCTCCAGCTTGCCTCGTGTGTTCCCCAGCCCCCTGTCCAACCGATGCTTCTCTGCAACCTAAGCGATGTGGCTCCCATCTTCCACTCCTAGTTTCGTCCAGTGCCCGGCAGCTAAATGGATGGAGATGGGTTGACCTAAGATGGAGGCATCTCAGACGGATGATCTGAGAATTTTTTTTTTAAAATTCATTTAATTTTTTTAATTTTTTAGACCACTGCTCATCGAAATGACGACTTTACCCCTGAATCAGTTCACGGTAACCGAAAGTTGATAACGAGAGGGGGGTAAATTGCAATAATATCGAAACAATTGCTCCGCTTGAATTAGAGTTTCGTCTGGGTAGCTAAATTGTAATTATGTCTTTACAATTTGTTGATATTTTTTTTTCTTAAATTTTTTGAAGTCTTGGTAACTTAACCCAGATCTCCAATTGATTTTTTTTTTTTTATGCAACAATTTTCTTTTTCATATTTTTTCAATTATTTGATCATCATTGTTCATCTTAAAGATGGATAATGAAAATTTATTATCTTTATTTTTAATAAAATTTTAAAAATTAATTTTTAAATAACTATAAATATTAAATTTTGTTTTTAAATTAATCTTTACTATTCATCATATGATGGACGGTGGAGATTTTTTTTTTTTAAATTATTTGTTATTTATTTTCTTATTTATTATTATTATTATTATCAAATTAATTTTAATCTCTTACCATTCATTTTAAAGATGAATGGTGGAGATCTTTTCTTATAATTTTGATTTTATAATTTTATTTTAATTAAATTTATTTTGTTTTTTTACTTTTATTTTAATTAAGTTTAAATTAGGGGCAAAATAGTCATTTGTTACTCTAGTTAACTTTTTAACGAAAAAACTAACGGCGGGGGGATAAAACGGTTATTTACGAAACTAAGGGGAGGTGTTTCATATTAAGATCATATGTCGGGGAGAAAATTATAAATATCCTTTTCTTTTTTTTTTTTTGCTTCAATATCCCCTCATTATATTAATAATACAAGAATAAGTCATGTTGTTGACCATGTCTGAATAATCTGGTCTTTCAGGTTGGGGAGGCAACATCAGGTATGTAGGTCCATTCCTTGTGGTTCTCTTGCCGAGTCTGAGCTCCTTCATGACATGTACAGAATGAGCATCTGTTGGTGCAGTAATGGACCGGGCACATAGCCTCGTTTGGTGGACCGCTTGCACTTGGAGTGGAAGTTGCAATGAACAGGGATGTGGCACAGTGTGGGCTAAGGTAGGCTCCTACCCTAGCCCACATTCTCATCGGCTTGATCACAATGGAAAACCGCAGTTAGTTGTTGATCAGTAGCATGGACATGAGCATGCCAAGCATTCCAATTCAAGTCAATCGGTAAAAAATTACTACTTTTCCTTGGATTCAGGTCTATAATATTAAGACTAGCACCTGAACTACTGGGTTCCTTGCTCAACTAGTACTGATTCATTATTGACTTGATCATTCTTAGATAAACCAGGACTAGACAGCCCTCCAGCGCTGTTCATAATATGTATGTTATGACCTGATGCTTCTGTAAAACCTGCATTATGTTGATCCATAGGAGAGCTTTCGCCTGACGAATAGGAATTGCTTCCTTGTCCTTCCATTATCATTAATATGTATTTCCTTCAGATGCTGATGAATGCAAGCAAACTTCACACGAGTACCTGAAACCACTCCATCTGTATTGGAATTAAATCTAGAGCAGTTTGATTTCATAGTTTAGCGACTTGCTAAGGATTGCAAAAGTGTAAAGTTGTACAATTGAATGTAACATTATCTACAAACAAACACATCATTCCCAGTTTTCTAGGATATGCTTTGTCAATAGAGAATTAGCTACAAATTAGAGATCTAACATCCATTTCATTACTAGTCATAGGATCTTGGTCAAAAAGATTTTGTGTTAAGGAATCTGTAACCAAATAAAGGATTTCAAATTGATCTGGTCAATTTAAATCAACAAAAAATGTAAAATATAAGAAGAAAAATAAAACAATATCATATATCAAAGTCACACTTGAAGATCTAACCCTAAACCATTGAGATAATGGACTTATCGGTCAAAATTCTTTGTGATTATATCAATCATAAATCACCACAATTTAAATAAAAAGACTGCGAAGATCAACATCCATTAGCCACTTATTACAACGACATGAATACTAACCATAGCATTTGAGACCTTCCAAGCAAGAGGATTCGTGTGTTTACAAAGGTGTAGATCATAGATACATGAAATAAATAAACATATCAATAATCTTTGGACACAAGAACACGTCACAAACAATACTTGTTTATCAGATAATTAGATTGTACCGTTGAATCATCTCAAATATGGATATATAATATATGATCAACTCAAAAATCAATTCATATCTTATATAACAAATGATAAACGATTGAACTTGAACAGCTTAAACATAAAGAAAAAAACAAAATTTACAGTGCGAACCATCAAATCAGACCCGAATGACCACACACAGATAAACAAGCAATCAACGAAGATATAAGCCCAAGAACTACAGAATCACAGACCAATGTCAAACATAACACTAGCAAATAAAGAAAGAGATTATACCCAAACAGATTGAAAGCAGCTCGTTCAAACCAGTAACGCAGCATTTGCAATAGAAAGGCCAATGCCAAACACTCTCTGAGGGACCTTTTTTCCTTACTCTATCAATATGATGTGGATTTGTCTGCAAATTGAGTATTGAGAGGGTAGGTTTTATAAAGGCACTGGGGGTATATGTGAGTGAGAAAATTTAATTAGGTAACAGTCTATATATAGTGAATTGCCAATGATGGATATTAATCACAGGCAGACAAGATTGGATTGAATTATTTTAATGGAATTGGATTAGATTGGATTGAATTGGATTGGATGAGATTGGATTGAATTGCATAAGATATGATTGGATTAGTATTGTTTGAGATTGGATTAAAAATAATACTGTATTATGGGATTAAATAAAAAATAACTGCATATCATATTATTTTGATAATAAAAACTAAAAATATTTTAATAATATTTTAAAAAAATAAATCTAACCATTTGAAATTACTTTTAAAAAATTATTTATTTTATAATAATTATTGAAATATTATTATTTTAAGATTTCAAAAATGTATATAAAAATAATAATAAAAATAAATTTAATGTTTTGTATAATTAATGTAAAAAAGAAAAAAAGCAAAAAAAAAAAAAAAAAAAAGATAAGGAAAAAAAAAAAAGAGTTAAAGGCTGATGGGATAATTTTAACCCACCAAAAATTAGCAGATTAAATTTATTAATATTGCACAAAGTGAGAACAAGGCCAGAGTAGGCAACTATAAAAATGAATGTCATGGCTGGCTGCTGACCAAATTTGTATGTTGTCGCTGAAATACCCTTACTTTGCTAGACTACTATCATTCCATTTTGCATAATTCTCTCACGAAATCTGAAACTTTATGGAAAAAAATTGTGCTCCCTCTCTAACGTTGTTTCCTTTCATTTTACTTTCTATGTTTGTGGGTTGGTTCAAACTTACAGCCTTTCACTTATCATGTTATTGATATACAATAATGTTAGGCATATCATTCCTTGTATATCATTTATATCTCATTTTGATCTTAATCAATAACGTGACAATTGATTTATCTTAAATATCCAATCTATTTATCTTAAGTGATTATAGTTAGTTTTTCTTTTTTTATATTAGTATATTAGTTAATCCCATTAGTTTATTAACTTAGTTTTGGTACATTATGAAAAATTTTCCTAAAAAGTAAACTAATTGGAGTTGACCCCCACTTTTATTTTTAGTAAGCGAACTCCCCCTTATTATTAAGTTTTCATTCAAAAAGTTAATATTTTCCATATAAAATTGTGAAATGACCAAATAACTTTGTCAAGATTTTGTAAAATTCCTATCATACCTTTTAAACTTATGTAAATTTCCTTTTAATTATTAATTAATAACAATATTAGAAAAAATACCAGGAAAAAAAAAAAAACTCCTCTCTCATTCTTGTCTTATTTATTCTCTCTCTCATTTCTTCTCTCTCTCTCTCTCTTTTTTTTTTTTTTTTTTTTTTTGTTTTTCATTTTTTTGTTGATAATGGCGGTGGATCATCTAGAACGAATCCAAATGATGAAACATCTCATTTCGTTTGGACCAACTTAAAATTTTTAACTTTAACATGCAACCACTTGTTATTTTTAACCTAAAGACTAAAAGTGGATATCCTCTCAACAATTATCTTAATCATTAGATTGAAAGTGCATAAATGGTTAGTTATTGAAGTAAAAAACTATAGGTTACAAATTTAAGTTAAAATAATTCAATATATACATATATATATGGGTGTTTTTATGATCAAAACATTCTAACTTTAAAATGTTATGACAAAAGAATCAAATTTATCAATTTCATTTGAATTAAATAGAAGAGAGAAGACAATAAATGAATTTGATTGGTTCATCCAAACTTTAAAAAGTTAGGACGTCTTAATTATAAAAACACTTATATATATATTAATTCTATTATTAGTGTCTCCTAACTTTAAAAAGTCAGGACAAACTAATCAAATTTATTCATTACATTTGAAGTAAATAGAATAGAAAATTGTTTTAAAAAAGATAATATAATGAATAAATTTGATTGATTCGTTCTAACTTTAAGAGGGGTGTATTTAATCTAAATTTTTAATGATTTTAATAGAATTTAAAAGTTTGAGTGTATTCAATATAGACTTTTAAAGACTTTATAAAAGTTACGTGATATTTAATATAAACTTTTAATGATTTTTAAAAAATCTATAAAAGTTATGAGATATTTAATTAAGATTTTTTAATAGTTTATAAAAGTTATAGGGTATCCAAAATGCTAATGATTTTTATAAAATTTTAAATTTTAATAATTTTTATCGACTTTTATCAACTTTTATGTTAAATTTATAATAATCAAACTTCACAAATTTTCTCTCTCTCCCCTCCAAAACTTTTATAGACTTTTATTATTGATTATAAAAAGTAAATCTCTTCTCATCCAAAGAAAAAAATAAAAAAACAAACAAACCTTACAATCTCTTTTACATTTACATCTCCTCAAATTCAGTGATAATCATAAAAATATTTCACTTATTCTTATTTTTTTTAAACACACAAATATATATATATATGTATATTTCACTCCTATTTTATTGTGAATTATAATGGTCAATATTTTTTTCCTATGTTCAAATTGTTAGCTTTTTAGTTTTTGAATCTTATTAGTCCCCTTCTTTTCCAAAGGACATCAATTTATTATTTTGTAAAAGATTTCAAGTTTGAATCAAAGTTGAGGAATTAGATGTCAACAAAATAGATTTAAGAAATGAAACATTTTTTAATTTACGTTTATATAGATAATGCCCCTAAAAAAAATTTATAGATAGATATTGATTTAAATCATCTTATTATTCTTATGATAAATAGTATAACTATTATTAACAATTGTGTTGTAAGCTAATTGATTAGCATTTCTTATTTACAAATAATGAAAATAGAACACAAAAATGTCTAGATGAAAAATTCATTACTTTAAAATTGATGAAATCAATAAATGAAATCTTTACTTTTTATAAAAAAAAAAAAAAAAAAAAAAAGAGGAGAAACCTCTATTTCAAATAAAAAAGAAAAAAAATTAATATTTGGAGATTTTTCAGCTAGCGGTTTATTTTAAAAATAAAATAAAAATTAAAATTTGATTGTTTAATTGTATCTATACAAGTGATATTTTTTTCAACTTTTATTTTTATTATATGTTAGGGAATTTCTTAAACTTTTATTTTTGGTTAGTTAATTTGATTAGTATAGTAATCAATTTTGATATTTGCAACATATCATAAAATTAACTAGCTTGAATTTTGTAAAATATTAGTTTTAATAGTTGTTTTTTACAAGTTTATTTACACTATGTCAAAAGAAAAAAATTTTATTGAAATGAGAAATATAATTTGCAGCATGAGTTTGTCAAAAGAATATATTGTTATTTTAGAAGTAAATGAAAATCTATAAAAATTTATTAATATCCACAAATATTCATTATCTTCATATTATTAGTTAATGAAATGACGATTTTAACTCATTTCTTAATATTCAAGAGCAACAAATAGAGTATGCTAATAGATGGAAGATTGTTATAATTGTTGATATATGGAGCACTATTGGGATTATTGATAAGATATTAGAGATTTCATTTTTTTATAGAAGACATAAAATAAATAATAAAACACATAAAATATTTGATATTTTGATTTTCAATTTATGTAATTGAGGTGATTTTACTTTTATTTTATGTACCATACTTTTTCATTATTATTGACATTATAAATATAGTTTTATTAACTTAGAAAGTGTATATTGTATTATATGTTAGTGAAAGGTTAGTCTATGAAAGTATGTAGAAGTCTATAAAAGCCTATGAAAGTTTATAAAAGTCTTTTATAATTTATTTTAAAATTTTATCAAAGTTAATGAAAATCTTTTAAAAAAGAGTTTATAAAAGTCTGTGAGAGTCTTTCATGAATCTGTAAAATCATTAAAAATCTATGAAATTCTACAAAAGTCATTCACTAAAAAAAGTCTATGAAAGTTTTTCAAAACCATGATTGAATACACTTCCCTAAAAGTTGAATCACTTATGACAGAATTACTATATATATATATACATAAATATATATATATATATATATAAGTTTGAACTATTTATATATATGCACCAGAAGATTCTTAATTTTCACTTTCAGGAAAGTGACTCCTCATTGACCCTTAGCCATTCATTTTCATTTTATGATATCTAATTTGCTTATTCTATGGTCCCACTTAATTAGGTTATGAAAGATAAAATAATGATAATTAACTACTTACTCATTTACTCGTGTAATGTTATGTGACATGGATTATTAATCCAATATAATTTTATGAACGTAACCATAAAATTCAACTTAATATGGTTTACAAAGCTTAGCCAGCCTGTCGCCATCCAATATGATTTGATGATAGAGAGTTTTCATTCAATTTGATAATGATTCAAATTTGAGTTATTTCATTGTTATTAGCATTTGAAGAAAAATGTTCAACCAGCTCAAACACTATGGTATGAGATGGAAATAAATTAGAAATATTTGTATCAATACTCTTGAAAATGTAATGATTGACTTATTATTATAAATTTACTATCGACCAATGTAACTTAACGGTAAAACACATTCATTTTTTTCACAATTGTGATAAGGTTTAAGTTATATTACTTCTATATCCATATTTACGATAAATTTTAAGTTATTCTGTATGTATACTTGTACGTTTGAAGAGATTTTTTTTATTTTTTTATTTTGGAAAGAAGACTTTTTTTTCAATTTTATAAGAACAGATACATACAGATTGCATTTAATCTTTAATAAATTTCGCCATACTTGTAACTCTTATGGTGTTGTAATATTTAAAAAAAAAAACAAACATAGTGTGACAATACCGATTTCAAATTAATGTAAATGATAACGAGAAAATGTCAAATTAATTAAAATAAACAACTTCTTTTAAAGAATTTTTACGAAATTAGTTTTGCTTCCGCCTTTTCTCTTTCAGATTTCATTCAATACACGAAAGCGACTTGGAAATTGCAATTAAGATTCAATGGAGAGAAGTCAGAGACTACATAACCACGCAAAGCACTTGATTATCAAGTCATCAAAATAAAATAGTAATAATAATAATTAACAGCGAAAGATTATTGACATGATGACAAAACGATGACCACATCTTCAGACCTCTTATTTAATTTAATAATTTATGTTACGCTATAAAGTTAACTTGTACCGGGAAAAGCAGCATAGCTTTAACGACCCTTTCAAAATTCTACAACGTACCAAGACACCTGAAACCTGAAACTCTGTCTTTGCCTGAATTATGAGGGGGGAGGAGGCCGAGATCGATCGCCTGCCGATTGACTTATTGGCTCATATATTTGTTTTGATAACTTCCTTCACTGATTTGGCACAGTAAGTGATGTTATACGCTTTTTCTTGTTGAGGGGTTAGTTGGTTTTGTCTGTTTTTGACTGTTTGGTGGTGTTGTTTGTGAAGGGCCAGCAGTGTTTGCAAGAAATGGAAAGTGGGTGTGAAGCAGTCTTTGGCAAGAAGAGAGAACTTGAGTTTTGCTGGTCGGAACATGGACGATGATTCCACTGCCCGCCTTGTTGGCCATGCCTATAACATCAGAGAACTTGAAATGTACTACTCTCTCTCTTTTTTAATTTTAGTTTTTTTTTTAATCTTAATTATGAATATTATCTTGGTTCTATGTGTTTTTTATTTTTTGTTGGGTATGCAATCTTGTTTTGGTTTTGTTTTTCTTAATATGTATTTATATGGTTTAAGAAATTTTGAATCAAAGTGCAATTTGATGAAATTGTGGTGATCAATTATAATGTTTTGGACTGTTAAATAATAATTAAAAAAAAAAAAACAGAGAGAGAGAGAGACAAAGGGAGAGATGGAGTAATATGTGTTTGTGCATAATTTTGTTGACAAGACTCTTGACCTTTTCATAACTGGGGGAGAGCAACCCCATTTCAAGCAGTTTCCTTCTCTTGTTACAATTTTTATTTTTTTGTTTTTTTATTTTTTATGTTCAGTTGAAATCTTGGAGAGTGTCTTTTGGGGCTTGGTGAATAACATTAAAAGTTATTTTCTTGGAAATCATAGTATCTTCATGATCATGCAAATTGGGTGAAGTTTTATGTTCATAAAAGTGTGAAATTTTGTACATATTATAATGTTAGTTTCCTCTCTGAAATTATGTCGTCTGTGTTGGGAGTGCTCTTCGCAGTTGTCCATGAAGATCATATAGATCTAGGCACCTGCCCAACTCTGTTGTTGAAATAGCAATGCATTTGATGTAAGTTAATTGAATTAATTCCGCTTCTTGTCTGTGAACTTGTGGCTTAGTAGGACACAGTCGAGTAACATGGGATGGGGGAGTGATATCTGGGCTATTCATATAGATGAAGTGTATGTTTACGCTTTAAATTGTTAAGTAGACATGTGTACTGTGTGCTCCTTGCCTTCTTTGGTGCTGCATTGCAACATTCACCAACTGGTAAATTCATGTGACATCATTGCTAGAGCAATATTTTATGGCTTTCCTAGTTCTTTCAGTCAAGTATAAGATGGTAGTCATTCGCTAAGGGGCCAACAAAGCTAATTTAAAGAGTCCTTTTGTCCTTGTCATGGTAGAGTGAAGCAGGATGGATGCCCTGCTCTGGAAGTTCATGCTAGAAAATTTGTGATCTGGCTAACATGTTAAGTCTCGTGATTCTTGTCATGGGTTGATGTGAAAAGCATCCTGCAAGAATAGTGAGTGCTATAAATGATTAGTTAAATTGGCTCCTAATTAATTATTTGTTACTTGAAGTGTTACCTAGAAATATGATGTGATATAATTCTTATCATCATTTTTCATACTTCTGTTAGTATCCAATATAAGAAGAATGTTGTAAACATCAGGGCTCAACAATTGGTGCTTGAATGTTGAAATAATAAGGCAAGTGGCATATTAGTAAGATTAAATAGAATATTTGGCTGGTCCAGAAAGATAAAAGAAGATTTGGAGTTTGCATAAGTGGGACTTGAAACCTTTTCTTTTATGAAATTGGTATCAGCTATTTTAGATATCTTTCTGCCTCGGACATTATGAGGAATTGTTTAATTTTTCTGTATTGAAATAAGATGCACTAAATTTGCCACTATAAATTTTCAATTTCTGATGTATGTTGTTGTACTTTCAGTTCAAGGAACCGTTGGGGTTGCCAAATAACTGACAATGGACTCTACAGAATATCTCTAGCAAAGTGTATCAGCAATCTTATATCCATATCCCTATGGGGTTTGACAGGGATCACAGACAAAGGTGTTGTTCAGTTGGTACGTGTTAGTTATCAATCAAAAATGCAAACATGTGTTATTGGCGAAAAAGCATAAAATAGTTTATAGTTTCTACTCTATGAGAACTCTATACTTAAAGTGATCTATGTTAATGCATAACCAAATATATTTAATAAAAACAAATCTCATTTCGAAAGGTGAACATTGAAATTCAATGTAGATAGATGTATGCCATTCTGTTCATCTAACATTAGATTTTGAAATTATTCAATGAATTACAATAAAGAATAATGAATGAATATTGTGTGTCCTTTGGCTGCTTATCATATTATTGATATACTTTTGCCAGCAAATGAATTCATGGCAGTTATTAAATGTATTCATCTTCTTAGTGTCTGTACTGCTTTTGTGGTTTTCTGGATTTGAATTATATGATACAAATTCAAGTAAAAAAGAGATGCCTTTGTTGTTGGCTGCTTATCATATCATTGATATACTTTTGCCATCATGGCATTCATCTTGTTGGTTGGCCGTACTGCTTTTGTGGTTTTCTGGATTTGAAATATATGATACAAATTTCAGTAAAAAAGAGATGCCTTTATTGTTTCCATTACCTAAATAATCTTATTTACCCCACCAGCAATTTTTTTGAATCCTTTTAGCATGAATGATTTTCTTTGTTTACCTTTTTTCTTTTTTCAACAGATATCAAGAGCCAATTCTCTGCAACACCTTAATGTAGGTGGCACATTTGTTACCGATGAATCTTTGTACGCCATTGCCAATAGCTGTCCACAATTAAAGGTGCTTTTTCTGGGCAAAAATTGCCCCTCGGATCACACTTTCGGAAGTAATTAAGAATAGTGTTATCAGCCACTTTATCTTCTCTTAAATACAACAAGAAATTGGTTCATTTTTTACCAGTCTTGATCAAGGCAAAAGTTAATAACTTTTTTTTATCCGCTTATCAATAATGTTCCATACACAAATATTGACCATGTCGGTTGTTCTTTGCTAGAGTATTGTCCTCTGGAGCTGCCGTCATGTAACAGAGAATGGACTTCTGTTTCTTGTCAATAAATGCCAGAAACTTGAGTCCATCAATGTATGGGGAACCAGAGTTCCTGTCAACTGCTTCATCGGCTTGCTTGCTATCAGTCCAGCCCTGCAGATTAAACCTGAAGGATCGCTCTTGAATGTCGGAGTTGCTGCTATGTTGCCAGTTGTATAAGTTGTTAAATTAGTTGCTCTTTGTACAGGTTATTTCACTTTGTATTCATCATCGTGGTCGTCAGAAATTTGTCAATTTGATAAATTGCCCATTGTTTCAACTTTGGCTCTGTACATTGAGTCAATGACACAATTGGTATTCTTTTGTGCTGCTTTGCAAAAGATTCTTGGATATGAAATATAAAATTTGAACCAGAAATAAATTTGTTCGAACTCTCTGACCAAAAATTATGATTACGATGGCACATACATGATCAATCCATTATCAACCAAAAATCATCCTAGAAAACTTGTTTATTTAATGGTTAACATATTTAATTTGAACTCAGATGTAATTCTATATCAAAACCCGGTTTCGTTATAGAATTCACATAAATGATGCTTATATAGATTCCAACTCTAGAAATTTCTCGAGTTGAAGAACAAGGAAATTTAAAAAGTACTTATTTTTCAGCTATTTCAATTCAACAGAAGATGCGAATTATATGATATAATAGTTCAAGCTTGAAATTGCTAGAAGTAATACAGCACTGGAACTTGACCACGAGTTATAAATATTATATCATCACAAAGCCTTGATACTTCATTCCATTTACACGCAAAATGTCTTAAATGATGTCTGTTTATGTTCAGTTTTCTTGCGCATAATGGCTGCTTCCTTCCCTCGGCTACTTGGCATAATTCTCAAAGTTTCATTCTAAAGATGTGGATTTCTTGACCATCCTATATTAATATGACGTTTGTCCTTTGAATAAAGTATCTATATAGAAAAATATTTTGGGTGATGCTATGTCAACTTAAATTTGATTTATAAAAGTGACTTTAACTGTATAACAAAAATATAACTTCGATAGTCTTTCATCTATTCATTGTTACTTGTTTAGGGGTGGAAATTTGCGAGTTGGGTTTACCTTTAACCCAACCCATTATAATGAGATTGAGAAAAATTTGATCCCTTTTAAAACCCAATATAAATTTTCAATCCAAACCCAACCCAATCTTGATCAAGAATGACAATCGGTTGGATTCAGACGGATTGGTCAAGCCCACACCCACACTTATTAAAACTTTGCAGGTTCAGATATAAGTGCGGACTAGCATGTTTGGGTGAAACTCGAACACCACCCATGAACCTATAAAATTTTTATTAAGAATATTTAATATAAAATTTTGTATGATTATTTTCCTCAAATATTACCTAATAATCACAAATGATATCATTTGCAATTCTTTTCAATAACATTTGCCACAAAATAGAACTAAACTTAATGTTTCAATCTAAATATTAAGTTCTAAAATCTAAATAATAAAATAAAAATATAAATATAAATCCCTTAAATTTAAATAAAATACATAATGTGTTAAATCAAATGGTTAAATACATTATACAAATTAACAAATATTATATGTATATTCAAAACTACAATCTCATTAACTTGAGTAGAAGAAGCATATACTTGATTAATCTCATTTTATCGGTCCTTTAGTTTTCAGTTAATTTAAAGAATCATATTTTGTAACTTTTATGGTAGTGATTAGATGCATTTTTGTGTATGTAATATCAATGATCACATTTATTGTATTTTTCATGAGAGGGGCTTCTCATATATATTTGAGCAAACAAGGAGAGGAATGATTTGTGTACAGTAATATTCAAACCAGTTTTCCCCCCAATTTCATTATAATACCCATTAGGTCCACCGCGGAGAATTGGTCAGACTCACGCGCTTCGCCACCAACTTTCAATTTAATCAAATTATTAAAAACCAGAACCAAAATTAAAAAAACCAAAAGCCCATTGAATAAGCCGAGAAAAAAACAACACGAAAAGAAAAAAAGAAAAATCACGGAAACGCCCCCATAAAAAACAAATTGAGAAAGAGAGAGCTTAGAACAAATCTTAAAATTTAGGGTTTCAAGCCGACCCGCCAAATCCTCTGACAAACCCTACCATATGCAGCATTGTCTCTGCATGAATCGGATCCAGATCCGGACCCACATTACCGATTCCGGTTCAAATCACGACGGCTTCGAAGGTGCCGCCTTCTGCCTCCGCCAGCAGATCGGAGCCTCTTAAGGACTCTTCTTTGGTATTTGATTTTGAATTTCTCCTCTGTCTCTGTCTCTGTCTCTCTCTCTACAATCTCTTTCCAGAAAATGCATGTCGGTCTCCGATGACGCTCCTTCATTGACTATTCTTGTTTTCCCTTTTTGTCCTAAATTTGTTCAACTTTTTAGATTATCTTAATAAATGCATGTCCGCTTCCATTAATTTAATTCTTTAGATAGATGTATAAATGTAGCTGCATTGTGTTTATGTTTTGATTTTTTAGGTTTTCGATTCCTTTTAAGTGGATTACGGACAAAATTATGATAATTTTAGTTTTATGGTTCACGTTTTAATGCAATTTTTTGGATTCTGTTAATTACATTGCTAAGCTGGAATTCTGTGTTGTGTATTTTATTTTGTCTTGATTTTAGTTTGAGATTATTTGTTAATTTTGGTTCATTAATGGTTTCTTTGTATGACAATTCTGTTTCTGTATGCATTTTTTCGTAATTGTTGCTTGAGTTTTCCTGTTATATTCTACTCTTTTGTGTGATTGTTTGTTGGATTTTATACAGATGGCGAAATCACAAGACAAGACTCCGACTCATAAGGAGATTTTGTCTGTTATTGATTCTTTAAAGAAACAAGTTGCAGCCGATAATTTTGTTTCTATAAAGGTGTGTTTTCTATGTTTGGTGTTGATTTAAGTAGTATGTTTTTGGATAAAATTTTCGTTTATGTTAATTAATATCTGAACGTGCTTTTGTTTTTTTGTCGTTTTTAGAGAAGAGTGGAAGAAAATAGGCAAAAGTTGGTTGGTATCACTAACGAGCTATATAGACTGTCAATAGAAAGAAGAAACAATCAGATAATTTCCTCAGATAATTGTATAGATCTACTGACAAAGGGGCAAAAAGATTTACTTGGATTGCAGAATGGTATTGATGTAAGTAATGGGGACAGGGATAGCCACAGCTCTCAGGAAGATGGCCATACTTCTAGCATTCCTGTAAAGAATGCTGTTCGCCCTATTAAGCTCGCTGAGGCTAAAAGATTACCTCCCTATACTACATGGATATTTCTAGACAGGTGTGATACAATTATTGTGTGTTCTGATTTCTGCTTCCTTGGTCCAGATAGGATTATTCATGTTATATATTGTACTTATCAGTTTATAAAATATATTACTGTACCCTTCATATGTTCCACAAGCTGAAATATTGTAGACTTTTGACTATGGCTCGTTTTTTTGTTATTGATAATACAGACCAATGAGCATGTAACTTCAAAGCATTGGGTATATAACTATAAAATTGTGTGGTCGAGTATCTTTTCATTGATATTGCAGCTGTTGTTGGAATCCTTTTAGACAGATTGAACGTCACACTTTTTACCTCTTCTTCAAATGTTACAGGATTGCAATTTAAGTACATGTATTTTGTTACTTAGAATAGTTTCTTCTCTGCATTTTGATATTATGTGCATATCCGATCCAGATATGCAGTTTCAAATATTCGAAAATATTATCTCTGATGAAATTTTACTTATGTTAATAGAGTCAGTTTCTTGTCTGTCACAATTTTGGTTTGGAGTGTTCAGTTTGATGGTGATCTATAATGATTCTGGTGCAGAAATCAAAGAATGACAGAGGATCAGTCAGTGGTGGGTCGAAGGAGAATTTATTATGATCAGAATGGTGGTGAAGCACTAATCTGCAGTGACAGCGAGGAGGAAGCAATAGAGGAAGAAGAGGACAAACGAGATTTTGTGAATTCTGAAGATTTTATTCTGCGGTTGGTAGAATCAAACTATCTGATTTAATTTATAAAGTTTGTCATTTTCTTCAGTTTCTTACTTTTCTTTTCAGTTCTTTTATTGTGATCATTGGTTGCTTTCTAAGCTTTCGCTATAGTTGATGTTTTTGTGAAGCAATGGTTTCTATCTTAGCTTTTGCTCGTTCATGTGATGGTGGTAGCTGTATTACCTATATGTTGGTTCTAGGTCCCTTTTGAACCTTAAGCAATATACTTTGTTATTAATTAAACTTCTCTTTTCCGTATCTCCATGTTCCTTGTTAGGTGCCTATCCAAACTCAACCTACCTTGAAGGCCTAATTTCAACTATTTGATTGGCTTCACATTTCTCCTCTGTGTGATCCCATTTGTTTCGAAGAACTGTGATTGTTACTCCATTAGAAATTCTCTGAAGTGCTCATGTTTCTCCTCACTCCATCTCAACTCCTGTTTTGTCTTAATGGTCATTATATGCACGTGTATTTTTCCGAGAAAGAAATTTTTCAATGTTTTGTCTAGATAGACTATAATTATATTCTGTGGTTTCTCATAAGAAGCAGGCTATTACATGCATTGAAAGCATCATTCTGTCATCATCATGATCTTTGAGGTGGGCTGCTTCTTTTGCCAGATAAAACTATATTACTAGTTGTCTTAATTTAACAAGCAAGAATTGCAGAAGTCCCACAATTTTTCTGATATTTCTTTGATAGCCAATATGATGCCTTAGCATATGTTGCAAATGTTGACAAAACCGCATATTGCTTTTTTTTTTTTTTTCGACATAAAAATTTTGACTTGAAGTTTGTTTTATTTGTTTCGTAAAAACGTTTATTATATTATATTGTTAAACTAATGATTAACAAATATAGAATTAAGGTTACAATTATGATGGATAAGATGCACATTACACATCGATCAGCCACAGTTTTACAATTATGTACGTACGTATGTATAAATAATAGCAAAACTGTGGCTGATTGATGTATTAGTATGCATATTATCTATCATATTATTAACCTTAATTCTTTATTTGTCAATCACACACACCCACACACATATATATGTGTGTGCGATAGATAAAATGCACATTAATACATCAATTGGCCACAGTTTTGCTATATATATCATATTATTAACCTTAATTCTATATTTGTTAATCACACACACACACATATATATGTATGTGATAGATAATATGCACGTTAATACATCAATCAGCCACAGTTTTGCTATATATATACGTATGTATGTATGTATACTAGAACAGAACCTTTTTTTTTGGCAAAACAATTTGTGTACCCTTTGGTGCACATTCTTCAGGAATTCAATTTGTCATACATATGAAAATCTGTTATATGAATTATGATGTCTATAACTAATTACTTAACTATAGTTTCTGTTGTGAAACTACCAGCATGACAATTAAGGAAGTTGGTTTATCTGATGCTGTGCTGGAGTCACTAGCACAGAGTTTCTCTAGAAGCCCTGGTGAAGTCAAGGTATGCACCTTTGATCTCATTGTGATATCGATGGTCTGCATTTTGATGAATTACAGTGGTTTTTTTTTCCTCAACTGAAGGGAAAAAAAATTCATTAAAAATCCATTGTTAACTCCTATATATATTTAATAAAAACTGGTCATAGTGTAAGCTTTGGTCCAGCCGTTTCCCATTTGCTTTCTGCTGGCTTTACAGAGATATGAAACACCATCAAACATCTTATACAGGCAAGATACGAGACTCTTGTAAAGGAAGAGAATGCTTCAGGAATCTCCAAAAATGGGAACAATGGGGCACAAACTATGAATACTTTTCTCCAAAAAGATCTTGAAGCAGCTCTGGATTCTTTTGACAACTTGTTTTGTCGTCGGTGTCTTGTAAGGATTTCCATTCCTGTGCATCCTTTATGCTCTGCTTATGTGTACCATGTTCTTGTAGTCAAGTTCATTGCTCTTCCCTTTGTATTGGCAGGTCTTTGATTGCAGGTTACATGGATGTTCACAGGATCTTGTCTTTCCAGTAAGTTGCTTCATAATGTTGTTAAATATTTATATGAATGTATTACTTGACTCTTAACATTTTTCTTGGTAAAAATGTTGCCAGGCTGAGAAACAACTTCCATGGTACCATTCGGATGTGGAAAATGTACCATGTGGCCCACATTGCTATCGATCAGTATGTGCTGTTTGTTAATTAATATTTGTTTATGTCGCTAGTCTTATCTCCTGGAAGAAGAATTGGAAACCAATATGTTTAGTAGTTTCATATTGACTGATGTCAGGTTCTCAAGTCAGAAAGAAATGCAAACGTGGGTTCTCCATTAAATGGAAATATCGAAGAAAAGTCTCTCTCTTCATCTGACTGTGCTGGAGCGCAGACATCATCTCGGAAGAAATCGTCTGGTCCCGTTAGGAGGAGGTTGAAGTCCTACCAAAGTGAAAGTGCTTCCTCAAACGCGAAAAACATTTCAGAAAGTAGCGATTCAGAGGTTGGTCCCAAGCAAGAAACCACTTCTACCCGTCACTTATCACCATCAAAGAGTAAGCTCGTTGGCAAATGTGGAATTCGTAAGAGGAACAGCAAGCGAGTTGCCGAACGTGTTCTAGTTTGCATGCAGAAGAGACAGAAGAAAATGGCAGCTATTGATTCTGATTCTGTTGTGAGTGGAGGTCCTTTGCCAAGTGATATGAAACTTAGATCTAACACTCGCAAAGAAAATGAAGATGCCAATTCCACTTCTCATAAGAATGTGAAATCTCTGACCAGTGGAAGGACTAGGAAGAAAGAACTTCAAATTCTGGACAGTCGCAGTTTAGCACGGAGTGAAGTGCCTGATGGTCAGTCAAATGAGATGAATAGTGACCCACCGACAACCAGTAGTAATGACACCTTGAGAAAAGAGGAATTTGTTGATGAAAACATATGTAAACTAGAAATAAGTGATGACAAATCTTGGAAGGCTGTTGAAAAAGGCCTTTTTGATAAAGGTGTTGAAATTTTTGGCAGGAATAGGTCAGTGGATTAAATTCATATTAGGCTTTATTCAATCGATTATTTCATCCTTTTTCATGAAACTGGTTTTTAAATACATAGGCTGGATATGGATTTGATTATACATGATGCTGGATTGCTCATTTTCATCTTACTGTGATGCCATTAATCTCTTCATTGAAATGAATGCTAATTTCATTTGGTTCTTGTGAAAAAACAAGTATCATCATCTGTAATATAAGTCAATCTTTTTGCATAAATTTTGGCTTCATTAAGTTTGTAAATGCATGTAAACAAGCAACAACTGGGAAGTGAATTTGGTAATTTTCAGCTATATAATTGTTTTGTTATAAGTTATGTTTCTATTTGTTATTTCGTTCAGGGGACTTTCTGTTGGCAACTTTGGAATTCAATTGTAAATGGTATTTTTGAGTTTGAGAGTGCCTTTTAATAAACTTGCTTAGATGTTACAAATTGTTTATAAAAGAATTTCTATATTGTTAAGATATTGATTTTCCTTCTAATAATGGATCTTCCTTGTCATTACAGCTGTCTAATTGCCAGAAACCTATTAAATGGATTGAAGACTTGTTGGGAGGTTTTCCAATACATGACTTCCTCTGGAAATAAACTGTTCGGCCAAGCAGGTGATGGTGCAAATTGCCTTCTTGAAGGCTATGCAAAGTTTGACTTTAATGGAAATGTGGTTAGTATTATATTTTGCTTGGCTAAGTGCATAGCACAAGGGTCTCATTTCATTCTATTAGGTAATCTTTTCATTTTTCTTTTTTGATTTTCTTTATCTTGGTTTGGGGGGTGTTTTTAAATGAACATTAGGGTAATAATGAAGTGAGAAGAAGATCAAGATTCTTACGTAGGAGGGGTAAAGTTCGCCGGTTAAAGTATACATGGAAGTCTGCTGCTTACCATTCAATTCGGAAACGGATTACGGAGAGAAAAGATCAGCCATGCCGACAGTATAATCCTTGTGGCTGCCAAACTGCTTGTGGAAAGCAGTGCGCGTGTCTTCTAAATGGAACCTGCTGTGAAAAGTATTGTGGGTGAGCCCTTATTTTCCCTTACAAACCTCACAATAAAATGTCAAGGCTTTTTTGGGTTTTTAATGATTTTGCATTGCAAACTGGACAATTACTAAGGGCTTGTTAGGCACTAGTGTGTTCCTTTTTTGTTGTTGTTTTTGTTTTACATTTGTTTTCTGAATACATAAAAAAAGGCGTTCGGTTGCTATTTTCCAAATAAATAATTTTAAGTGTTAAAGATGAAAAACGTGAAAAACCAAAAAAAGAAAAATATTTTCCATGTTCTTCAATAGTTGTTTTTTTCCTGGACCAAACCTCTCTTTCTTTTTCACCCAAAACCTCTTTGGCTAGACCCAGACCTACTCCTACTTCTCTCTTTCTTCTTTGCCTATATCTTCCTAGCCAAAACTTCCTCCTCCTCTCTTTCTTCTTCGACAAGACCTTCCTTATCTGAGCCTCCTCATTCTCCTCTTCTTCGCCTAGACCTTCCTCGCCCAAACCTTTTCCTCCTTTGTTTCTTTTTTCTTCTTCTCTCTTTCTTCTCCCAGTTCTTTTTTGCCCAGATCTTCATTTTCTTAATTTATTTTTATCCTTCATTTTTAATTATTAATATATCCTATTTAATAAAATTAATATTTACTTATTGTTTCTATTCTATGTCCTAAATATTTTAGTATAAGGGTGGCTCTATTGCCACATAAAAAAAATTCTCCTTCACACCTAATTATTTCCTACACGCTCTTTACAAATTTACAAATTAATCATTTACTCCTGACAGAATACCAAAACTTGCCATAAGTAATATTAGTCACTTTAATATAGAAATAAAAGAAAATCTTGTTGGGTGCTATTCCTATTTTCCTTATTTGACAAATAATCAAGCACAAAAATATTGGAAATTAATTTATGGTATAATAATAGTTTCAATATTATGATATAATTTTGAATATAACTTCATTAAGTGCTTCTTTGGTTGGGTTTTCTACTGGTTTAAAAGCTCTTCTAATCTCTATTTAATTTTTTTAGAGTTGTGTGGTTGGGCATGAATGGTAAATTATGTGGGTTAATAATGTGGATTATGTGTTTTTTCTTGCTCAATGATGGTATGAATGGTACAAGAATAATATTATTTAAGTTTTACCTGTTCATCTAGATGTCCCAAGAGCTGCAAGAATCGATTTAGAGGCTGTCATTGTGCTAAAAGTCAATGCCGAAGTCGTCAGTGTCCATGTTTTGCAGCAGACAGGGAATGTGATCCAGATGTTTGTAGGAATTGTTGGGTCAGGTAAGTTTTAATTTGGATGTTTCATTTTTTGTTTTGAACACTTTTAATCATTATATGAAATATATAATAATTGATGTAGTTAACTAGTGAGAATGTTTTTTGAAGTAAAACTAAAGCAAATGTTGAGTAAGATTAGTATGTGGTACGTGGTGTACTGGTCCGGTGTTCTCAATCGTGGATGTGTTTTGGCAAGATTGACTTGACTGATTTTCTGTTCTGTTTGTATGTACTTGTGCCATGATGTAGCATATTAAAATGAGATTAATTATCATTTCCTTTCCAAGGAGTGGGCTTGGTGTTAAAAGACATGTTAATAGAATTTTGGGTATAGAAATGAATCATCATTTTAACAAAAACAATTCCATAAGTAAATGCTCAATGACATTATGTGCAACTGTGTGTACTACAATTTGGGAATTTGGGAAGGACATGACTTGAACCCACAACGTCAATGATGTGGGTGTGAGGTTTTATCATTGGGCTATCGTAAATTTTGTGAATAATGTTATGTATGTATTCTTTGATTAACTGTTTGGTGAGATCCAAATTATGGGCGTTTGAAATTGATACATTGTTTCTGCTTGCAGTAAGTCACATAAGGAATTGAGATTTTTTGCCTAGTTGCACCATGGCTTGCTGAAGGAAAGCCTTTCTTTTTTCAGTGAAAGTGCTTTTTCCTTTTAGGACTGAGAGCTGAGATGATTTATAGTTTGAGTTATAGCTGTAGACATGTTAGTTAGTTGTGGAAAACTTGAAAACAGTAAATGTCATGGTATTTGAACAATCTAGTTTTTTCTTTTTCCTGTAGAGAAATCAGTTGCATCTGGAGTTGCATTATCTCACAAATTACACCTAGTTTCAATTTGCCAGTTTAATTATATTCCGTTGGTAACTTTTTTTATTTTTTTTAATACCACACTATTACTTGGGCTTCTTAAATTGGATTTGCAGTTGTGGTGATGGTACTCTTGGGGTTCCTGACCAAAAAGGTGATAATTACGAGTGTAGGAACATGAAGCTTCTTCTCAAACAACAGCAAAGGGTAATTGAAGTTTTCTGCTACCATTTCTTTTCTAATGTTATATACATGTCTGGGCTAAGCGGAGAAGTTAATCTTTTAGTTCTGATACTAGCATGCTATCTAAAGAAGTATTAAACTGATTGAATTTGGGATTTGTTTATTGGGTGCAATACTATTATTTTCTTTTACTACAGTGCTTTTTCAGTTGAAAATGAGAGCTCAGTGAGGTCATCCTCTTATCTTATATTTCTCTTGCGCCAGTCAAGTGATTTGTTTCTGGTATTCTGGTCAAGTACCTAATTTTGAAAAACAATGTTTGATTAAAAGAATTCACTTTTCCAATTCATAGACATGGTGGTAAATTTAAATAGGGATAATAAAATATATATGATTTGTAATATATTGAAGCCGGATTTTCCATAATAGTTTGGGAACCTTGGTCTATTAATAATTTACTATGAATTGAGATTTAGGTTTTGGGCGTGTAAATTTAGTAATTGTGAGGAGAGAAATGACATGCAGTTGCATGGTATTTGTTCCGTGCAATCTAAGTATTATACTGTATAATGTATATACTGCGTTTCAATTATAAGTATCAACATATATGGCTTAGATGCTGTAGGGAACTTCTGTAAAATTACTTTTGGACGCAGGGTGAAACCTATTGGTTGTAACCTTCCTTTGGCATTGTTTGGTCAGACAAAGCTGTAGTGAACTTTTTCTTGACAACTACTGCAGTCTAATAAAATTCTACAGTATATAATTGGAATGGCTAGCATCTAATTCTTTTATATAATATTTATACAGGTTTTACTTGGAAGATCTGATGTTTCTGGGTGGGGAGCTTTCTTAAAGGTAGTATTCAGATTTTAAGATTTGGCCCAAGAAAATGAATCAGACTTGATAAATGCTTGTTTTCTTCATGCTGCTGAATGAGTTTTGGCCTGCCTCCAGAATAGTGTTGGAAAGCATGAATACCTTGGTGAATACACTGGAGAACTGATTTCGCATCGGGAAGCAGACAAACGTGGAAAGATATATGATCGAGAAAATTCATCATTTCTATTCAATCTGAATGATCAGGCATGATACATGACACTACCTTTCAATATTCCATCTGACTTTTTTCTCTATGCTTGAGCAAACACAAATACCTGTATCCATTTGTGTGCAGTTTGTTCTTGATGCTTATCGGAAAGGTGACAAACTGAAGTTCGCCAATCATTCTCCGGATCCAAATTGCTATGCAAAGGTAATTATTTGATTGCCTTCCCATTCAGGCTCTTCCCTCTTATCTATTACCATAGTTGTTTTACTTATTCCCTTTGACATTGTATCACTTGTTACTGCAAACACTGAATCATCACATTTAAAGAGGTATGCTAACATAGTTCATGCTTTTGTCAAACATTGCTTGGCAGGTTATCATGGTTGCAGGGGATCATCGGGTGGGCATATTTGCGAAGGAGCGAATTAGTGCTGGAGAGGAACTTTTCTATGATTACCGTTATGAGCCAGATAGAGCTCCTGCTTGGGCTAGGAAGCCTGAAGCATCCGGGTCGAAAAAGGAGGACGGTGCTCCTTCAAGTGGTCGAGCTAAGAAGCTTGCTTAGCATAAGCATATATTTAAGATCGAAATTCAAAATTTTTACCATTCTTTTACAGGTAGAAGCATCATTCTCATTGACCTCGAAGAAAAGATATATTGTCTTATCATTTTGTTGACGGAGATGTGGGCATCTCCATAGGTAACCTATTTGATTTTGCCCTTGATTCATGTTTGTTCCAAAGGGACCTAATTCACTAACATTAGATATATAGCGTTCATTGGATCAACATGATTTACCATCAAACTTTATTGTAGATGGGCAATTAGTCAGGAAAAAAAAAAGTCTGATTGATAACCTTTATTTTGACAAAAATGTACCTCCTATTTTGAACCTAAATATACTTTTGTCATCATCATTACCCGTTCACAATGAATATCATTCCCTTTTTAAAATAAATATAATGAATGTCATTCAAAGCCACTAAATACTTGAGTTGTTTTTTATTTTCTTTTCTTCGTCTTTGGGGCGACGAAATACTTGGATTTCTATTGCTCTGTTTTCGGACTGATGTTGAACTAGTCTGTATTAGTCTGTTTACGTGCTTGTTTTGAATTAGGTCTGGTAAAATATTAAGCCTAAATTATAAGAACTTCTCTAAAATTTTGTTGGAATACAGAAGCAGCAGCAGATTTATTATTATTTTCATCAATGACATTTGTGGAAAGACAAATCCTAAATTTCATGAGACTTCAATGGAGTAGAGGTGTTGCCAAACTTTGAAGTGAGTAGGAAGATTTTGACAAAGTATACAAAAGCATTTAAAATATTGAATTCTGGATATGTATGTACATATCTTGACGAAGTATACAAAAGCATTTAAGACTTTTGTTAAATTCTGGAAATCGCTAAAAACAGTATCCTTGTATAATAATGGGTTGCCGTTCCTTTATACCGATTCTGTCTGCCTTCCTGTCTGCTAAAACCTAGATTTTTTTTTTTTTTTTAAACAGTAATTGGTTTTTTTTTTTTTAGGAAGCGTAAAACAGCATTCTTGTATAACAGTGGGTTGCCGTTCTTTATGCCTATTCTGTCTGCTTTCCTGCCTGCACTATCTCAAATTTTCAATTATCAACTGATTTATTTTTTTGAAAGTATATTCAGTGGAAAATTAATCAACATGAAGAGATGAGATATATTCTGGACTGATCCAGTACGCAAAGTGTTACGGGGCAGTGTTCTTTATCTTTTCACCTCTCCCAACTTAACTTAATTGCATCACATTTTCCCACCTAAGTGAACGACACTACCTACACCAGACGTTAGCACTTAAAATTATTCACACTATTTTGGTTGAACAGATGCCGTTGCAAAACTTGTTGTATTGACACTAATAACCCAACTCCGCCACGTGTTAGGTGAGTTGAAATTGGAAAGCAATGATTGAACACTATTAACCCAACACTGCCACATATTACATTTCCCCACCGAAGTAAACCTCACTATCACACTTCACCACACGTTAGCACTTAAAATTATTACCACCTACTTTGATTGAACAAATGCCGTTGCAAAACTTGTTGTTTGACACTAATAACCCCCAACTCTGCCACATATTGGGTGAGTTGACATTGGAAGTATATAAGTAATGATAATGGCAAACCAATCACCATATATTTGCCGTGTGTCATGCTAGAGGAAATCTTCATGCACTTGGTGCTACAAGAAGAAAAACTCAAGTGTGAGATGTTCACATGGTGTACTAACTTTGACGCGCACATATTTCCTTTTTTTTTTTTTTTTAGAGGAACAAACACTGACGCGCACAAATTTCTGCCCGCATCGGAGAGGAGGAGATAAAAAGGGGTATTTCCAATTTCCGCACCTCACACATCAAGTGTCCCAACTCCCAACTATGCATGCCCTTGGAAGAGGCAACCTACCCCACCCACGTGAGCCGCATTGAAAATAACCCACCAAATAAAAGAAACAAGAGTGACCAATTCAAAAAGCCTAAAGACTTAGAGGCAATACAATTACTTCTCAATTCTCATTATAATAAGCACAATCAATACTGCCAAGGCCAACTTTGATGTCGACAAGAGTCCTCCTAATCGAAGGAATCATCAACTCCAAACCTCGGATCTCATACAAAATAACACCATCGTTAGCGTTTAAAGTAAAAGTTAAATCTTGATAATAAAAGAAAGTAGACATTTCAATTAAAAAGAGAAAGAAAAAAAAAAAGTAATAAATAATAATTGACAAAAGCCCGCGTTTAGTAACCAAAAATCCTTGTCAGTTGTCACCATCTCTACACAGTAAAACTACTCACTTTCGCTTTAATTTTGAATCTGCTAGTGGTTTGGTCACCACTGTGTTTTCCTCCCTCTCTCTCTCTCTGTTTCTCTTCTTTTCTCGAGCTCTGCATAAGCACGGCAGTTTGATGTCGGCGTGTTTGATGGACCCTCGTAGCTTATGCAGAGTCCATGCAATTTGGTGCTTCTCACTACTGATACTCCTCTTTTCTCTCTTAGTTTCTATCTCTACTGCTTGTTCTAACGGCAACTGTCAGGTCCTTTCTATGATGTCCTTTTCTTCTCCTCTCAGATTCATGATCTGGGTACGATTTTGCTTCTCTTGTAAGAGCTTGAACTGAATTTTGAAGGGTTTTTCAGGTCCTTGATTCATGTGCAACTGCCACCGACTGTAGTAAAGGTCTCTACTGTGGGACCTGTCCTGCTTTGGGCAAGAATCAACCCACTTGCATCAGAGGCCAAGCTAACATTCCCTCTTCTATTGTAAGCTTGTTGAATTATATATATACATATATCTCATGAAGTTGTGTGTTTTTTTTTTTTAATTGTATTAATTGTTTGATGGGCAGATTGGTGGTTTGCCATTCAACAAATATTCATGGCTGGTTACTCATAATTCATTTAGCATTGTTGATGCACCTTCTTTGCCTGGTGTTCAAAGACTCACATTTTACAATCAAGAAGACACCGTTACTAATCAGTTGAATGTATGTGATTCTATTATTCTCTAATAAGTTCTATGTTCTTTGATTCCTTGTCTGGTTTTCAAGAATCTTAACCATTACACTCGGTTTTTTTTTTTTTTTCCTTAATTTATATTTGTTTTATGAGGCAAAATATCATTTAACATTGCATTTTATTTCTTTGACTATGTGTTGTTACTGATAAATTAAATTGGTATAAACGTTCTTCTTTGATGAATATTAATTAGAATGGAGTGAGGGGATTGATGTTGGATATGTATGATTTCAATAATGATATCTGGCTCTGCCATTCATTCCGAGGGCAATGTTTCAACTTCACGGCCTTTGTAAGCTTCCTTCCTTTTTTTGTCAATTTAACAATTAAAGATTGATTGGTATTGTAGTGGTTTTTTTTTGGGGTTGCTTTGTGATTAGTGTACATTGATTGTTCCTAGCAACCTGCGATTAATACTTTAAGGGAAGTGGAAGCATTCTTGAGTACGTATCAAACTGAGATTGTGACTATTATAATCGAGGACTATGTGCATACTCCAAAAGGGTTGACTAAATTGTTTACTAATGCTGGTCTGGACAAATATTGGTTTCCTGTGTCGAAGATGCCCAAGAAAGGTGAAGATTGGCCCACTGTGAATGAAATGGTGCAGAACAACTACCGGCTCCTTGTTTTCACTTCTATTGCGTCAAAAGAGTCGGAGGAAGGTATAGCTTATCAGTGGAGATACATGGTGGAAAATGAATGTAAGTGTTGGATAAATTTTGTGTTTTTTTTTTATTTTGAAGCATGTATACATCATCCTATAATAGCGTCATATGTATTGTGTTGCATTCAGCTGGAGATCCTGGGGTAAAACAAGGCTCATGTCCGAACAGAAAAGAGTCACAGAAGTTAAATTCAAGAAAGGCATCTCTTTTCCTTCAGAATTATTTCCCAACGTATCCAGTTCAAGCTGATGCTTGCAAAGAGCATTCAGCTCCGTTAGCTGAGATGGTTAATACTTGTTACAAGGCTGCAGGGAATCTGTTGCCAAACTTTTTGGCTGTCAATTTTTACATGGTAAAGAATATTTCACTTAGATGAAAATAATTTGTGCTAAGATATCCTAAGTCAATTAAGCATCCTAAATGGTGGAAATTTTATGCAGAGAAGTGATGGAGGTGGTGTCTTTGATATTTTGGATAGAATGAATGGTCACACCTTGTGTGGCTGTAACACTGTCATTGCTTGTCAGGTTTGCTGATATATTTATCCCACTGTTTACTAGTTGTGTCGCATTCTTCTATAGTTAACTCTGTCTCTCTTTTATTTTTGATATTCTGACCATTGTTACATTTTCTTTGTTATATTTGAATTGGTAGCTGTTTGATAAATTCTGTTATATTTTAATGATCTTTCTAATCTGTTTTGAATTTATACATGAAAAGAAATAAGGCTCATGTATTTGCATATTTTTCCAACATCCGACTGCCGAATTGTTTGAACTTTTACTTTACATCAACTTGATATGGGATGGGGGCGTATAGTCAGCCTAGAATGAACCGATTGGCCGATTCTGCGCCACCCAGAGAAGCATGCTTTGCTCTCGATCATTTATGTTCTTTTCCCTTTTGGTTGGACAGCAATGGTTAAAAACTCTCAAAATGTTCAAAAAATATCTCAATATCTTAAATAGCATGTCAAATCTTAAGACTACATTATGACATCTCATGGCACGCATTCGAGCTAAATCTAGTTTAATGAAACTTATTGTTTTTAATAGCATTTCTGGATTTTAGTTTCTTGGTACTTATTGGATTACATGACAAAGTCTCTCTGCATGCCTGGGATCACATTTGTAGCCTTCTTAACTCTTGTGATAATTCCTGTTTATGTACAAATTTATGCTAGAATGATGTTACTTATGGAATTTCGCAGGCTGGACAACCCTTTGGATCTTGCAAGAATATATCTGTGCCAAGTACAAGTCCAACAACTAATACTATGGGAAGCTTTACTGGTTCTGTTCAGTTCTCAAATTCTGCTTCAGCAAATCATTCTTTAAATTGCTTGGTTTTCTTCTTGTTTTATCTTCCATTGATGGTGTTTCTCTTAGGACAACAATAAGTAATATATTTGGGAGTTGGTTACGAGCTACCTTAGGAGGGGTTTTATAATATGTAGTAAACTTTGAAGTCAGAATTGGTGTAACAAGTCCCTGCCTTCTATGTTAGCGGTCAAGAAATGCTTGCTAGAGTTACATTATTGTAGATTAGACAAAGAATTGAAGAAACTACGCAGGAATCTGATGTAGATAGCTGTCAAAATGATACAGAGTGTAACAATTGGTTCAAGTGTGCGGCATAGTTCATTAAATTACTCTTCTGAACGTACTGCAGTACCTTAGATATTGACATTTAGTCATGTTTTTTGTTGCTGATAGCACTAATGCATTATATTTTTAATACCATAATTTGCTGTAAGTTTCTGTTAAATGAGTTTACCAGAGACTGGTTCAACTACTGCACCTTAAATTATATTTGTCTGTGGAATATTTACTTTTGTATATCGCATATTAGACTTAGCAAGCTAGCTGATGACATTTCTAGTAGAAGAAATGCCACATATTCAGGAAACTGAAATAAAAATTAGCAAACTTGTTTGGCTCTGAATGTGGCTTTCAGTTGTGTTAATGTTTATTCATGTTTTATAAACCTTGAATACCGTTTATGTGTTTAAACACAAAACTTGCTTATAGTCTTCTCATTTTAGTTTGTGGAATTTGGATGTTTGGGTAGATTCTACTTTCTTGAAATGAAAGCTTGGTTTAATGACTTTTATACGCTTTTTTAAGTGAATAGCTTTCGTAAAGTTCATGGATTTTTATTGATTTTACAAAATTGTGAATGATTTTCATAGATTTTTATATAATTCATCTTAAAAGACTTTAATAGACATCAATAGACTTTCTTTGATTTTTATGTAGTTTAAATTTAAAGACTTTCATGAAATTCTATTGACTTCTATATAATTCAAAAAATTATAAAATACTTTCATAGATTTTTATAGGTTTTTATCTTTAAAAAAAAAAATAAAAAAACATTAATAGATCGGGGTGGTGGAGCATCGACGGCTGAGATTGCACCTTCTGGGTATTATTTGTTGTTTATGGTGCACACTGGGATTCCCAGTTTTGGTATATGGGTGAAGATAGCATGACATAATATTACTTGTCATTTTACTTTGTAGTTTTAGCTTGTGGTAGTTTTTCTATAAATCGCCTACCATAAAATAGAATATTTTTCTATTTAATAAAAGATAAAATGAGGCATTTTGTGGTGGTATATACATGGACAAGAAAATTTATATTTTCTTAATCTTACACCTATTTAATTATAATAATAATTTTGAATATAAATGTATATATACATCATCAGTTAAGATGAATGCGGTAATTTCGGATACTCAACAAGTTGCCAGGACTATCAGCTCCAAATGGGGACAGCCAAACTAAAAATCAGTAAATGGCGCTCAAGTACAGTGTTGCATTAAGAAATGATTTATAAGATTCTTGAACAAATGAAGAAAAAAAAAAATGTGGTAAAAATATATGTTCCTCTCAACAAAATTTGTAAGTGCTACTCACATAACATAGAATCAGTTAAAGTATCAGTGATTCTGTCTCTCCGGGATTCAAGGTAATGAGCGTAGTTCCTTTTACCCTTTCGTCTAGATGAGACTAGAGTCCATCCATCGTCCTCTGCTGCCACCACGAGCCTCGACTCGCTGGTTGTTACATTATTAGCTGGATCGCCGCCACGAGCATCCATCATCCAGAATATGATGTAGTTACATCTTTAAGTGGCTTGTAGACATACTATGCATCCATTTCCATTTTCCAAACAGAAATGAAGTAGGATTCAGAATTGTGATGCCCAAAAGTTAATCCTTTTTCCCTTAAGCTTGCATTTATCTCAATCATAGTAACATATATATTGGAGCAAGTAAGTAGGTAGAGTGGTATAGTCACCCTCACCCATGTACTAAGTCATGAGTTTGAATCACATTCTCCCATTAATATATGGATAGTTTTTCCACTTTATGTGGGTAGTCCTATAGTCGACAATGTTCTGTCCTCTTATTAGTAATTAAAAAAAAAAAAAGATAATCTCAAAAAATTCATTGTAGTATACAAAAGTATTCATTTTGCCATTTATGATTTCATTTTTATCCAAAATCCCCACTAACGTTAATAAAAATACCCAAAATATTTTCTGAAGGCATGTAAAAGGATGATAATACTTTGATTGTCACAAATTGATTATGAAATAATAAGGGTTAAAATAGTCATTTTTTGTTAATGTTTTAATATCAGAGGGATTTTAGATAAAAATAAAATTATAGTGGTAAAATGAATATTTTTATAAATTACCGTGATTTTTTGGATTAAAAAAAAAAAATTAAAGTTTCCATGTAAGTAAATTGGCTGTTGGATGGCTCAAGTGGCCAACCAATGTGAAAAATAAATAAAAAGAAATGTGATTCATTCTGAAGCACATTGACCCTTCTAACGTTGATCAAACCTTCTCTCTCTTTCTCACCTATCGTCACAACTCTTTCTCTTTCTCTTTCTGGTCATCACATTTTCTCTCTCTCTTTCTCTCTTCTGTACCAGAAACAGATCACTTCATCTCAATCAAAAACTGAACAATTAAAGACCAAAAAAGTTACGATTTTGAGATTGGTTTTGAAGTATCTCTGGACTGAGTGAACCACGAGAAGATATGGGAGGAGAGCTGGTCGGCGATGGCGCGGGAGCCGCGTCCGCTCCACTCGTTTTCGATTGCCATGTTGAGAGCCCACCACCGGGAGAGAATCAAGCCTATCCCTTCCTTGAATACTGGCACCGATTGCCACGGCAGAGGCAGCGGCGGCCCGTCTGCTCCTGCAGTTCCGTTGACGGTCTCCGTCACTGGATTTTGGTCTGTGTTGTGCGCGCGAGAGAGAGAGGGAATGTGTGTCTGTGTGACATGTAAAACCAACGATAGTTGTTCGGGTTTGTTTGGATTTGTGGAATGGTGCATGCGAGTAGCGAACGACGAATCCGCACCGCCAGGTCATTGGGAATGGTGACAAAGCATGAACACGATGTAGGAGGTGCTGACACTGCATGAACACGTCATCACCAGTGCTTAGTCAGCAAACTAGCGTCATCCAAAATGCTGACTGGGCGGATACACGTCACCAAGATGCTGAGTCACGTCTTCGCTGGTGCTGAGCCTTCATATCACCTGCTGACTCAGCGATGACACGTAAGTTCATGTGCTCAGTTGCCGTGCAACGTCATCCAAAATGATGATCATCTTAAACACGTCATCACCGTGGCTGAGTCACGTTTGACACGTCATTTATGGTGTTGAGTCAGTCTGCAGACGTCACCAATGTGATGAGTCAGCAGAGATACGTCATCATATAATCTGAGTCATAGGTGACGCAGCTTCTCTGAAGCTGAATCATCACAACAGGTCATCCCAGGGGATGAGTCATCATACACGCAATCGAATGCGCTGAGTCAGTAGTGACACGTCATCGAAAGCACTGAGTCAGCCTCTACACGTCATTGCTCAAGCTGATGCATTACTAACACGTCATCACAAGTGCCTAATCATCCTTGATACGTCATCTCAGTGGCTGAGTCATCCTGACATGTCATTCGCATTACCTAGTCAGCTTACATACGTCACCTCTGTGCTCTGTCAGCAAAAACACGTCATTGCTTTTGCTGAGTCAACTATGACACTTCATCTCAAATGCTGAGTTGTATTGAACACGTCATCTACGATTTAACACGTCATCACATGTGCTCAGTCATAGTGACACGTAACCATTTAGCTGAGTCAGCTACGTGACATGGCTTCTATTGTCACGTCATCACGTGTGATGACTCATCTTACCACGCATCTGAATGCTTTGTCATCTTGCATATGTCACTACAGTGCTGAGTCAGATATGCACGTCAGCATGGTAGCTGACTCAGCAATAGTACGTGACGGCCAAGGCCGCGTCATTGTGGACACGTCATCGCCCTGAGCGTCAAGTAAGGCACGTATTCATAGTGCTCGGTTATCAGATACAATGGCGCTTTACCAAACAGGGAAAATTAGATTAACCCACCTAATGTTAGCTTGAATCGCGCTTTCTTATTAACAATTTGTTAATTACACAAAACAAACTTTTACGCTTAATTTTCAAATTTTTTTTACCCCATTTATAATAAATGATTAAATATTTTATAATATGTTAAACAAAAAAATATTTAATTCATAAAAGATATCCAAAAAGCCTGCAAAACAAAAATTTAAATAAAAAAAATAAAACATTTGAAAGAAGTAATAATAGAAATTGGAAAAAAAAAAGAAATAAACATTTGGAAAAACAATTTGCTTAATATATTAATAAAACAATTTGCTTAATATATTTGAGTAAAACAATTTGCTCAAATTAGATTAATATATTAATAACAATTTGCTTAAAAAAAATTTATATCTTAAAATAAAATCTTCTATTCTTCTAAGATTATTCAATTTGCAGCATCATGGGATTTTATTTTGTTTCAATTCAATTTCTAACTAAATTATAGAAACAATCATGTTTGAGTTAAAATAAACTCTTTAATTAGTAATAATCTTGACCAAAACAAAGTCAAAATCCATAAAAATTAACTTAAAATACAAAAACCAAAGAAAATCCAAAATAAAATACTCTAAATTATTAGAACTCTCCCACTGCCTTGTTGCAAACCATGCACTGCACCATCTAAGTCGAATTTTTGTTTGGCTAAGTCTTTTATTTCTCGAAAGTCGCCGCTTCCTCTTTCTTCGTGAGCGTGGGACAATTTCTCTTTTAATGTCCTTTGCTTCCGCAATTAAGGCACTTGCCCTTGATCTTTCCCTCTTTCTTGGTAGTCTTTTTGACAGGTCTAGGAGTATTAGTCTGCTTCTTGCCTTTCATTTTCTTTCGGCCCTTAGAATTCTTGGACTCATCCTTGTCAATGGCATAAGCTTTGGAATCCTTGATTTTCATAATGATCCTTTTGATGCGAATCAAGTCATTCATTAAAGCCTTTCAAGATGTAATCCTTGTTATTCAAGGTACAGTCTAGCTTGAATTAATTAAAGAAAACCGACAAAGAAATGACAATTAAGTCAATTTTTGTCTCTCCATTAATTTCAGCACCATTTATCTCAGCCATATTGAGATGTCTATGACCTTGATCATATGTTCTTTTACCAACGGTTCAGGTTTCTTTCTAAGATTCATGAAAGACACTAATGCCTCTCTTTTAGCATCCCTAGACTCTAAGGCAAACGTCTCCTCAGGGGACAACATAATTTTCGTAGCCGTCACCATGCCTTAATGATGTTGTTGTAACAAATCGAAAATGGTTGCCATAATTTGCCATGATGTGGCATCACCGTGCAACTCCAATGTTGTACATCAAACTCCATATCACTTTGGTATCAAAAGAGCATACACCAAATTTTTTTACACAATTTTTGTTACGTTCTAATGCAGTTTATATCAAATTTATGTAAAGAGCATCTTTAAAGAATATTCTATAACCAATTCTTTAATTAATATTAATTAATTTATTTGGTATAAAACTTTATTCTCAAATAATTACTTACACTGTATAAAAAAATTATTAATTACTCACATAATTTCTTTTTACAAAATATTATACTATTTATAACATATATTTAAAAAATAAAAATATATTAACATATATTCAACATTATACTCATTATACTCATATTAAAGATCTCAATGAAATATTTTAAATGGTATATATATTTTTACATTAATTTAATTTCTATTTCTAATTATAAAATAAAACAATGTTAATACACATGCAATACTCAGATAGAAATATAAATATAAACAAGAAAATACATGCAATAGGTTTGAAACAAATATGTATTTATTTTGGTATCAAAAGAATAAATAAATGAAATATATAAATATAATTTTTTAAAAAATGTAATTATATTATTATAATTTTTTTTCAAGGTGGACTAGGGTAGGCTTGTAACACCCCTAAAATTATAAGCATGATTATTATTATTATTATTATTATTAATGAGATGTGGCGTGCAAAAGAAGATTTAGTGTTAATATATATATATATATATATATATATGTATATACTATAAGTCTCAATTTTATTTAGGGTTTCCAAGTAATAGTCCTTAAGTAATATTTTAGGATCCTAAACGATTAATGGGAGTACCCAAAGAATGTAGGAAACTCTTAGATATTGATTGAATCCAATTAGAGTATGAATAAGAGGGTAAAGTGGTGAATGACCTTAAGAGATTATTAAAGTGATAAGGGACTAAAATGAAAGAAATAAATTATATTTGGGGTTAAACTAGAATTAAGTAAAGTTGAGGGATGAAAATCAAATTTTTAATGGACGAAATGGTCATTTACTTAGGCATTCTCTCTTGTCCAAAACAAGACACAACACAGAGACAAAACACAAAAATAGTGAGAAAACAAAAAAAGAATTTGGCCAAGGTGAGAAACAAGAGAGATCCAAGTGATTTTAATCAATTTTTATCATCCAAATCAAGCCTTAAAGCTAATCCAAGCTAGTTAATCAAGTCTAGAACAAGAATCAAGTGAAAAGAGGTTAGTTTTCATCATTTTGAATTTGTTTATGTGATGTTGTATTAGTGTTGTTGTTGATGTTTTTGGTTGAAATTTGATTGGGGTTTTTATTTATGACATGAGTTGAGTATTTGGAAACCAAAAATAAGAGGAGATCATACCTACTTATGAATTTTGATGTGTTAGGGTTTTGGTGGGACAAACCTTAAGTCTAAAATGGATCGTTTTTGATTGAAAAAAAAGTTGTATGTTGGGTGTCTAATAAAATGCCTCAATGAATTTTCATGAAAAATTTGAGAAAAATGGACTTAGGGTGTGTTATGTCATGAAAGACCATAGTGAGGGGTGTAGGAATCTTATGAAATTTGAGTCCTTTAAGCATGATTCCATGTGGAAAACATATTGGAAAAACCTATAAACAAGTTAGAAATTAATTTAGCTAAGTTCCACTTAAAAGTCCATATGAAGGGCAATGTTGGTTATCATGTAATACCACGTTATGTATGTGTTTTAATGCATTAAATAAATATAATTGAGTATAAATAACATTAAAAAAAAGAGAGAATTGAGTTTAGGAATAAAAAATGTGAAAAGTGCACCTAGATTAATGTTGAAAAAAATGGATTTTTCCTAAGTTTCGTCACTCGATAGTTGAAATTTTTCAGAGCCGTTTTATGGGTGACCTAAATGCGAGTTAGAGAGATGAACAGAGCAAGAATTGAGGAAAGAAAAGCAAGGGAGATGGTTGTCAATAGTATTCGGTCAAAGGGAGTGCCAAAAATTTGACTTTTCGTTGCGGGCTCTAGAAAATTATTTCGGGTATATGGGGATGTTCCTAGGTGTATAAAAATAAGGTTCATAGAAAAAAATTGGACTTTTAGAGCTTCGATTAAGCAAAAATCAATTAAGGAAGTTTTTTTGTGAAAAGTACCTTTTTATGAGTTACTTGAGTTAAAAGTTATTTAACGAGTTTTGTGAAGTTAAATGTTGATAATGATATCAATGATATCTGAGTGTTAAATTCTTTCTTTAATTTTTTATTAAAACAATAACAATATTAATTAGTTAAATTATTTTGTATCAAAAAATAAATAATTAGATTATTTTAAAATTTAGTATGACATAGCAGTTTTTAATTGAGGTATAACTACATTTTATTTTTTAAATTTATTTAATATCTAAAAAGACTCATTTACCCTTCAAACTTTATCTTTTCTGTTACATCAATATTAGTCAAAGCGGGTCAAGGGTATTTATGTGTAATTTAATTTAAATTCGCATCATGACTGTAATAATACAATAGGTCCAAGTACTTTAGTGAAATTTTTCCAAAATTAATTATAAAAATGAATAAATTTTATTTACTAACTAATATTTGATCAGAATGAATGGTTGAGCAACCCCTTCACTCTAAAAGATTAATGATTTAAGTTTTACCCTTATTTAATTAAAACACAAAGTGTGAGGAGTGTTATCCTCAGTCCCAGTGGTCTTTTGAAAACCCACCATCTTCCTTGTCTTAGCAAAGAATGGAACATATAGGCCCTTTGTGGACCAGGGAAGGATCCAACACAAGATTTGATAGGTTTGAGATTTAAAATCTCATCTCATCTTAAAATCTCATCTCATCCATCAAATCCTATCAAAATTCTATCCAACAAATAGGGCCTTGTGGATGGTCTACCACGTTCTAAAATGTTTCATGTCATGTCGTAGACCTATTAAATTTTAACTTCTATTTTTTTTTTTTTTTTCTTTTTGATACAAATTATGCTACCTATCATACTTATAACATCAGGTCAGCAACTTTAATAGGATACAAGGAATTAAGGGTGCATTTGGTCTTATTTTTAAAATGGTCTTTTTTAAAATTAATTTTTAAAATGACATTTTTAAAACTACAATGTATTCGATTGAATTTTTTAGAAGTTATTTTTGAAAACTAAAAATGATGTAAAATTGTTTGATACTGTTTTTTAAAATGAGTAAAGTAGTTTTTTAGAATAAAAAATAATAGTTTGTTTTGAAATCTATTTGGAAATAATTAAAAACATAAAAAATATATATTTTTTACTTTTTAGCTATAATTGAGAAAAAGTTGTTTTCCATTTTAAAAGATACAGTTTACCAAATATGCATCCAACCACATTTTTCTCATTTTTTATTTTTAAAAACAAAAAACCATTTATGAAAGTTGTTCCAAAGGCCACCTAGTGTTATTGGCACGTGACGCTAAAGCCATGCTGATTTGAAAAATTTTCCTAGGCTATAGTCCCACCTGTTTGTTCTTGTTCTCAGAGAATGAGAGGGGCATGTGATGCAAAAGCTATTCCACTTTTTTTATTTTTATTTTTAATGATTATGATGCATCGAGAAGTGCTAGATCACTAATAGTTCGTGGATCTGCAAACTATTACTCACGGATCTATGAACTGTAGTTGTGAACTTGCAAACTATTGTTCGTAATCTAATAATTCGTGGATTCGCGAACTATAGTTGCTAATTCGTGAACCAATAGTTCACGAATTAGCAACTATTGTTCGTAATCTAATAATTCGTGGATTCGCGAACTATTACTCACGGATCTATGAACTGTAGTTGTGAACTTGCAAACTATTGTTCGTAATCTAATAATTCGTGGATTCGCGAACTATAGTTGCTAATTCGTGAACCAATAGTTCACAGATTCACGAACTATTGTTCGCGAGCTAATATTTTGCGAATTCAAGAACTAATAGTAAACGTATAGAAGCATTCATAAGAAGTAACTTGACCTGCTATATATATATATTTTGTAATTGAGCATGTTTATTCAACCAATTCAAGTTCTTCTTCAAATGAATTTATAATTTCAGAGATCCTGTTCTTGAGGTAGAAGATGAGAGATGATGATTTTTATTCTTTGATTATAGGTGTGCATAACAGCTGACACACATAATTTTACTTGTTGAGACTGATTCCTTCAACTGGTTAAATGAATATGCATAATAGGTAACACACACTAATTTATTTGTTTAATAGGTTTTTCAATTTATTAACTCAGTGGTTCGCTAATAAATCTCAGCCCTTGGATCTAATTCCTTAAAAAATGAATTGTCAAGATTAAAATTTTTTAAAAGTATATGCATACATCGAGTACACTTAGAATGTACCATATATATAATAGTAATTTCATCATTAGTATCTCCTAACTTTAAAAAGTTAGAATGAAGTAATCAAATTTATCTATTGCATTATCTCTCCTAAAACAAATTCTCTCTCATATTTAATTCTAATACATCAGTGTCTCCTAACTTTTTAAAGTTAAAATGAACTAATCAAATTAATTCATTGTATCATCTCTTCTAAAACAAATTCTGTCATCTATTCAATTCAAATGTAATGGATGAATTTAATTGGTTTATTCTAATTTTTTAAAGTTATGAGACACTGACCATAGAATTACTCTAGATGTACACAAACACACACACACATAAAATTTTATGATTTTTCAGTTTCTATTATATATAATCTCTTTCTATACATGATCGAATGGTAGCTTGCTTACTTATCTAAAGACATATTTTAAATAAAATTGATAAGGAGATTATAATGATTTAAAATAAGAAGTTTGGTCGAAAAAAATTATAATAATATATAATTTACATTGTTTTTAATTTCTTAATTAATATCTCAATTTGAACTTTTTGAATTTTGGACTAATTAATTCATCTAAATTACATGCATTATTTACGTTATTTAATCTGAATTTCATCATGTTATCAAATTTTTATTTTTCTAAAAAATTATATTGGCAATGTTTTTAGTTTATTATTATTATTGTTATTATTTCGTATAAACACCTCTTCTCATAAGAATTTTTGGGTCCGTCGTTGCTTACACTAACGGGACCATGTCATAACCGGCCAAATTTATGTTGTCCATTGGTTAGAAGTTAATTCTATATATTCATGATAACTAGGCACCCAACTACGAAAAGAGTATACGATCAGTTGTGCAATAATAGTGCGCATTTCACTTGTGAAAAATTGTTGTTCGAGAGCGAAGATGGCAAACATTCGACTCATCTCAACGAGCAAGGTTTGTGCAGTAGCTGATCAGAAGAAACATCCAAACCTTAGAATTGAATTAACTCCATGGGACCTTCAGCTCCTCTTAGTGGATTCTATCCAAAAAGGACTCCTTTTCCACAAACCAAAATTACCTCCACAACATGATCAAATTGAATCACAAAACAGCTGCTTGATCCACCACCTTAAGACCTCCCTTTCACGTACTCTAGACTTCTTTGCTCCACTCGCTGGTCACCTTGCCACCGCAGAACATGACGATGACTCGATCTCCTTTTTCATAGACTGCAACAATGCAGGGGCCGAGTTTGTCCATGCTATTGCAGATGGAGTTTCTATAGCTGATGTCATTGAATCCACATATGTGCCTGAAGTCGTTTACCTCTTTTTTTCCACTCAATGGGGTTAAGAATTACGAGGGTACCTTCAAGCCCTTGCTCGCAGTACAAGCAACTGAGCTTGTTGATGGAATCTTTATTGCTTGCACTATAAACCATACTGTTGTCGATGGCTCCTCTTTTTGGCATTTCTTTAATTGCTGGTCCGAAATCTCCCGAGGTTCTGATAGCTTATCAAAACCTCCTATTCTTCAACGTTGTTTTCTATCCAATATGGATTTTCCTGTTCACATACCTCTCTTGAGTAGTAAACAACTCTACTGTAGGTTCGTTCCACCACCTCTGCAACAAAGAGTTTTTCACTTTTCAAGAGAAAATATTGCTAAACTCAAAGCCAAAGCCAATGCAGAGATTGGCACCATTAACAAAATCTCATCTCTTCAAGCCCTCTTATCTCATCTTTGGCGATCTGCTGTTCGTAATAAAAGTCTTGATCCTGATCAAGAGGTTAATTACCGGTTAATAGTAGGTGTTAGATCAAGACTGATTAACCCACCGATGCCCCAAGAATACTTTGGAAATGCAGTTCAGACGGGGAGCATAACAATGAAAGCAAGAGAGTTACTTGATCAAGGACTTGGCTACGTGGCTTTGCAAATGAACAAGATGGTTGTTATGCACACAGAAGAGAAGTTGCTGCACTTTTTGGAGTCTTGGACAAAGAATCCTCGGGTAATAACAATGGACAGCATGGTCACCAATTCTTTGATTACCAGTAGCTCACCGAGGTTCAACATTTACGGTAATGATTTTGGGTGGGGAAGGCCTATTGCGGTAAGAAGTGGACCAGGTAACAAGTCTGACGGGAAAATAACATTGTTTCAAGGAGTAGAAGAAGGGAGTGTGGACATTGAAGCTTGCCTTTCGCCTGAGACTTTGCAGGGCATGGCAATGGATGCAGAATTCATGGATGCTGTCACCAGTTGTGCTCTTAGTACTAAATAAATAGATCAATGTGTGTATCATAAATTCTCTGTTCACAAATTATAATGAGCTGATGAGTCTGTTTCTCAAAAAAGTTAATGAGTCGTATGTTATGCATAAGATTATAATTTCATGATTTGTTTCACAACTTTTCTTCGTTATTATTAATGTGTTTGAATCCAATTGTTATGTGCCATTACGTTTGTAATTTACGTTGTAGGCTCTGTGTTGGAGCCAATCGTTTTATAAATTTTAAGGAGTTATTGGTACCATGTTTGTTTTTCTTTTCTGGGTTTGACTACCTTATTGATTAAGTAATATTATCCATCAATTATATTTATTAGATTGATTATAAAGATGATTATTGAAATTAATTCAGTAATTGCAATTAATAGGAAAGGTTACTGGACCAATAAAGTAGCCAAATATTTTATTTAATTAAAACTCAATTCTTTTGAATCCTTGTGCATCTCAATTCTTTATAAAGAAGTTAATTCTTTGTCTATAAAGACCACTTATATATATATATATATATATATATATATATATAAAGAAGATAAGGATGTCTGCATTGATTTAGAAGGTGCATATAATATTTGCATAGACACGAAGCGTTACTGGTTGCTTTGCATCTTCCTCTTCCATTTACAATCGAGGGGCCTTTTGTGGAACTAACCAAGCTCTAGTATTAGGCATCGTTTGACACACATGAATAAATTGAATTGAATTGAATAAATTAATCATTTAATGTGTTCGGTGTTGTATGGAAATTGAATTAAAAATAATACTTTTCATTATTTGGTATATTATAAAATTAGACAAAAAATAATTGTATATTATATTATTTTAATAAAATAAAACTAAAAATATTTAATATTATTTTGAAAAGTAAGTCTAACTATTTAAAATTAGTTTTTAAAAATAAATATTTATTTTATAATTATTATTGAAATATATTATTTTCATTTTAATAATGTATACAAATATAATTTTAAAAATAAATTCAATGTTTTCTATAGCTAATGTGAGAAAGGAGATGAGGAAAAACAAAAGAGTCTCATGCTAATGGGATAAATTGATGGGCTAAATTTATCCCATCAAAATGGAATAAATTAGTTGCATGAGATTGAATTTTTCTAATCCTTTGCAACCAACAAACAAGGGATTGAATTGAAAATTATCCAATCCCCTGTAACAAACTTGCCCTTTGGGATGTCAATAGGGCAGCTCGAGGGAGAGGTTAAGAATTCCCAAACCTGAACCCAAAACAATTATTTGCACCCAAACCCCATAATTGAATATCAGAGTTGGGACAAGAATTTTTTGGGGCAAGCACACTTGCCACTAGTTGGCTTCCATCACAATTTTTTTGTATGAATATTACAAAACTTTTATATATTTAATAGTTATGTATAGAAGACAATTTTATATTTTACAAAAGCTTAATACCAACGTACCAAAAATAGTTTGAATACTTAATAATTGACAATAAAAAAAAATCCATAAAATAATTAACAAGAATTAATGGTAAGTTTGAAAACCATAAATGAGTATTTGGCACATGCATATTTGATAAATCTTATTGTTTATATATTAGTTTTTATTAAATAAGAATTATACACATTTAGTGATTAAAAAAAAAATTGTATTTAAAAAAATTAAAATTATACTAAATTTTAATAATTAATAAACTATATATTAAAATTTAATTATTGAATATTAATACATAAATGATGATATCAACGGTTTCGAAATGAGATTGGGGTGGGAATGGATAACCCCACACGCGCCCCATCACTTAAACGAAATTGAGAATTTAACCCCAACCCCACTTCAAACTCGTTTATTTTGATTTAATTATGCTCCCGAGGCAGACATCCCTATCTACTATACCCAAGCGCACATGATATTATGATTTTATGAGTCTCCACAGGTTTTGGTTTTCTCTGGCATCCCTATTTACCATGTCCAAACACACATGATATTATGATTTTATAAGCCAAACCCATCAATTCTAAGACAATACCGTGAGATTGAAAGAGGTGCGGATGAAACAAACAAGACAAGATAACTGTTTTGTTGGACTTGGACAAGATAGTAACTTAAATCTGAACATCGTTGGATATATTTAAAGTTTCGTTTTGATGTTTCGTGTTTTATTAGAAGATATATATAAAACGTGTTGTTCATGTATACGTAGTCTATTCCTTGATGCGGAAATTAACTTAGTGAACGAACATTATCCAAAAGTTGAGGTTAATGTTTATGGTTTCTGTTATCCGACTGCCACTAATTAATAAATGCAATATCGTTCAACTTAAAAAGAAGGATTTGATGTCTGATAAATGCATATACGACTCCTAAAAATCAAGAAAATAATCATGAGATCGGAGAGTTTCATAAATCTACCACAAAGCAAAATGCAATTTGATATGAGCTAAATCTACTTTCTTATGCACTGAACCTAAAGAATCAAATTTATGCAATAACTTTAGTTCCTTCTCTCTCTTAAACAACAAAATATTTTAAGAGGACTACTGCGTAATTCAAAAATTTACTTAAATTTATTATCCAAATAATATGACAAATTTATGTGTAATTATAATATTATCAATATATATTCTCAAAATTAATGTGATAACTATAAGTTAACTTATTACGTCATTTAAACAAAATTTTTGAAAAATGTAGCATCATTCATATTTTAATGATTTGAAATTTTGATTTATTTGATGTCATAAATCTTATCTGCTAGACTATATATAATTGAGATATCTTTCTTTTGGATTATATTGTCTTGCTAAGATTGTCTATACACTCGCACTTTTATGTTAGTTTTGGATGTTAATTACCCTCGAACCCAAAAGTGATAAAAGGGAGAGAGATTATTTGAATTAGAGACCTTCAAGTTCTAACATCATCTAACATCATGTTAGTGATAATCTGATTTAAAAGTTTAAGTTAATAGAAAATTATTCAACTATAATATTTAAGACTTGAGATTAACACAACATCGTATGAAAAGATTTTTTTGTCTCGATGCTAATAGCTAAATTATTTTTCAAATAAATAAATAAATAAATAAAGCTAAATTCCAAAACTGGCCATTTTTTGTTTGGTTGAGAACATATAATCGTCCCGGAAATGTGATAGTGGAAAAAGCGACAAATTGACTATGATTGACGTACATGGGTTGCCACTTGGTGCAGTAGCATTGGTAGGTGATCTATCCACTAGACATAAAATCTTTCTGGGTACGTCTCATTGTAGATGGTGGACGATGGTGCAATGAACTAAGGCCTCGTTTGTTTGCTGGGATTGGACTTGGATTGGATTAAATTTTATCCAATCCCACGTTTGGTGCAGACACTGGAGGCTGGAGAAAGTTATTCGGCCATGATTTTATCCCACTCTATTGGGATAAATCCATCCCAACTGAAATGGTGGGTTAACTTTTTCCCACCGGCCTCTCCTCTTTCGCCGACCTCGACGCGTCCTTCGACGATATCACGCCGCCACATCAACGTCCAATTGAACAATGACAACGGCGATCGCGTCGCAGCCAAGTTCGACGAGATCGTGCTGGAAACGGTGCTGCAAACGGCGCTGCAAGTAGCTCTGCAAATGGTGTCGCGACAGAGGTATGACTTCGTGACGAAGGTGAGAAACGGTGGAGGGATGAGAGAGTGGGATTCGATGCAGAACGGCGTGCAGCAGAGGTGAGAAGCGGTGGAGGGGTGATGGCGGGGGGGCTCGATGCGGAGGACAGAGGGAGCAGAGAGATGGCGGTCGGCGGTTTTGTGATTTTGCAGTTTGAGAGGCGTCTGGAAATAGTGGAGGGATTCGATGCAGAACGGCGTGCAGCAGAGGTGAGAAGCGGTGGAGGGATGATGGCGGGGGGGCTCGATGCGGAGGACAGAAGGAGGAGAGAGATGGCGGTCGACGGTTTTGTGATTTTGCAGTTTGAGAGGCGTCTGGAAATGGTGGAAAATGGATTAAATTAATATAGATTTTGTAAAATTTCTAAAAAGACCCTGAAAAATTTCTTTAAAATCCAAATTTATACCCACTATTTTTAATCCTATCCTACTTTCACCAAACATAAAATAACATTTAATCCAATCCCATTTCATCTAATCCAATCCAATCCCATATAAATTATTCAATCCTATCCCGCGTACCAAACGAGGCCTAATAGAATAGTGGCACATGGTACAACAATAAAAACAAAATTTTAAGTTTTTATTTTCCAATTATATCGTTCCACGTGGGATTTTTAAAATTTAAAATTATTCTTTGTCTTTTTCACATTCGACCGTCTCTTATTCATGGCAAAATCTTCTATGAAATTATCTCATATGTAATATAGTGAGACAAACCAATGAAATACTATCATTTTCTTTTAACTTACCTTTTCCATTGATATATATTTTTTCTCTTATATTTTTCATTAGTTCATTTTACTACATCAACTCTGAGACAGTCCCGTATAAGATTTTTTCCTCATTCACATCCCACTTCTTTCCATTCATGACCTTTTTCTTTTGTTCAAAAATTCTTCTTCTAAATTATTTTTTTTTTCTAATTTTACTCTCAAATCTCAAAATATATACTTAAGCTTTCACTTAGAATTATATCGATATTACTGGAGATGAGAAATAGGGGTTTGTGGAAATTCTCAATTGAAATCCGGTGATGAAGAAGATTATTGAACAAATTTCATGGAAAGCATATAATAAACATCAATGTCACAAATCAAACATCTTTTGGCTGGTGATATATTTGATTTTAAATATTTTCTTTTTCGCTTTCTTGTTATAATGCTTTTAATTTCTCATTAATCATATCAAATATAGTAACTATGTAATGGCCAAATTATCAAAACTTACTATTTTCAATCTTTTTGATATTAAAAATGGTGAAAGAAAAGAGAAATTAAAGGGTTGAGGGAATAGACATTTTCATGAGGAAGAGGAAGAGAAAGAGAAGAGAGAAGTGATACAAAAATAAGATGGGAAAGGTAATGGGCACGGAAAAAAAGAAAAGATAAAATTTTAGGAAAAACTTTATTTTAATATCCGAGGTTTTAAAAAATATCAAGTTTTTAAATTTTTATCCTTAATTTTTTCAAAACTCTTGAAAAAAGTCCAAATCGTCAATCAACGGATGGTCAATGGTGATTTTAGACAATTTAAATTATAATTTAATAACTTAAATTCATGAACATTTTAGAAAATTTAATTTATAAGTTCATTATTTTATGAAGGTAATCTAGTAATTTACATGTCACTAAGAACCCTTAAGGGTAAAAATATTTTTTATGTATTCTGTTAATGTTGATTATCAGTTGACCAATTGTTTGAACTTTTTTGAATAGTTTTAAAAAATTAAGAATAAAAAGAATTATTTGAAAAAGACCTTTAAAAATCTTATATTTGTGGAAACTTTAGAGACTAAAATAAAGTTTTCCCAAAATTTGATTATAAGGGGAAATTGGTGGTGCAAAAAACACTCACATGGACACCTTTTGTTAATCTACACTAACTTCCTAACATTTAGTAAGAAGGATATAGTCTTTTAGAAATATATATATATATATATATATATATATATATAAAATATGAAAAACCTCTCTAGAAAGTAAACTATTCGAGATTAGCACTTACTTTTTGTAGGGATATTTTGAAAAACCCCCTAAAAAGTAAATTAATCGTGATTAACCCCCGATTTTTTTATTGAATAAACTGTCACGTGCCATTAATTTCTCATCCAAAAAGTTAACATTTTCTTTCTAAATCTGTGAAATAATCAAAATACCTTTGTCAAGATTCTAGAAAATCCCTATCATAGTCTTTAAACTTATATAATGACTGAAACGCCCCACCAAATTTATGGATTATTAATTAATAATAATGTTAAATAAAAAGAACAAAAAATAAAAAAATATTAATAATTTTCTCAAAAAAAAATTAAAATGATTAAAAACTAAATAAAAAATAATCATCACACTTCACTCATGCACCACCGTCCTTCTCTTTCTCTCTTTCCATTTCTCTTTGTCTTTCTTCTTCTTCTTCCATTATTTTTCTTCTTCTTTTCTTCTTCTTCCTCTATTCTTCTTTTTATTCTCTAGGTTCGAACCTAGATGAATCTGGGATCAACAAACCCAGATTCATCTGGGTTTGAACCCAGATTCATCTGGGTTCATAGATGCCCAAATATTTGTGTTGACAATGCTAAGATCATTTGGATTCGAACCCAAATGATTTGGGTTTTTGGAACCCAAATAGATCCCAATTTCTGGTTTATCGAACTCAAATTCAACTCTGTTCGGACTCATATGTTTGAACTTTTTTTTTTTTTACTTTTTTTTTAAAGCTTTTATTTATACTTTTTGTTAAGATAAGTTAATGATGTTGGATTGATGGTTTAATGATGATAATGGTGGATTGATGTTGCTGATGGTGGGTTGACGATAAGTTGATGTTGATGATAGTGGATTTTTAAGGCACATTGGTTAAGGGTTGATGATTTTTTTTTTTTTTCAGAGGAAGATAAGTGGGTGATGTCAATGTAATCACTGAAGGTGGAGATCCAATCTCCAAATTAGAGAGATTGGATCTTCACCGTCCATAATTTTCAATGGATGTCTCCACCCCTAAAAAATATATATATTTTTTAATTTAAAAAAACTTTTTAATTATTTTTAAATGATGTACACCGTCCATCAACATGATAAGCGGTAGAAATCATTTTAATTTTTTTTGGAAATTATTTTAATTTTTTTAAGGAAATTATTAATGTATTTGTTTTTAAATTTTTTATAATTATTTTTTATTTTTTAAATTATATTAATTTTATTAAAAAAATTTACAGTTTTTTATCAATTTTTCTCACTTTAAAATTTTAATTGTTTATTAGAGTACTATTTTGCCCTCAAATGTTAATATTGGTTAGGTTTTTTAGATGGTAAAAGATGGTTTAACTAATAAAAAATATTAGGGACTAATCACAATTAGTTTACTTTTTAAGAGGGTTTTTCATAATATCTTTTATTTATTAGGTAAATCATCCTCTACCATTAACTTTTCATCTAAAATGTTAACATTTTCCGATCAAAACAGTGAAATGACCAAGTTACCCTTACTAATATTCTATAACATCTCTATTATATATTTCAAACTTATGTAACGGCTAAAATATCATTTAAATTATTAATTAATAATATTATTAAATAAAAAAATAACACAATTTAAAAAATAATAATAATTCTCGGTTTCTAGTAACCTAAAACCCAACAAAAAACAAAAAAAAAAAGGAAAAAAAAAAAAAAAAAAACTCAACTACTTCATCAGATTCATCACCATCATCAACAAAACCCATCATCATCACTATCGTCGATCTTCTCCTCCCTTTCCAATCTCTCTTTTTTTTTTTGTTCGTTTCTCAAACAAAACACAACCCAGATCTACAATTTTCAAACAAAACACAACTTTAAAATCAATCAAAACACGGCCTAAATGGGATTCAAATCAAACCTAGAAATCTTGATTCAATTTCTAGGTTCGATTAGTACATCGGGGATCAAACCCAGAAATCTGGGTTCCATTTCTAGGTTTGATTTGAACTCCGATGTTCGAATCCAACCCATTCCGATGTTCAAATCGAACCAAAGAGAAAGGAAGAAGAAGAAGAAGATGGACGGTAGAGAGAGAAGAAAGACGATAACAAAGAGAAGAGAGGTCTGAGGGATGAAAGAGAGAGGGGGGGATGAGAGAGAAGATTTAATTTTTATTTATTTTTTTATCAAATTAAAATAAACGGTGGAGATCTTATTAAATTTTTTATTTAATTATTTAATTTTTATTTTTATTTAATTATTTAATTTTGTTTTCAAATTAATCTCCACTATCCATCATGAAGATCTGATGAATTAAATTTTTATTTAATTATTTAGTTTTTTTTCCAATTTTTTTATTTAATTTTATTAAAGCAAATAATATTACTCATCTAATTACTATTATACCCTTCAACTTTAACACTAACCAATTTTTTTAATCAGTAGGGGGTAATTCACTTAAGAAAAAAAAATAGGGTACTAATCTCAAATAGTTTACTTTTCAGGGAAGTTTGTCATAATATCCCAAAAAAAGAAGGATGTAGTTAAATGGACAAATTTGACTAGAAAAGGTCAAAACTGACTTTACATATAAATAAAATGATTTAAAAAAAGACAACTATATTGATAATTTCAAAAAAAAAAATGAAAAACTTTAATATGTTAAGCTTAGCACGTAATTTGATTTTAAGAGTTCAAGAGTTTAAGTCTTATCGAGCTAATTTGGGAACCTCTCAGTACAGCCACCCACAAGTTTGATTCTGCATACTCCATGGCGATTATTCATCGTGACAATCGATCATTTAGTTCATCAAGAAGTGAACCGAATATTTCCAGATACTTAGCTAGCTGCTGGCGAGACAGGTTTTTGCTATTTTCTGCTAAGAGAAACAATTTTTTTTTTTTTTTTGAAATTTCTGCTAAGAGATACTTAATTAAGGAGAGTTAGTTTGTGTTAAATGTGAAAACACGGAGTGTTTTGTATTGAATGTAACAATGTACGATAAAATATCTCAAGGAAGAAGAACAACCAGAGATTTTCAAAGCTCTCTAAAGGCGATTGAAAATGATTTCTTCATTAATTGAAACTAATGATATATTGGTTACTGCAGACTAAGTATTTTACAAAGAGTCTTAAGATAAATTAATTTCTAATTGAAAACTAATTCTAATAAACTCCTTGAATAAAGGATACATAACACCAAACTCAGCATAACTATTTCTCGATTAACTAGTTAGTCAAGCTTAACCAGGATCAATGTGTTTATTGTAGTGTACATGGAACCATCTCACTGTCCTGATCTGATGGCACATTAGGTTGTAGCGTGGACTACTGTTGTGAAGCAGCTTTAGCTGAGCTAACCTTAGTCTTCTTCACGGAATGATTCTCACAATTCACTACATTAGATATAAGTCAATGATGCGTACATGATTAATTCAATCATCAAGAAAAATCAATTTTCACCTTGTCTTCTTCCCTTGTTTTATCTCTCCAACTAGGTTGTCATGTTGAAAGTGTAAGATATCATGCCAACTCATGTTCGGTAAAAATTTCTCCTTTGGCCCAATAAGATTTTTTTCTTTATTTTTAATTTTTTACTTTCTTTTTTGAAGAAAGATATATTTTTTTTTCTTTATTTTGGAGTATACCTGTTAATGTCTTCAGCTTTCCATACTAAAATCCTTTATATTAATAATATTGAGAGGAATCCCAAATATCTACCCTGAGGATACCCTCTAGATACTTTTGTATGTGATATAGAATATGTAGATAAATTATATTTTTTGTAAGGGTAAATTTTATATTTAAAATATAAAATGTATAATTTTTTTACAGTTTTCTACATTAAATAAAAAGTATGGTAAAAAAGTACATTGGGAAAATATATTTAGCATTACTCTGATGCTGTCATGCTGATATGCTATTATCGATTTAAACTTTTCTTTTATAAAATGATTGTATTATGTGGAAATGGTTTTGCTTTTTCGTCTTTTGTCTTGCCTTATGCGCATCTATCCGTCTTTACACATCAGAATTCACATGTGTATGAACTTATCTTCTCCTTTTTTTAACTTGTTAACATTATTTTTTTGGATAAGTTTTATTTCCCCCTATAGTTTAATCAACCCTCTAACTTCAAAAATCATTAAAAAGCCCCTTATAATTTGGAATAATAGTAGAAAAACCCCATCGTTTATGAAAATAGCCAAAAAACCATTAGTGATTTCTGAATTCAAGGGCTTTTTTGACTATTTTATAAATGACAGGGGATTTTTTGATTATTTTTATAAACTATAGGAGTCTTTAGTAATTTCTAAAATTATAGGGTTTTTTTATTATTATGTGAAACTATAGGGGAAATTAGACTTTTCCATTTTTCTTACGGGCTTATCAGATCACATCTATCTTACACGTCTCACAAGAATAATATTATGGGCAAATTGCACAAACCACCTTGAGGCTTGATAAAATTGCTCAAATATGATGATTTTTAGGTAACTCGTACTTGTACTACCTGAAGTTCCAAAAACTTAGTACAAACCTCCCTTACCGTGAGTCAACTGTTAATCAAGACAAACATTCAAAGTAAATTTAAGCAAAAATACCAAAATACCCCTAAATAAATTAATATGTTATTATTTTAATTTTAAAAAATAATTAAAATATAAAATAATTCATCAATTCATCACCAACATCATCACAAGTTTAAACTTAAATAAATTTACATATTTAAAAGAAAAAATCATTATCAATTTTTCAACCTCACCAATTCATCATCATCAAAGAAATTCTTCATCATCAGTTCAAGCATAACACACAACTTTAATCAACCTCCATTTTTTAATCGAAGAACTAAAAAAATCTGAAAAAAAAAGAAAAAAAATTAAAAAATGTTTGAAGATCTAGGTTCGAAACCCAGATCTTCATATTGAAGATCTGGGTTCCAAACCTATATCTTCCAAAAATAATAATAATAATAATAATAAAAGAAAAATAAAACCAACATAGTTTCTTCAAATCCAACAAAAATCAAACATAATTTTAGTAGTAAATCAACAAACTTGAGTTGATCAAAAACTAAGCTTAAGACACTAAATTTAACACAAAACTCAAATCCTAAATCTAACCAAACCCCCCGCCTCCCCCCTCCCCCCTGAAAAAGAAAAAAAAAAAAAAAAAACCAACACCAAGATCGACCCATCAAATATTTTCACAATCCAAACAAAAAAAACACAAGGAAATTGAAAAAAAAAAAAAAACAAAATCACAAGATCTCCACTAGTCTATCTCCGTCGATGGAGACCTACAAGGTGGTCTCCATAACCAACGGGTCTCCAATGATGGAGGCTTGGTTGATGGAGACCTAGAACCAAAACCAATTGGTTCTGGCTCTCCATCGATAGAGACCTGAATGTCTTCATTAGAGACCATCTAAGTCTCTAACAGTGGAGACCTAGCTAGTCTCTAAGGCATGCCTTTGCTGGAGGTTGGAAGAAGTAAAGAAGATGAGAGAAAAAAAAGAAAATGATGAGAAGAAGAAGAAGACGATGAGAGACAGAGCGATTATGTAAGAAGAGAGAGGGGTGAGGTGATGAAAAGAGAGAGAGAGGGGTGATGTATGAAAAGATGGCTTCTCTTTATTTATTTATTTTTTATTTTTTAAAATTATATGCTTTTTAATTAAATTAAAAATAGATATTAATATTAATTATTAAAAAATTATATACTCATAGGATTTAATGTCATTTAATGATTTTACCCTTATCCAGTGGCACTTAACTGCTGCTCATTACGGCTATCTGACGCAAGAGAGGTTTGTGTCGATTTTTTGGAATCTTAGGTAATACAAGTGTGAGTTACCCAAACATTCACTACAACAAAACAACTCATCTATACCAGGCAATGCTCGGTATGGTTGAGTATCCATACCGGGCACGTGCCCGGCATGGATGTCACCGGTATAAATACTTGAATTATCCATGCCGGTCACGTGCCCGACATGGATAATGATTATCCATGTCGGTCACGTGCCCGACATGGATAATCATTATCCATGCCGGGCACGTGCCCGGTATGGATATTTTCAATGTCCATTTCATTTTTCAGTGGCCACATTAGTCCCCAGGAGAGCACAACACCAAGTAGCAATGACAAATTCACAAGATGGAAACATATCATTCCTGCTCCAATATAAGTCATACTGAAATCAAAGTAGAATCTGCAAAATATATTCATTTTCCACAATTAGTGACAACGAAAAGGCTAATTAGATCTGCGGACGGCGGCGCAGTGACAACAACAACCAGATCTGCGGACGGCGGTGCACGGCGAAGAGAACGGCGAACAACAACAACAACAACAACAACAACCAGATCTGCGGACGACGGCGCACGGCGAAGAGAACGGCTAACAACAACAACAACAATCAGATATGCGGATGGCGAAGAGAATGGCGAACAACAACAACAACCAGATTTGCGAACGGCTAAGAGAACGGCGAACAACAACAACAACCAGATCTGCAGACGGCGACGCACGGAGAAGAGAACGGCGAGCTCCCGGAGCGGTGACCGGTCGGCGAAAGGGGAGGCACGTCTGCTGTAGGGTTGGGAGGGAGAGGTTGGGAGAGAAAGAGAAAGAGAGAGAAAAGAAAGTTAAAAATGGGGGAAGAAGTGAGTGGGAGGGAGAGCAAAAACCCATAATTCCTTACCGGGTGGGTCGTGCCCGGTAAGGAAATTGGGTTATCCATACCGGGCGGGTCGCGCCCGGTATGGATAATCCGCATAATTCCTTATCGGGCGGGTCGCGCCCCGGTAAGGATAATCGGATTATCCTTACCGAGCAGGTCACACCCGGTAAGGATAATCGGATTATCCATACTGGGCGGGTCGCTCCCGGTAACGATAATCGGATTATCGTTACCGGGCGCAACCCGCCCGGTAAGGATAATATTTTTAAAATTTTCAATTTTGAAACCATTTTTATTCATACCGGGCGATTTACCCGCCCAGTATGGATAATCCTATTATCTTTACCGGCCGGGTTGCAACCGGTATGGATAATCCGGAATCCAATCCGGGCGTGCCTCGCCCGGTAGGGAATGCGGTTTATCCATACCGGGCGCGACCCGCCTGGTATGGATAACCCGTTTTTCAATTTTTTTTTAAATTTAATCTTAGTATCCATGCCCGGTATGGATACTCCGGAATAGTTGGGTTTTTTGTCGTAGTGATTATTATATTTGTGCAATTTCGCTAAACCTCAAGAGAGTTTTATGTAATTTGCCTACTATTATTATTGCGGATCGCTATGCGGTGCTATGGCACCCAATATATGGTGTTTGGCTTATCTCGATCGGGTCCATGGTTTAATTTGTGTTAGGACCCTTAATTTGAAGGTAATTTTCCCACGTAATGTGGGTCTGTTCTCCTACTTTTGGGAGCTTCAATTCCAAATCATGCCTCAGAGGCCTTAATTAACAGTGTCTGATAATTTATACGGTACCTAGTATCTGTGATATATGAGTAACTAATTCAAAAAATAATAATAATATTATTATTATTTATTAGTCTCTCATATTATCTTGAAAGTAGTCTAGTGATAAGAGAGGATTTGATTTTGATTTAGCTTTTGAAATTCTGTCTTTGTTGTAATTGTATGTGACCAAGAACTTTAACCTAACTTTTAGTATTTTATTTTAGGAAACATTACCCACAACCTACCTTCAAATTTGATATTCATAGGTGCGTACAACTTTTTGATTTTTTTGTAACGTCCTCCATTGACTAACTGGTTGACTGGATTGACCATCATTGGGTATGGTTGACTGTGTACAAAATATTAAAAGATGAAATTGCCCCTCAATTAATTTACTTTTTAATTTTCTTTTAAAACAAATTTTAAAAACTTTAAATAAATTTAATCTGATCTCTACTGCCCATCTGAAAATGGATGATGAAAATTAATTTGAGAAAAAATTTAAAAACTAAATAAAAATTAAAATTTTAATTAAAATATTTTTTAATTAGATTTTCACGGTCCATCTTCGATGAAGATTAATTTGAGAAAAAAATAATTTAAAAAAAAAACACAAAAAGCCAAATCACTGTCTCTCTCCTTTCTTTCTTCTTCTTCTTCTTATCGAACCCAATCGAACTATTAGGTTCTAATCGAACCTAGATGTAGGTTCGAATGATTCATTCGAACCCAATTCTAAGTTTGAATGATTCATTCAAACCCAGTTCATTTGAACCCAGATGATGAAAAGAGAGAAGAAAGAAGAGGAAAGTGATGAGAGAGACAATCTCGACAGAGAGAGGACAGTGAAGGAGCGATGACAGAGAGAAGAGAGAAGAGAGAGAAGAGAAGGAAGACGAACCACTACCGGAGATGATAGAGGTGAAAGAAGAAGAGATGAAGGTCGGCGATGGTTAAGAGAAAAAGTGTGTCAACTATGGGGAAGAGAAGAAGAGGTGAGTCGGCGATGGTGAAAAGAAGGAGTGGACAATGGGGAGGAAATGAATGAATCCATCGACGACAACCCACCACACCCACCCATCAAACACATCTATCATACATCAAACGACGGCAGATGAGGAAGAAGAAGAGGTCAACGGTGGTAGATGGGGAAGAAGAAGATGAGTAAGTCGGTGATGGGAAGAAGAAAAAGTAGTGGTCAGCAGTGGAGAAAGAGAGGGAGAGAGGGCTGCTGAAGTTAGAGAGAAAAAGCAAGAAAAAAAAAATTCTGTTAAAATTTTTTTTATTTAAATTTAAATTTTAAATTTTTTTATTAATTTTATTAATTATTTAATTTATAAAATAAGATCAAAAGATCGATTTGCCCCTTACTAAGTTAATTTTAACGTGGAGTTACTAAAGAAGGGGGGGAGGGGGGGGTGGGGGTGTAGGGGTAAATTGTAATAACATTGAAAATGTTGTTTCGCTTGAATTAGAATTTGAACTGGATAGTTAAATTGTAATTTGCTCAATATAGAAAACAAATAAAACAATGAGATAAAGATGGAAAAGAGTGTGTGTGAGTGGGTCATATGGATGACTATCATTGAGAGAGTTAGAGATAAGAGACAAAGTAGATATAATATTAAGATATTAAGTGATTGAATGTATGGAGGGTCATGTCCATGGAAAATTAAAAAATAAAAACAAAATGAAATGAATTTTTAAATGGGGATATGGGGTGGCCGATCAAAATAATTGGTAGTGGGTTGAGATATTTTTTTCGAAAGATAAGAAACATGTGTCTCATACTTAAGGTAAATGAGGATAAAAATAAGAAAAGTCAAAAGTGATAAATGAGACAAATGAAAAAATAAATAAATTGGATTAACATGAGAATTGCTGAGGCGATGACTTTATATACACATATATATCGAACGGGTAGGAAGCAAGAAGAGAAAGAAAATGGCGAGAAGAAAAGAAGAAAAATAAGAAGAGAGAAAAAAAAAATCAGAGAAATTTCGTATGACCGATCTAAATATTTTGGTATTTGAATTTCTAGATAAGTGATTTTATTTTAATAAAATTTAGAATCTAAGAAATTAGTTAATTTTTTCATAAGTTCTAAATTGAGTTTAATACAATTTTAGAGTGGATTCAGTATTATGAGGAAATCAAATGGGAATTTGTTTTAGATCCAGAAATAAGCAAAGGAGTTATATAAGTGGATAGTTCTATTTTAATTATATTAATTGAGTTATGTTTATTTATATTTCAAATTTTATTATTTATTTCAAATAAATAATTTGTTTAGTTAATTGATTTTATAGATTATAAATTATGTTTTATAATTTAAATGAAAATTTATTACGAATTCTTATATTTGTATACTTATAAGAAATGTCAATAAGAATTTTATGTTTTCAGTTTTGGTTATTATTAAAAAAATTTCAGAATATTTCAAATAATATGATTTTATGTTTTAAGAAAGAATATTGATTTTTCTTTTGAGAAAAATAGTTATCCAAAATTAAATAAATGTTCAGAAAATATTTGAGAAAGGAAAAATAAAAATATTTTTAGAACACCAAGATTGTAACCTCCCCTTTAATGATCAGTTAGGCTACACATGTGTGAGACCTAGATTCACCCAGCATGTGTATGACAGATGTCGGTACAGTTATTCAGTTGTCGGGAGAGTCATTAAGTCGCCCAGCACGTGTATGGTAGATGTTATTCCTCACTCTGCGTCTGTGTTGAGTATCTTCACCACGTGTGATAAATTTTCCTAGGTACTAGTTAGTGTAGATTTTCCATTCAGATATTATATACTAAGATTGATCATTCTCAAAAGAAATTTACAGAATACTAGATTTATAGAAAGAGATTTCAGAAAAGTTTTTCAAATTATAGATTTTCATATTTTATATTACTAAAATTATAAAGATGATTTATATAAAAATTTCCAGTTTTACCACAATATGAGATTTATATTCAATTTTATTTTTAAATATGAATTTATATAAGTCATTAAGAAGTATTTATTATTACCTTAAATATATTATGTTTTATTTAGAAATATTTTTAGAAAGGTTATATCCACTCACTGAGCGTTAGCGCTCACTCTTTTATAAAAACCCATTTCTTCAGATATCCGTCATAGGTTCGTGCAGATTATTGCAAATCGTGAGATGGGCCACATGATAATGAACAATTACATTTGTGTATATTATTTCTTTTATTTACCGGATTTAGTGAATGTGTTTTCAGAATAGTTTTACAAATGAAATATCATTTCCAAAGTATTTTATAAATATTTTATCTATTCAGTAAATGCGTCCAACACGAGAAACGTACATAATTTTGATTGGTTCAGATTAAATTTTATAAAGTGACTATCAAATTTATGATAATTTTTCTAAAAGATTTTTAGAAATTTTAGATTCCACTTAAAGACTTCAATTTTCACGGGATCTTCCTGGACTAAAGAAAAAAAATCAGGATTAGTCCTGTCAATGATAATTTTAAGTTGATGATTGATGTTGATGATTTTGCTGGACTGATGATGATTTTGGTTGAAGATGAGAAGGATGAGAGATTGAAGATAATTTTCCAGGGAGTTTCATGGTAGGGGCATATAGGTAATTTAATTTGGTTGCAAAATCAACACATAACCATATGAAAATACTCAGGGGCAATTTCGCTTTTCAATACCTTTTAAACGGTCAAACTGACTACATCATGGTCAAATCCAATCAACTTGTTAGTCAGGAGAGGACATTATAAAAAAATCAAAAAGTTGTATGCACTTGTGAATATCAAATTTGCAGGTGAGTTGTGGGTAATTTTTTCTTTTATTTTATTATATGATGATTGATGATATTCAATACTAAAAATCGAAATTAAAAATAAAATAATTTTTTAACAAAAAAAGGAAAAAACTCCATCCGTCCGTGCCAACTGACACCAGCGGTAGAAAATCTCTATTGTGGTGGAGATCATAATAGATCAATTTGCTCCAGACGAAGGAGAGATCTTGAATAAAGAGAATGGTCAGATGAATTCGTAGTAAGACTCCAGACCTGAACTGCCAGTTGTAAAACATGCGTTGTTTGTTTGTTTGTTTTTAATTTTTTTTTTTCTAATATTATTGTTTAATCAATAATTAATATTTAATAACCATGGCATTGCAAAACAACAGCATATAACCTTCAACAAAGCATCCATAAACCAGATGGTTACACAAACTAAATGCGTTTAACTAAAGAATAAGTGGTGGTGAGTACAACATCCATGAATTCTGCATCGTTACCCATACCCTGCAATGCTTTAGGCGAAAGGCAAGCTTCAATGTCTATGCTCCCTTGTTTTTACTCCGGGATAAATTGTTATCTTCCCATCAGATTTGTTCCCAGGCCCACTTCTGACTGCAATAGGCTTTCCCCACCCAAAGTTAGTACCGTAAACATCGTGCCTCGGCGAACTACTTGCGCCAAAACTATTACTTGTAAGACTGCCCGGTGCTACTATCATCGGATTTTCTTTCCATGTCTCCAAGTACTTCCTTAGCCCTTCTTCTGTGTGCATAGCAATCATCTAGTTTATCTGCAAAGCCACATAACCAAGTCCCTGATCAAGTACCTCACCTGCTTTCAAGGTTATAAACCCACACTGAACTGCATTTCCCAAGTATTCTTGTGGCAATGGTGGCTGAAATCTTTGTCTAGCGCTTATTAAGATTAGAAAACTTGTCTCTCGATTGGGTTCCAATGTTTTATTACGGACAGCAGATTGCCAGATATGAGATAGGAGTACTTGAAGAGATGAGATTTTGTCTGTACTAATCTCAGCATGGGCTTTTGCTTTGAGTTTCGCTATACTTTCAGCTGTGAAATGGAAAACTCTTTCTTGCAAAGGTGGTGGAACCAACCTATGCTGGAGTTGTTCCTTCTTGAAGATAGGTATGCGGGTGGGATAATCAACATCAGGAAGAAGCCAGCATTCAAGAACTGGAGGCTTAGATAAGGAATCAAAACCTCGAGAAATTTCAGACCAGGAATTGAAAAAATGCCAAAAAGATGTGCCATCGATAGCAGCGTGATTGATGGTACAGCCAATGAAGATACCATCTACAAGCTATGTGACCTGCACTGCCAGCAACGGCTTGGAGGTACCCTCATAATTTCTAACCTCATTTAGTGGGAAAAAAGAGTAGACCATATGATCAAGGACGTAAGTTGGTTCGATTATATCAGAAACAGAAACCCCATCAACTACAGCTTGTACAAACTCAGCACCTACATTGTTGCAATCTATGAAAAACGATGTTGTTTCATCGCCATTTTCAATGGTGGCAAAACGACCAGCTAGTGGTAGAAAGAAGTCTAGAGTACGTGAAAGGGATGTCTGAAGGTGGTCAATTATGGTTGCATAAAGATTAGGCTTTGGTTTGTGGAAGACAAGACCCTTTGGGATAGGACCAAGCAAGAGAAGCTGAAGATCCCATGGAGTTAAGTCAATCCTATGGTTTGGTTCTTCGTGACTTGACGCGCAGACTGTGCTGGTTGAGATGACCCGAAGACTTGCCATTTTGTCTTCTACTATTGCTTTCCTTAAAGATGGACGATTGATGCCAAATCTGATTTACTTGTGCAAAATCTCTGTTTTTGTCTGTGCAAAACGAGCACCTTTAATTTTGGGGATGGAGTTAAGATAAACCAAACACGATCGGATCAGATCAGATCACTTCAGTTTCATCGATTTCACTAAAACTGTGAGTTGTCTCTTCATTTTGGTAGCAATCACTATAACTTATATTGTATGGCCCAAATCCAATCAACCCAGTAGAATTTTAAAACAGGTATATATATATATATATATATATATATAAAACAGTCGTTGTTTGACCATGTTTTTCAAGCAGTTGTTGAGGTTTTTATCTCTCAGTGGAATGTTAAAGTTTGGATAGAAGATGAGAGATATACTTCCAGCATGTAAGATTGTGAGAACAGTGCCTATGATGATATGTTCATACTATCGACAGATAGTATTTCATAAGGCTCTTCTGGCAGTAGCTGGTAATCCTCTTCTACCATGTAAGGTAAGAATTATTTTATGGCTCCAAAATGGAGATGGGAATATTCCCTCTATAATCCAATTGTCAATCATGGATTGGGGGATTTCCAGGTCAACATATTGTTCTTGACAGGTAAAAGGTATGAGACAGTTATCTAAGGCAGTAGACTGTATGTATTCTTTTACAGGTGGTGTTTTATGGGAGATAAGAACAGCCATCTTTATGACGAGTGACTTGTCTTTCTTGAAGATGGTGTAAGGATTTAGGAGAGGAACAAAGGTTTCAGATATTTGTACAGACTGAGAAATGTATGTGTACTCTAAAAGGTATTGTATCTTAGAAGAGGTAGTTCTTTTTACAGAAGGAGGAAGAGAAATAGAAGTTGAGAGATGCACAGGAGTGATTTCATAAGCAAATTCCATGTTTGATAATTCTTCCCTTCTTCCCTTTTTCACCTCAAGACTTTTAAAGTATTACTTCAAATAGCTCAACCCTTTCAAGGAGATACTAAGTCTCTAAAGACATTGAGTCTCTGGAACCACTAAGGTTCTGGGATTGCCAAAGAATCGAACCACTAAAACTCTGATACCACAGTGCGAGAGATGCGAATCCTCGGGTATAGCATCCTAAACTCTTCTCCAAGGAAGTTTCCCACTCGACGGTCTTTCTCCTCACGACCTTAACAGGATACTGTTCCAATTCAAGAGTCACGACCCATCCCAACTAAAGATCCTGACTAAATTATTATATTTTAACTATTTAAAGAATGATAAAATAGAAAATGAAACCATCAATGTAAATTTTTCCCATCATCGTTAATGAGAGAAACTTGGATGTGACTGCTCACGGAAGCTCACTCATCCGTACGGCATGCCTAATCAGATGAGTTTTAAGCCACGTGGCATGTTACTGTTGAGAAAGGGCATATTTACATCGGGCAGTAGCATGCGCCCGTCGCATCAAAGTCTTCCTCCGTACACAAAACTGCTCAACAAAATCTGACGTGGAAATAACCTTTTGCCCAAATTCGGTCTTTAGTTACCTTGCGTAAAATTGCTGAACCAAAAACCGACGCCGTGTCAGCAGAAGAAATGAAGATCGGCGGCGGCGTGGTCAAAGGAGCTTCACGCGCCACCTCCGGTATGCCGACTCTCAATAACAGGCACGGCAGTGGCAGCATCAGCTCCCTATCCGCTTGCTCCTCTTCATCCTCGTCTCCCGGTAACATGAAAATCACAAGTTTATTGATTTGTAGCTCAACAAAGAAGATTATTTATTTGATGTATTGTTGTTATTTGGAATCGCAGAGCATACAAGTTTCGTTAAAAAAGTGGCGGCAACTCAACCTCCTCAACATTTGTCTCATTTGTTAAGATTGCTCAAGGCAAGAGGTGAGACTGAGACTAATTAAAATTAAATAATAATAAAAAATAATAAAAAAAAAAAAGTATTGATTTCTACTAGTTTTTTAATGTATTGAGAGAGTGAGAGTGAGAGTTTTAGTGGGTAAGTTTGTGTTTTGACAGTGGAAGGGTTTTTGTTGCAATTTCTTTTATTGGTTTTATGGTGGTGTTGCTATGAGTATTGCAAGTGCATTGTGTCATTTGATTGTCGTGAGAGGGAACTCTGGGTCTCACATATATTTTTGCCATAATAAATGAGGACTATATTTTTACTACATGGTAACAGGTCAATCCATAGTTTCTCCCGGAGCCAAGCAAGGGTTAATACCCCTTGCAATTCCACTAGCCAAAAGTAGTTCAGGTACACAGATACAGTGTTAGCTTTCTTTGGCATTGTCTATTCTTGTCAATTGTTTAAAGCTCTTGCTTGATTTACTTGTATATAGGTGCTTTAACCGCATTGCTGAGATGGCCAACAGCTCCGCCTGGGTAAAAAGCCTATACGCTTCACTTCCAATCTCTTATGTGTTATTAAGTTTGATCTAGCTTAGATGATCCGCTGCATTACGTGCAGGATGGAGATGCCAGTGGTAGAGGTCCGGAAACATGGAGTTTGGCTGTTAGCCAAAAATGTGAGTTAAGCTTTCGTACTGTTTATATATATAATGGATTTTCTAAATATTATAGACAAATCTTCAGAGCACATATGTATTTCCTTGTCGGTTGTGTTATTATGCTCTCCCATATACAGGTAGACCAATATATTCATAGAATTTTGGTTGAAGAAGATGCTAACAACTGCCTGGAGGGCATTGACAAGATATTTCGTGCTGCGGGTGAAGCTGGGGACAAACTTTACAAAAAGGGTGACTTCATTAAATGGAAAAATTCGGATATAGATATCTATCTCCTAAGACAGGTAACGGAGCAATGTCTGCTGCATTTTAATTAGTTATTCAAATAAATTGTTATGAAAAATAAGTTTGTTTCAGGTTGGTTTATTTCCAGATGTCATAGAACGGAAAGTGATGCACCATTTTGCAAAAGGAGACCATGTAAGGTTCAGGTGATTTTCGTTATAGTTTTGAAGAACTGATGAATTTATGAGCTTACAATATTGTTTTGGCTTATACATGCTCATTAAAGGTTGCAGCTTTGGTGACTGGGGAATTCTACACAAAGAAGGAGCATTTTCCAGGATTTGCACGACCTTTTGTGTTCAATGCAGAGCTTTTGCTAAAGTTCGTAGGAACTTTATCCAAGATTCGTATTGCATTGTTCAACTGACAATTGTGGTATTATATCTAAGAGCCTGTTTTGTGTTTTTTTTTTTTTTTTTTTAAGAGTCGGGCGTAATCTAGAAGCTAAGGATGCTGCCAGGGGGGCTTTAAAATTGCCATGGTGGACTCTGGGTTGCAGTTACCAGGTATAACAACCTTGAATGATTGCTCTTTTATGTCAGTTCTACGCTCTCTACCGTTACATCCTTTGCTACTTTTTCTCTTTCTTTTATTAAGTATTAGTTTCTATTCAGGAAGTTGCTCACATAGCACAATGGGAGGATGAGCAAATTGAGTATATTAAAGAAAAATTGACAGAAGAGGGAAAGCAGGAAGATCTAAACAAAGGGAAAGGACCTATGCAGGTTTTCAAATCAATATAAATGTATACATTAAAAGGCATAGTTTGATAGTGTAAACCTGTCAATCGTCATCATCTCTGTTGGTCACTGAAATTTGCAGATTGCATTGGACAAAGCGGCTTTTCTTTTGGATTTAGCTTCTATAGATGGCACTTGGGATGAATCTGTGGAACGAATTGCTGAATGCTATAGGGAGGCTGGACTCCACGATGTTGCTGCATTTGTGTTATACAGAGATTGAGTATCAATAAGGAGAGATATAAATTGAAAATAGATTCTGTTGTAGAAATAGTTGGTGTCATATTTGCTATCAGAATAGGTTGGAAAATCAAAATTTTGAAATGTACTTTTAAGGGTTTCCTTATTTGTTAATTTTGACTTTTAAAAGATTATTGATTCTCGATTTAAATTTAAGATCTTATTTATTATTGTTTGTGGATTAAGAATTGTGACAATGTAACGCCATAACATGATTTACGTGTATTTCGCAGTTTGAGATCACATGGGTAAGGTTTTTGGTATACCAGCATTACCCATACGTCGCATGAACTCATATTAATGAGTTTTAGCATCTTCTCAAGGAATGATTAGACTTGATTAATCGTATTTTATTATACCCGAGAATGACATCAAAACAATCATCCCAAAATTCATCTAGAAAGTAAGGCAAATACACTAAGACCTTTAATTTTCGAAATGTATCAAATGTCCAACCGCTAGCTAAGAGAAAGTGTAGATCATGATGTCCACGTTTTTTTTCTTTTTACACAACAGATTTCAGTTGGGAAGGTTTCAGTTATATACACAGAAATACACACAAACATGCAATATCTCTCTCTTTCTCTCTCAATGTCTAACTGAAGGCATACCTTAACTCCACAGCCCAACAGGACCCTGAGCACCACTGTAATCACTTCTTTTTTTTTTTAACAAGAGCATCTGTTATGGAGTAAACGGAAGGAGCAGTTTCTTGCTGCTCACTTTCCTTTTTCTTGAAAACAGCTTTTTCCACAAACTCCCACCGCCCCCTTTTTTGCTTGGCACAATGGCTAATGAATGACCTACAGGAACAGTATCCTCATCCTGGTTGTTATTTCCATTCAAAACAAGGATTTTTTCTAGTGGCTCTGCTGTCCCATTAGGGATGAAGAAAGGATTGTAATTCTTATCACTTCCTTTGAGCGTTGGAGAGCTGATATCTTTATCTTCGGCATTATCCTCAGCAATCATCCGCTCTAGCAGAGAAGATCTTTGGCTGGTGATCTTCTTTTCTGGTAAAGTTGGCATTGGGGTTGTGGTGGTGGTGGTGGTGGTGGTGGGAGCCGTTGTGACATCAGTAGGGGTGGAAACAACCTTGTCAAAAAGGGCTGCTTCCTTTGGAGAAGCCAATGCTTTTAATTGTTTCCCTAGGTTTAGAATGGTCTCCTGGCACTCTGCCAACTTTTCTGAAGCCGCTGTGATCTCCCAATCCTGTCATGTTTACACAGCAGTTCTTGACTCAAAATGACAAGCAAAACACGTGAAAAAAAGAATAACAGATTATAACTACAATCATTGTTTCTAACATATCTTTCCCACATACAGATTATAATTGCATAAATTTATGTCCAAACACATGTTTCCATCTTTTTATGGTACATAGGTAAGTAATTAAAGCACTCCTGAACAGCTTCAGGGTAATTTGATATGATCCAAAAGCAGTTTGAACATTTAAGTAATGGAGAAGAGCATTCCTAGTATGCTAGTATCCAAAAATGCGTAAGATATACAATTTGAAAACTGTTTTCAAATTAAGGATGATAGAATATAGACATAGAACACTAAATAACTCAATACCAGAATGCAGTACAGCAAACAGAAATTCAATTCCGAGGAACTTGTATACATATGATATGGTATGAACTTACAGTTCGAAGTTGCTTTTCTTCCTGCTTGAGTTCATTGCTGGGAATTTCCTTCTTTGTTGCACTGAAGATAACATATATTAGAAGCATGAGATGCCTCCGTAATGCACGGACCAGGGAGAATCACTAAATTACTCATGTTTATTACTGTAAAAAAAAATTGAAACTGCTAATACACTACCTTTCATGTTGGAGTTGTAGCTCAAGACATGTGGCCTCTAGCTCTTCGCAGTAATTATGTTTACTCTCAAGCTCCACTTCTAGTGTTGAAAATTTCTGGCGTGCCTCATTCAATTCAACTCTGGCTGCGGTAAGCTGTATATCAAGATCTTCATTAATCAACTTGTGATTTTTGACCTGATCCTCAATAATGTCCTTTGATTTTCTCAAATTTCCTAACTCGTTTTGTAGGTCTAAAATGAGTTTCTGAGATTCCTGAAGTTGATTCACCATGATATCGCCTTTATTAGATGCCAACAAGACATCCTTTTGGATATCTTTGTTTGCAGCTCCTACATTGATGTTTTCATCTCTTAGTTTTCTATTCTCCTCCCTCACATTAGACCGAACTTCTTCGTTTAGCAAGTGGTTGTCTTTACCATTTGAAAGAGCAACCATTGGCAAAGATAACAAGTTTTCTCGAGGAAGATGTAATCTATCTGCTTCTGCAAATTGACTAGTCATTCCAACTTCTGCTTCACTTGCACTCCGAGACTCATCCCAATTGAAATGCTTCTTTATTGCATCCTCCATGCTGGAAACATCTTGAAGGGAAAAGCAGTGGTTCATAATCCAGTCCAAAGCAATACTTACTTCTATGACAAATTTGTTGAAATCGATCTTTTGGTTCAACACATCGTAGCAAGTATGAACAAATTGCTGCAGAACACCTCCAAGTTCAGAAGTTTTCCACTGGAAAACGCGAACCATGTAGCCTGAAGACAATTCTGCATTTTTATAGGGCAGAACACTCCCATCCTTCTTGGACAAAGTCTCTGAGATACCATAGTCCAGTGACGGTAAACTGATCCCTTCAATAAGTTCCACTATTTTACATATTGATAGACTCAGATCAGAAGGAAGTTGCCGGTTCATCTTCTCTGTCACTAAGACGTCAATATCTGTTGATGAACTAACGGGAGGGAGCTTTGATGTATCAAGATTGTTTGTGCCCTCCCCTGCCTCAACCGTTTTGAGAGTGTTTGGACGGTTTATGTCTTTCAAGGCTACTTTAATAACCTCAAGTATCTCATGATGGCCTCTTTCTGTGACATGGGTTTGCTCTAAGATCAGCTTAAGTATATCCTGAAGCCAATCAGGAGATTTACTGATCAAAATATTTCTGGATTTGATCTCCTTATCAGACTGGCGGTCATAAGTAGGAACTATCTCCATACCCATGACCTTTGAGGAATTCCCGCTAGACTCATAAACTAAGGGGCCAACAATGGCCCTTTTTTCATCTGAAGATACATGAAAATTTTCAGATGGTTTTCTGACGGAAACAATTGCCCATTTTTCCATTTCAACAAAATCATCCATTAGACTCATGTCCGGAGCCCCGACAGTTTTGCACGGTGGTGAGTCATGTTTGCCACTTCTGAAGTGTTCCAATTCAGAATTCAAGGCAGAAGCCGGTGATTCAGCACAACTGACCTTATCGTCACTACCAATGTCAGACATTGATACCAGAGAGACCTCATATGGACTTGCATTGTTCCTAGTTGGCTCCATGATTTTCTGACCTTTTGAGAATTCTTGAAGCTGCGATTCAACCCCTGATAATTTGGAAGCTGCACGAGAATACAAACTTCTTGAGAAGTGGAGTTCATTTATTTTCTTATCAAGGACTTCCTTCAGAGTATTGTTTTCTTCTTCCATAGCACATAATTGCTCAGTCAGAAAATTAATTTTTTTGCTGGGAGAGTTAGGAGAGTTATTGAATGTAGAATCAACCATCGAACCAAGAGGAATAGAAGGACTAGAATTCAACTTTTTCTTCCTTGTTTCAATTGACTCTCTTCCCAGCATTTCAACTTCGTTTTTCATTTTCGCCAAGGCAGCTGGACCTGGTAACCTCTTCTGGACCAGGAGACGTAGCCTCTGACATTCAGATTCTAGTTTGGCAATTTTCTTCACACTTTCTAAGTGCTGCTTGTGTGAAGCATCAGCTGTTCGACGATTGAATTCTCTCTCCTCATTCCGGATCTCAAGCTCCTTCTCAATCACCCGAACCTCGTATTTCAGACAAGCATTCTCTTTCTCTGTGGACTCTAATCTAGTCATTAGTGCATTAAAATCTGCTTCTGCCTGACTCCTTTGTTTATTTAAATCGTCAATCAACTTTTCCTTTGCTAGGAGAGCCTTAGAAAGTTGAGAATTCTCAACACCTAATTTTGCAAGTCTTTTACCAGTCTCAGCCAACTTCTCCTCTAAAATCATCTGGGATTTTTTGAGTTCCCTTGATGCCTTCATCACTGCATCATGAATTCTTTGCTCCTGCTCTTCTCGCACAAAACATAGCTGTTCCATGCATTCCTTGAGGGCTGCATCCAAATGAGTTAATCTTTCTTCATCAGCAATTCTCTGCTCCAAAGCTTCATTAAGTTCTTTCTTTAAAGACACTGCTTCCGCTTCTGCCTTCTTCTGGCCTATATATAAATTAACAATAAAAGGGTTAGCTAAGTAGATTTCAAATAGAACTTCCCATAGTAAAGTGAACATAAAATTTAAAACAAATAATATTATTATAAAAAATTAGAAAATCTGTTCAAGTAAAAATTTTCAGTTCATTACCGATGATAGCTTCCTGTGACATCTTTGCATGTTTCTTCACAAGATCGTCTTTAGCATTACAGTCAGCTAGGGCAGAAGAAAGCTTGTCATTTAAGTTTTTCAAATCATTCTCTAATTCTGCTTTATCCGCCAAAAGTATCTGTATCTGAGAAATCAAAAATTATAATTAATGCCTCATAGTACAATGACCCATAATGAAAAGTTACCTAGAACAGTATTTAGCGACCACACAGAATTATCATAAGGTAGCTAAACTGATATATCCAGTGCTGAGGTTATGTTTATTCTCTTGAGAAATCAGGCCTGCGGTTTTCTAGATTAAACTGATAAGAACATAATATATCACAGCAAATGCTTGTTTGTTCACCCTTATGCTATTTAAGCTGAGGCATTCCTGCAACCTCATATGGAAGGTGCATCTGAGATTCACGCTCAACCATAAATTATATTCGATTTTGAAGTTTTGGACTAGAGAATCTGAGTGTTTGACCTTACTGACTCTGACTATATAGGCCTTGCTTTCTCATCAAAGATAATAACAAAACCCAAATTTGTTAAAAAAGAATTTACAGAAAAAAAAATAAAAATAAAAATAAAGCAATTTGGAGCAAATTAGTTAATCTCTAATGGTATCATCAATAGAGAATAGGAAGCACATCGTCAAACAAAATTAAATATTCAATACACTGAGTTCTATATGAAACTCTTCTCCAACTCTACTGTCAGTGTAAATTAGACTTGGTCACTAGTTAGATGTCAGCGCATTAATATGAAAGAAAGATTTCAACCTCACGACTTCAGTTCCATAATAAAACCTTCAGCACGAAGTCAAGTCGCTTCTCAATGAAAAAAATAAAATAAAATTTACTTCAGCCACTGATAAAGCAAAAGTAACATTGCAAGAACTGCTCATCAGTTTAGCTAGAAAAGTGGTTAATTTATCTGATTTATTACAATGATTTATTATAATTAAGTAATTAATCTGATCATACAAAATATGCTCATTAAATCTTGCGAACGTAAAAAATAAAAATAAAAAAATAAAAATAAAATAAATAAAATAAAAAGAGAGAGAGAACACGTTTTCAAAAACACAAAATATGCATGCGCAATGTCCCTATTGGTGCAATGCGAATTCAAATCCTAAATTTATAAAAAAATTATCAGCTGCTACAATATCACAAGATCCGAAACTTCAGTATACCATATTTTCGCAGATACAGACTGTAAAAAAATTAAAATAAAAACAAAACCCAAGTGCTCAGCTTACCTCCTCTTCATTTCCTTTCAAAGAAAGATCCAACTTGTCAGTTGTAATAATGCTCTTTTCGCTTGATCTTTTCTTCCAAAGCCATGTCTTGTGGTCCATATTTTCAGCAAGTCCAGCTCAAAAGATTTAAGACCTTGGATGATAAAGATACTGCATTATAATAGGAAAAGTTAACAAATTTATTCAAAATTAGCAAAACGGGCTCACAATCCCATACACACAAAAGATTCAAGAAACCAAGCTATTTCAGCTTCATCAAAATTGCCTTATAAACATATAATTGTTTTCGACCATTCCAGTGAGTGACTATTCAAACGAAGAAAACACTTCTGCTTTGTAATAACATTCAACATTTCTAGACTATACCACTACATTTTAAAAACCAATGACGAAATGCATGTATATATATAATCCACAAATTCGAAAATATAAAAAAAAAAAAAAGAAAAAAAACATTTTTTCACGCATCAACAAGCACATACAAGAAACAAAATGGAGACAAAAGTATCACAAATATCTCACTGACAGTGCATGGATCAACAGAGCACCAGAGAACGCAAAGACACCTCCAATTAGAACAGCTAATTGTGATTAGTTTCCACAACGTGCAATCCCTAGTCTCACCGAAAACGCAATAAAAGAGAGATTCAAAAGAGAAGATCAGATAGAGCACAACACAAGCAAGCACCTCAGCAACAACTGTAACTATGAGAGATGTAGGGAGAGAGAGAGAGAGAGAGTGTGTGTTTGTGTTTGGTAAACAACGAAAAGTAAAATGAAGGGAAAGTAAAGTGTAGAGTATGGACGCTGATGTAGAGAGAGACAGTGAGACAGTGACTGGTGAAAAATAATGATAGAGGTTTTTCGACGGATGCGATGGAGTGAGAAATCAAAGCACTGTCGGCCCGGGTACGACACGTGGGAGTGACGGCCTTGATCCGTTTTACTTGGTTGGTTGGGACTTGAAGTCATTTACGCGCGAGGGTTCAGATCTGTTGCTGTTCCTTTCTATGACGGACCGGAAGATAGCAGGTCTTCATCTATCAATTTCTTCCTTTTTTTCTCAATTATTATATCAAATTTTACCTTTTTTTCCCCTCTAAATAATATATTAACCAGTTTTTTAAATATTAAATACTTACATATAAAATTAAACAGAGATTTCCCAAAAAGAAAACAAAAAAACCTCGTATAAGTTTGACTTTTTATTAGAAATTCCTAATATATACCAAAAACAACCGCTCTGTTTTTAGGTTAAACATATAGAATCAAGGGAATGATTGGTTTTCCTTATGTATTTCTTATGCAAATATGATTAAGTTTTAGTTGTAAGTTTCTTGTATATATATGATTAAGTTAAATGAATCTTTTCACGTTTTTCATTAGGTTTAACTACCAATTGATTGATATGAAAAACTACTTTGACATTTTTTAAAAAAAAATTAAGGTTCATTTGATCATTTTTTAAAATACAATTAAAAATTTGATCATTTTCTAAAATTTAGAAACTAAAATTATTTTTATCCTAAAATTATATGTTTTAAAGTTAAGTGTTCTTTTTTAAATGATTGAAAATTTAATGGCTTTTTTAAATTCTGACAACAAAATAAAAGGAGTGGTTTGAATGTGCTGGTGAGAAAATTTGAGTTGTTACCGATAATATATAACATTTATGAAATGGGACCATTGCGAAAAAAAAAAAATATATATATATATATATATATATGAATCATTGTGAAATGTTTGTGATATTTGTACATAAGATATTGTTCCAAGTAAAGGATGTTTCGAAATTTTTTATCAGAATTATTGAAATTATTTACTATATAAAATTACGAAGTTAGTCTTGTAATGTTATATTGTTATATAATCAAATGTTTGATTGTCTCTGTTTTATTATATAATTGAAGGTTGTGAAATTTTACTTTAGGATAATGTGAATAGAGAATATTTATAATAAAAGAAACAATAATGAAAGCATAATTGCGCCTTTACTTTTCTTTTTTCCAATAAATTCTAAGTGCTCTATTTAAGTATTCACTATTATGCTTTGATATGGCATATCCTTTTCGTCCTGATAAACTATGAAATAAAAATCAAAATATTATTAAAAGCACTTGACTTGATACACTCTTGGTATCTCTCTTATTAGCTTCTAGCTTTACAACTATTATTGTGGCTATGGCGGGTTGGTTGACCAGTGGCAGTGGACCCTTCATTTTCTTTATAATTTTGGCAGTATATATTCGGTTGTTGAGTGCCACCTACATTGTTTTAAAATAAATAATAATGTTTAGGATAATATTTCATTTTTTATAATGTATTCTTGCGTTGCACTCTTAAGTTTGTCTATTTTTAGCTCATAGTATGCGAGAAGTACATATTTTATGTCGTTTATATAACTCGATGGTCAAGGAACAGAAGAGTACGTCTTGTCACATTTTTAATTTGTCTTGTGTTTGTACAAGTTACACTAACAAGTAATGACAAATTGTCACGCGTGTTGCAATGCTTCATCTAGTAATCTAGTAACGATAAGTCGATAACACACTTAGTTTAGTTGTTATTTATAAATGGTTTTGAATATACAAATAATTATTAGCAAGTTTATTTGATTCTACTAGTTTTTAAATATTTTCTAGATATAGTTATGTAATTTAATTCAAGCCGATTGTCTGCTTAGTTTGTAATTTAAGAACTATTAACTTGGTTTTGAAAATAAGAAATATTAAGGATATATACACGAATAAAAGAGCTTTGAAGTAAGGTTTTAGCTAAAATTCAAGATAATAAATTATCAGTTTTGTTTTTCCTTCCGAGTATTATTAAGTGCCCTCGCATTCTCATTTAAGTAGTGGTGGGGTTTCACAATTTTACCATGCTCATTTTATAAGTATGCGGAAGGATTTCTTTTTACTATTGTAAAAGTAAATGTTTTCCGATTATAAATATATATATTTAGACTATGAAAGTAATGAATATTCTTAGCATGCCTCTCATCGTTATTGGAAGCAAAAATGACCTTGTACTGTATATCAAAAACCGGTAGAGAAACAAACTGTTTACTCATAAAATAATCCCAAAGAAACCTTTATGGTAAAACTGGAAAGAATTCAAGCACTAATAAATAAAATCGAAATCTCTCTTCACAATATATGAGTCTTTTGTTTTTTCCTAGTTTTCTATGTTTTTGGCCTCTATGTTTCATAGTGTAAAAGGTTTTTTTTAGTTTTCTCTGTTTTTGGCTTATGTGTCTCACAGCATAAGAGCCTTTTTCTAGTTTTCACGGGTCTAACTATTCAATCTCACTTCAATATCTTGGTTTTAAGAATTTTTTTAACATATCATAAAAACATTCATTCCAATCACGTTTAGATAAACATGATTTCAACTATCAACTAAAACAATTACTTGATAACAGTCTATAAGTACAAAAAGAAGTTATTTAGTCTCATCCAAAGACTAGTTGGATCAGGTCATGGATTTTGATCATTTTGGGTGAATCCAGTCCCATAACCAATTAAACCCAGCATTTATAATAGATTTCTCCCTATTAAGAAATAAAACATTCAAGTTGCCTAACTAACTTATTTGATGTCAACTTTTAAAGAAAAGTATAAATTTAGTTTTTGAGATATATGGATCTGATGGGTTTAAGTTGAGCCATCTCAATTTTTATTTCAACTGTCAATTTTGTTACTTTTTTTAATTTTTTTTCCCCAAATTATATAATAGAATTGTTATGAAATTACTTTAATATTTTATTTTTTTATGCAAACCAAATAGTATTACTAATAGCTGTTCTCATATTTAGTTTGTTTAAGTTTTTTAATTTTGATAAATAATGTATCAGTCTAGCGAAATTCATTAATATCTTTAGAAAGCCTTGTTGTTATTATTATTTATTTATCTATTTTTGAAAGGATTATTGTTATCATTATTGATTTTGATTGATTTGGTGGAAGGAGGTTTGGATTAGACACCTCAACCTCCTTGAGTAGTGTGATTAACACTATATTAAACTGCAACCGTTTTTAAAAGTCTAATTACAAAGAGATGGAGGCATAGCTAAGAATTTTTACTAGGATGGGCTAAAAAGAAGTATAAATTTTTGGCATGATAGCCCCCACTAAACTAATGGCTCGTTGGTCTTTGAATTAGGAGCGGTATTTGGGCGACATAGGGACGTAGGTTGTTGGTTGTAATTAGTTTTATTTGCGAGTCAGAAAACAATTTTAACTTAGTTTTGGATATAAATGAATTTAACTCTTATATTGTGATTGCATCAGAATTTCTCCCATTAATATAAATGAATCTCGAGGGTACAATGAAATTTCATTGATTGAAAATCAAAGATACACCTTGATGGCAGTACATAATGAACCTTACCTCTCAAAATGCATACAATAATACAACACATAATAAAACAACATAAAATATGGAAAAATAAAAGAAAAGAAAAGAAATATGAGGATCGGAAGGAGGAAAGAGATGGTGACAGAAATTGAAAACTACAACACGGAGAGTTGCTGGCAGTGCGGGTTGTTTGTTTACATGCTGCAAAGATATGTAATGGCAAGATTGTAATTATCCAATAAAAATTAGGATAAAAGTTAATCTATTGATAGTGGGCTGATTTGGGGAAAAAAAAATTTCTTGGGCTCCCAGAACAGCCCAAGCATATTTTCGCCTCGTGAGAGTTTTTGTTCCAAGAGAAATTAAAAAAATCTTTCACAAAAATTTGTTCAAGATAAAAAACAATTTCATAGATTCAAACTTACATAATAATGATAATAATTATCTCTATACATATCACATACAATCCTACAAATTTATTCAAAAGAACAAAAAAAGCAGCCTACCTTTTCGTGGGCTACATGCATATGATGTATTACAATTCACACATTTACATGACGGGCTTCTTTCTTGCATGACGTCCATAATCAGTCACGGCTGGTTACTTGTTACCAACCTAGTTCCATCGCTTTATTGTTAACAGAAGAAAGCTTTCAAAATAAAGGCTTTACTTGACTTCTGCTTTGAATCTCTTTTATAGCTACTGCCTCCTTTTCATTTTCTGTCATGTTTACTTCATTTTCAAGTTGAACCATTCACCTGGCGCCACGTGTCAAAATATAAGTTCCTTGTAATTGCAATTAAATTTATTCCTCTTTTCAGTGGTTAACACATAACAATTAACAACTACTCAATGGGTGACATAACATTAAGGTGCATTTATAATTGATTTTAAATAACAAATGTTTCATTTCACATCCACTATTTACAATTATAGCGAACACTTATTCGCTATAATGATAATCATATTTCGAGTCGTGTTTGTGTCTATAGTGGTGAGTTTCACCTTTGCCCATAAAACATTCTTATAACAGTGAATTTCATCTCTACCCACTAAATTACAAAGCATGCGAAGACCATTTCCTTGTAGTAAGAATCATATTTCATGTCATGTTTGTGGTAGTTGATTTTGCGGCTCCTAATAAACCCCTAACCTAATTGGTGCCGCATTTTAAAATAATAATAATTAATGATTAATTACGAGATTATAAAAAAAAAAATGTTTAGTTATAGCAAAAACATAATCCATTTTGTGAAGCATTTTCGCATTCAACAAGTGGGGCTAAACCCAAAATGGGCCCATTCTTATAATCCAATCGAGCGTACACTCTCATCAATCAAGATTCAAGAACCGAAATGAGAGTCAGAACACGTAAACCGTATATTCTGGGTACTACTAAACAGTGATGCACATTGCTTGAGTGACTGGGTCGAGTCGAGTGACGGTCCGAGTCGCAGCATTTACTCTGCTTCGTGATTTCGGTAGTCTCACTCATTCTCATCCTCCCTCTGTCAGACTGAGCCTCGCAACTATTTTTCCAACTTCGAGGAAGAGAACAATCTTCAAAGCCATGGTGAAAGCGAAACAACACAAGTCCAAAACCAAGAAACAACCTCACGTAAGTTCATTTTTATTCTTTTATTATTCAATTATCTTCATCTGCTAATAGACTTTGTAATTTTTTCTTTTTTTCTTTTTTTTCTTTAAATTGAATTGTCGTGATTAAGCTTTCCAATTTCCCTAATTTCACAGTCATTTCTTTTTGTACTGTTAACTGTTTGATTTTTGCTAGCAATAAAAGTTACGATGAATCTCTGTCTAGTGTAGCTGTAAATGACTACACTATGTTGCCTACACAATTAGTTGCTAACAAGAGATTAGGTCTTCGTTTTTTGTTCAAATGGACATATGTGCTTCAAATGGCTTATGTGTGTATATATAGACAGAGCTTGTTACTGGTCAAAGAGGTTGAGGGAGAGAATGTGGGGTGTTGGACAAGTACGATTTGATGAGTATGAGGAACTTTAATCAAGCTTTTGCCAATGTTGAAACGGACGAGTCCAATGATTGGAGATATGATTTTGTAATGTGTGTTGTGAATATAAAATTTGAAAATGTTAGGCATACATTTGGTTGGAGGCTGTGATAGGAGGTACAGAGGAAGAATGGAAGTAGGTTAAGCCTTTAGTGTAGGCTTCATCAACACTTGCCGTTCCTTTTTGTTTAATTTAATTGTCCCGGTTCTTTTGAACTCATATGATTCCTGTAGGTTGATTGTATTTTGAATTAGATTTCATTCAATGTTTATTGTAGATGTTACTTAGTAGTTGAAGTTGAACTAACATGTTGTTGGTTAAACAGATTAAAAAGCAGGGAAAGCAAGCTGATATTTCTCAGTTCCGTGATCAGCTTGATGCGTTGGGCCTAAAAATTGTCCAAGTAACAGCTGATGGTAATTGTTTCTTCAGGTCTGTGTTTATAGGATGGTTTTGCATTACACTACTCAATTAAAAGATTTGCATGACATTATTTATTTATTCATTTATTTCATTTTAAAAACAGTATCTTATTTATTCGTAGGTCCTTTAAGTTGTTTATTCTTGTCAGTGTTAGTTTGCAGGGCTCTTGCAGATCAATTGGAAGGTAATGAGGAGGAACATGGAAAGTACCGCAGTATGGTAGTACAATATATAGTGGTGAGTGACTACTAAGTAAGAAAAAATTAGTTTAGTTTTTTCTTTCTTAAATGAAATCTCAATATTGCTTTGTCGGCATGGCTTGCTTGAATGCTATTTTCCAACTTATCCTTACAGTGCACACACACACACACACACACACACACACACACACAAAACTAATTTTCACAATTGGTTTGATTTAAATGACCTCAACAGAGAAAAAGGATGCCCAACATTGTTTGATTTTCATTGTACTCATATTTCTAATTTGCTATTGCTTGCCTAAAGTAATGGCTAAGTTGTACAATGGACTGCTCATGCATGAAAGATTAGTTTAAGATACAGTAAAGGGTAATAGCACCTCGGTTTCGTAGTTTTGTATCTAGTACTTGTATATACTTTTCTGACCATGCTGTCGTGCTTTCTTATTTTGAATTTAACATAAAAAGAGTGCAAATGAGCTGATCTCTTTTGCATTTCTATTAAAATATCTCTTTTTTAACATAATATATTCTAACTCCATCTATCAATCTTTTAAGTACTTGTTGCTTTTGTATATCAACTTGTAACTGAATCTGATATTGGAGTTTCACTCCATAGAAGAACCGTGAAACATTCGAGCCCTTTATTGAGGATGATGTACCATTTGATGAATATTGTCAATCCATGGATAAAGATGGCACATGGGCTGGACATATGGAATTGCAGGCAGCTTCTCTTGTTGCACATAGTAATATATGCATTCATCGGGTGAGATCTGGTTTCTCGTCTTTTAGTGTGCTTCTTTTGGAACTCATCCGATTATTCTAATAATGTAATAGTATACCTCCATTTCTGATGGGCTTTGCAGTTTGTCATGCACCATTGAAGCAATTGTCTGAGTAATGTAGTTATGTTTGTTGGATCCTTGCTTGGTTGTAGAGCGAGAACACTGCCAAGGGTACTGAGATCACATTTTTTGAATAAGTTTGAGGCCAAAGAATTGTTGTTAAGTCTAAGTCCTCCCTGTGCAATACTAAATTTAATCAACGTGCTTGTCGCGTGGATACAAACACCAGTTCTTCTTTCTCTGTTATGTAATTAACAATATGGTCAGTTTCTCTGGTTAAATAAACTGTAATACCATGTTTAACTACCTTTAATCATAAAAACTCAAGCTTTTAGGAAGGGATCCAATAGTATCTTTACTTAATTGGTATATGAAGTTTTGGAAAGGCTGTTTATCTGAGTGCAACAAGTAAAGATGCTCCTATTATCATGACTTTATGTTGTGACGAAAGTTTTATGCTTGTTTTTTCTTCTATTTTATAATATATATTAGATGAGCTTATTGCTTAAATTATGGACCTTTCTTGTAATTTAATGAAATTAACGTTAGTTGACTCTATTTCTGTCCATTTGATTGAATTTGTGCTTGTGATGTTCTTTCCCTGAAGTGTTTATTTAGTTTTGCAATGTTGTATTCAGAATTTCAGATTAACATCTCTTTCAAAATGAAAAATATATATGTATGAAATTGTAATATTTTGTAATATCTTTTGTGATACCTTCACTGGTTTGAACATGTTAGAATCATTCATGACACAAGAGCATTGACTTTCGAGAGTAACTGTGAAATCATGAACGCTTCAACATATTTTATGACATTGATTCCAAAGTAACCTGTATTAATGCAATGGCGTTTTAGCTGATAAATATTTTAAACACGTACCTGTCAAGAGAAGAAATTAATAGATTTTTGACTGATCCAAATGTGGTAATTGTATGAGCATTTTGGTGAATACAGATGCATGCATGTGCATGCATTGACAAATCATAACTAGATATTCATACAATGTTAGCCTGGTATAAGAGAGAACTCTTTTTGTCTCCTTAACTTGATACAAAGCATAGCCCCTTGTTATTGTATATGCACTATTACAAGCACGGTTACACTTGGGCTTTGTGTGCATAGCATGTTTTATCCAGAGGAAGATGGAAATTCATATGTGCACTTTGCTTTGCTTGATGTAGAACATGTCTCCACGCTGGTATATACAGAACTTTGACTACCATGAAGCTCATATGATCCATTTGTGAGTATTTCAGATTTTTATCTGGCTTATGCTGTTCTTTTTCTCTTTGCTTCTTTGTTCTACTTTGGGTAGAACCATAGAAATGCTTGTGTTGTTCATTTGCTTTTTAATTACCTTATTTGTAGAATAGAATAAGGTTACCCCTTGTCCGTTGTTAGTTCTTATTCATGTGTTTTTGTAGATTCATTCATAAGTATTTTTAACAGTGTCAGATTTGACAATGAATGTTTCTCTACCATCTTCGTGGTTTCGATTTTTATTTGATGTTCAATGCACATGTTAAATTCTTAATAGATGGGGACATGAGATGTGTATAACATCTTAACATCTGAAGCCACATATTGAAAAGGCAAGATCCATCTTTGGAAGCTTATATAAGTTATCTCTTGTTATCCTTACTTTTAGGCTGGAGAAGTTATTTTATTATCTTTTAACTACTTATAGGCTGTATTCTGCATGTCGTTAAAGCTTCGGGCATATCAGTAGTTCGCTTTCTTCTATCATTCATTTTTCTTATTTTCCAAAATGAGTTAACATTATTTTCTTTTGACTTTTTAACATATACATTGTTGTGTATTAACATTTATGTGAGTCATGAGCTAAAGATGTGATGCGTTATTTTATTATTATTTGCTTTCAGATCTTATCACGATGAGGAACATTACAATAGTGTGCGGTTGAAGGAAGACACTTGTACTGGCCCAGCTAGACCAATTATTATCAAGGTTTCTGCCTTTTTGTTATATAGACATATGCTGTTATTATTTCTTGCTGCAACTGTGTTAATTTTACTCATAAGCTTGCACATATAATTAATAGCAATATCCTGATGACTCATAGTTTGTTAAAGGCTGATGCTGATCTTTCAGCGGTATCTCATCAATCAAAATCTGCAGCCAGCAAGTCTAAAGGAGCTGGTACTGATTTAATCAATGCTGGGTCCATCAAATTGGTTATGGCAGGAAGTGGTTGTGAAAATGCTGAAAAAGTTGAACAGGTACTATATTCTGTTCAAAATGTTTCGTCTATGTATTTTCCTTTCTCAGCCAGGACTGTAGTTTCGGTGTCTCACAATAACTGTTTTAGTATGCTTCACTGACTTAGCACTTTCAAGTCTTTTTTCCCTCCCCTTGCTGTATTGTAATGCTGATTTCATTCCAGGTTTTACTACAAGTCGCTGGTGATGTTGATGCTGCAATAGAATTCCTGGTAGCAGAACAAGGAACAGAGGAGCACACTGTGGAAAATGATTTATATCGTTGCCGTGCAGAGACTTCTCAAGGTAATGGGCAATCAGGATATTTGGCAGATTGTGGATTTTTTTATGACTCACTCTTAACTGATGTCTTCATTATATGTTTATAATTTTCTCTCCTTTTCTAAATATGGTTGTTGGATGCACTGGAAGGAACTTTTTATGTGTTTATCAAATTAGCTTGTTAGCCACAAGAGTGTAATGGATGTGCATGTTTGTTCAAGTTAAACTTTGTTGTACTAAATAGCTTTTTCAAATCTGTAATTAGTTTCTCAAACTAATATCTGGCGAAACTCATTTGTCTTGAAATAATAAGTCAGATTCTTTAAATGGATTCCTCAAGGGGTCAGAATATCTGATCTTTTGGGATTCAATTTGGTGCAAGTACTTGGAAAAGAAGCCTTTTTGACAGCTGGTAATGTTAATCATATTTGAGACTGAAGCATTGTCAAATCGATGAAACAGTGGTTTTGTAATGATTTTGTACACATTCTTCATTTGGGATTTGAACTGTACTTTCTCCTTTCATCTAGATATGATGCCTGGATTATCTCACGTTTGAACTCTCCTTGCTGAAAGATTTGTATGATGCTACGATGAGTGGTGGTCCTGGTGGAACCTGTTGCCTTATTGAAATAGATGGCACATTGAAAACTGTTGCAAGATTAGAATGCATTTCCTTTTTCTTTTTTCATCTTATTTGGTGAATGTGTGGATTTCTTCTAACATGGCGATATATAAGCCACCATATTTCTTTTGTCATTGATGCTGTAGTCTATTCATTTTGCTTGAGTATTGCAATTTTCACTTTACTTGCACCTATTTTTGTTACATTAAGAGATTCCTTTAGGAGGTTGCCCAGGTGACAATGAAAATGTCAACCGTGAGCAACACAAGGAAGAACCTTTTAAGGTGATCTCCAAGCAGGATCCATCTAGTACTAGTATCAAACGAACCCATGATGATAGGAGATCCAATCAGGATGATAAGGTTTGTGTACTGACAAAATAGAGAAACTTTTTTTAACCTTTGGATGGAGCCCAAAGTGCTAATGAATTTTTTCTCTCGTTTTTGTCTCCCTCTTTTCCTTTTTTTTTTTTTTTTTTTTAAATATCTGGAAGATTCCAAGGGACAAGGTTTGCCCTTGTGGATCAAAGAAGAAATACAAGGCCTGTTGTGGATCAGCGAAGGGGAGACCCTCAAATAAGTTAGTAGTGTGAGCATCTGAACTCTTTTCTTTTGTTGGTGTGCTTTAATTATTTACTATTACAGGCAGAACAAATTATTTCAGTATCAAAGTCAACTTTCATCTATCATCTGGTGTGCCTAGTAAAGACAGCGTGAAGAGCTTCTAATTGCTGTTCCATCTATCATGTCATCTCTTAGAATTGAATGTGGTCTTTCAAGTATTGTTCCTATGGTTTGCATGCACCAATAATATTGAGTTCTCACCCAAAATATACTATAGACAGCTTTCAACTATGAGTTGCAAAAAGAGGCTTAACAAGTATTTTGTGATAACTGATAAAGCTCTCTTTTCTTTTCTTTTCTTGTTTGTGAAATTAGCTTTCAATATATCCTGATGTGTTATATTTGTTGCATCAGTAACCATACAGTTGACTCCAGAAAAAATCGAAAGGAAAGGAAACAAAGCAAGAAAGGAGGGCCTACATCATCTTGTGGATCTGATGGAGGGCCACCCGACATGGGTGCACTTTGTATATGATCTCAGTCTTAAGTAACTATCATTGCTACTTGTGCTTTATGATTTGCCTGGTTCTTGAGAAGATGATTTATATGTTCTTATTTTTGTTTCGAACAGAGGAGGATAATCTTTCTTTGCCAATGAGGAAAAGTTGCTGTCATAGCTGGCCAGCAACCAGTTTTATCATATCATAGTAATATGTTCATTGTTTTTATGAACTAGAATGATGTTAATCCCATTTGTTTCAATGATGATAACACGCCAGTTTTTTCATTTTAACTTGGGTTTTTCAATAGACATTTTTATGCCCCTGATTGATTGCATTCAGCTTGTTAGTGTATTCTAAGACATTGTGAAACCTAGAAATACATAGTGAAAAAAACAACAGGGGATACTTGTGGGGGTTTAAATGTGGTGGAAGAATCTGTTGTATGACATGATTTTGATTTGAGTATATTAATTTTGATTTGGTGATTTCATCGTTATTGCCATTCTTTGATAAATAGTTTTGAGGAAATTATCTCACTGATTCTCCCTTTTCTGACCCATTGTTTCCCTCCCAAATATCCAGACTGGTTGGAAATTGTTTCTGCTCAAAAGATGGTGCCAGTTTGCCTCTCATTAACATCATTTTTGCTAAATTGTTGCATTTCCTTGTGCGGATTAAATCTGACCGATCTTAGGAATGTGTAAAACTTAATTGGATTTTTCGTTGATCAAATCTGGTCTTCATTTTGCAGGTCTTCCACTGCCACTGATGAATGGATAGATAGCCCCACCTTTTGATGCAATACACAACTCGACTCTGGAGGATTTTTTTGTGTCTGCCTTTGTGAGTCCACACTGCCTCTAGTGAAAAGCCAATGCTTTTTATAATCCAGGATATTATTACCAGTTAAAGCATAAAGGTGCTGCACACAGCACAAAGCACAAACTGGCTTTTAGAATTATTTGTTTCTAAGATTTGTTGTGTTCACGTATCCTTGTAGAAAGATAGGATGAAGAGAACAAAGGTGGAAAAAGAAACGAAAAAAGAAGACAGTTGTTTAATGATAGTAGTTTTAGGGTAATAATGTACACAATATTATGGGAATGTAGATGACCTAAGTCGTTCTTTGAGGATGATTGATAATGATGAAAAGCTCTTTCTGGTTAGGAGAAACCGCAGTTTTATGTACTGTCGTCTGCCTTGACATTGAAAGTACATTACAATCTTTCAATCTTTTAGCAAGCTTACCAGTTTTGAATGAAAGAACGAAGAAGAATCCATATATTCGGTGGGTTAAGCGAGGGAAAAAAGAGGGGATTGTTGTATGTCAACTGTGTTATTTGATGTCAGATAAGATTTGTATTTTTCAATTATAGAATATCTTTAACGCGAAATATTATGGAAATATTTGGAGAAACAAGGTTAACAAGAATATTTGTTTTTTTTTTTTAAAAAAAATGAATTCATATTTTCTGATTTGTTAAGTATGCTCCTGCTCAAAGATTTGGGATTCTCTCTTAGCATTGTATTTTATTTTGACATTTTATGAGACAAATTTGAGTTTGAACTATTTGCATGCGTGAAAAAGAGAAAATTAACAATCTTGATCATTTATTATTTTTTATAATATTGTCATTTGGTTATAGAATGTCAAGGAAAAACAAAGTTAGAAGAGAATCTTGACACTCATGTATAGATACCAATGTTCCATATGATTCGGTGGATTTGGTGGTAAATGGTTAGAAGAGAATCTTGATACTCATGTATTAGATACTACTGTTTAAATAGGATTTGGTGGTAAAAAACTTTTACTAAGTTTAACAATTCACGTATTCGAGTTGTTTGACAATAATTTAATATATCGTGTTGACAATGAAAAATATAACTGGTTAATTTTTTGTTTAACTCTAACACGGCTGGTTAAATTTGACACGTCATTAATCTAAAACCAAATATGACCAATGAAATAAGTTTAATGTGTCATTAATATAAACCCAAAATGACCAATAAAATTATCTGGTTATCCAGTAAAATCCATTGAATATGTTAATTTTACTTCTTTTTTTTTTTAATTAGCTTATCCAGAAGACAGCCCTGGTTTTTTATTTGTTAATTCATCATTATGTATGTTGTATATAATTTATTATATATATTTTGGCCTTCCAACTTCAAACTTCTAGCTCCATCCATGGTGATGTCAATTATATGAAAAAATACAATTTGATTAATTCATTCACCTATATAAAATTTTGAAATATTTTTATTAATTAGATAATTCAATCTACTAAAAAAATTTATTAATATTTATTTATGTTAAATGAGTTAGAGAGTTGGGAGAGGTACAACCCAAACACAATCCATTTGCTCAATTGGTTGGACTTGTCAGCCCTTTCGTAATCCGAATCCAATAAATTCTAAATAAACACACTAACTTTCGTGTTGTGATTATAGCAGTTGTGGATGCATGTATCCAACTACTAAATGGGGCTTTGAGACCAGAGCCCTTAACTTCACCAACCTTACAGGCTCACTGCTACTTCTTTTCTGTTATCGTCAAGCCTGCAACTGCCAGAAACAGATGAACATGGTAACCATTTGAAAATATTCCATAAAAACCCTTCTTGAAAATCTATTTTGCATTAGTCAAAAAAAAAAAAATCTATTTTGTAAATGGAAATAAAAAGCTAGAAAAGTTGCTCTTGAAAGTTAGCACAAATTGTGTTCTTCTACCTATTTAGTTTTTATTCTTGAATATGGGTTCATCTGCATTATTGGTAAAATTAAACTCTAGTTATAATATTCTCTAAATCGTTTCATCATCTACTTGTAAGAAATTAAATATTGATTTTGATAAAAATATTAGGGTTCTAAATTTATGAAAATATCAGTAGAAATATCGAAAATATCAAGAATATTCGATGATATTTTTAATATCGATCCTGTCAAAATAAGAAAATAATGATAAATATATATATTTAGTTCACTGTCTACATATATATTATTGAAATAAAAGTCGGGATAAGATTTAAACAATGCCTTATCATTCTAATAACAATAGTTGACCTAGATAGGTTTACTTTTTACTTTCATTTTAATTTTTTAAATAATTTTTTAATTATCACAATTAAACAAATATAAAAGGGTTATCAGTAATCCAATCTCTTACGGTCAAGATTGGTGTTTAACTTTCAGTTTTTCAATTAACTACCCATTACATATTTCTATTAGGTCCTTTTCCCTCTCTGACCATACCTTTTGTCTTAAAATAAGTTTCACAAAACAAAATATGTAAAACATACAATACGTATGAAAGATAAGGGAAAAAAAAAAAAAAAAACATAACAATCCATTTGTAGCAAAAAATGCTTATAAATGAATAGCAAATAGTAACTCTGGGATAAGATGATGCTTAGCTAATTAGCTTATCAATCAAACAATCTAAATTTAGAATGGTTGGTAAAGAGCTTACGTTGAACATCGACCTTCTCCTAGACGGTCAAAAATATCAAATCACACCCAAAAAGTCCATCCAAGAAAACGAGACTAATTTAAATCAATCAAAATATTTTCCTTTCTTAAGTATAAAATATTGTAATAAGCTTAAACCAACAAGCCCCTTTGCTTTTCCCTTTCTGGGTGCTTGCCAGTTGCCTAACACTATTCCGTGATTAGACACAGCATAAGTCTTTTTTTAGTGAAATCCATCATTTGGAAAATCAAACCAAAGTCTACTTTACCAATTTAGAAACTCTCAACTGTCCTTCTTTGTTTCCCGAAGTAGAAACTTATCTTTATGCAATTTTAATTGACTTGAATATATAAATATATATTTTTTTGAGAGAGAATATATAATAAATGTATTATTTAAAAATCTATATGAGAATACACAAACAGTCGTTTCTATCACATTCTGCTTCACTCAGCCATTTATAGAAGAATATTTGTTCATGTAACTGCCCCTGTTGATGCTATGAAGAAATTTTCTTTTTTCTTTTTAAGCAATCATTGAAATGCTATTTTGTCTAAAAAAGATATGAGAATTGCTTGTCAATCTAAGTGAAGAAAACAACCTTGCATTGTTATGGAAAACTTTACAGACAGGTTTTTGAATTTGTCCACAAGTTTGAAATGATGAAAATACTGTTGATACTCTTAATGTGATTTGAAGCATCAACAATCTTGTCTACCTTTTTTTTTTTTTTTTTCAATGTTTAAACTATGTCTCTGCATACTTTAAACTCAATTAGTTTATAGAATATATTGTAAAAGTATTGATATAGTGGAAAGAAATAAAAACTATCTTTATGTCCTTATCAAATTATCGTAATTAAAGATTAGTCAAAAGAACTGTGTTTTTTTTTAATAAAAAAAAAGTGATTATCTTCCAGAAAAGAAAAATAAATGGTAAAATAACTAGATTTTTATCACTTACTATAAAATATCTCCTGTCAATCTCGGATGATTATGAATGGGAAAAGTAAGATTTAATCGAACTATGTGATATAATAAACGTCTAATAATCAAATTAGGGACAAGTACGCAAGGTCAGAATCATATTGCATAATGCATCCACTTTTAGCAAAATCCCACCCACAGATCCAACCTATATTTGAGTAAACGACATGTATTTTCTCGTCACATTAATGAGATAATGTTTAACCATTTTTATTATTAGTTTAACATCTAGCCGACGAAATTGGACTTTGATTATATAATCAAAATCAGCAAAGTTGTTGAAATCCTTCTTTGAAGAAAAACTTGGGTGGTAGATTGCACCGCCCCCTCGCGTAATACATTCATCCATTATAATACATCATTTGATTATTACTTAATTTTTTCCTTTCTTCTTTAATCATACATGTCAACTTTTCCATATCGTCTATTGTGAGTAAACAGATATATTCATAGTACGATATTACTTCATAATTTAAATTTTTTCTTTATTTATGGCTACAGAAACTCGAACTATCTAAAAGAATACGTGTGTTCTGATCTCATTTGATAGTTACTCACCTCAGTATTCACATTTAATTTTGTTGTTTAATTTATTATTGTTTTAATCTATCTTTATTTGCACTACTAAATTATTTTTAACTTTAACAAGAGATAGGGACAACTACTACTACATAGCAAGTTTGAAGATGATTTCACTGTAAAACATTTTCACACTCAACTGAAAACTACTTTTATATAATTTACCCGATGAGAATGAGACACATAAACACAGCCATTTTTATAAATTTTGTTAGTTTCCAATTTTGTTCCTATCTTATCGTTTTGCACAAAAGCATGAGGCTCTCCTCCTAATTAGATTATATATTTTTCTTTCTTTTTGTCAGTAAACTTCTCATTTCATCAACTTTTCCAAAATGAAATTAGGGAGATTTTCAATTAGTCCCTATGTTTTGATTAAATATTTTTTTTAATTGCGAATGCATTTTTATTCTCCATCATATCTGAAGTTTGAGAAAATCATCAAACCGGTCCTTCTAACTGAAAAATTAATGGTCAACTATGATGAAAAATGATAAAAGACCAAAGTACTTTTAATCATCTCATTTTGTTTCCCTAAAATAAAATAAAAGTAAACATATTTCAACTGTCTATCTTTAATATGGATGATGGAGGTAAATAGATTATTATTAAAAAAAAAAAAATCTCTATTGTCTATCTATGAGACGAACAATGGAGATCAAAATTAAGTAATTTAAAAAAAACAAACAAACAAACAAATTGACAAATTAAAGGGTAAAAAAAAAAAAGAAATACCTTAGATTAAATAAATGCTCCAAATCTATTCTATCTAGCACTCTAATTAGCAAAACCAATCAACTCAACCAAAAACACAAAAAAGAAAAAAAAAAACCAAAAACAAAACAAAATTCTAATAAAAGTTTTTTTTGAAAAACACACTATCTATTCATTAGCAATTATAATGACGTGCTGGACTTTTCTTGATTGTGGCTAGTGTTTGTAGTGGTCAAAAATTTTCATCCAAAATGAAAGCCTAAATCTTGTTGTAATAGATTGGCCTAGTACGCCGATCGATCTAGACTAATGGCCCAATACATGTTACAAGAGGATAGCTCAGCAACTTAATTGATCCAGACTAAACAAGGTTTGTTTCCTTAAATGGAGATTGATTGCTCTTAATGAATGAAGTTTAAATCAATTGTAACGGAAATTACATTAACTCTGTAACCGACATGACATTAACCATAACATTTATTTTGTAACCGATATGTCATTAACCATGACATTTATTTTGTAACGGACATTGCATTTATTCTATAATAAATGTCTATAACACCTTTTCCACCTATTAATAGAGGCTTCATTTGAAGCCTAAAGCTAACCTACCTTACTTGCTCATTTCTTACAAGCTACTTGAGGTTTCTCTTTTTTCTCTCTTGTGTCTTCATTCTTCCACTCTAGATTTAGAGTTCTTGTATGATGGATTCAGTGTAATGGCGTGTAGGTACATGTGTAGGAAAGGTTTTGGTTAAGAAAGACTTGGTATTTAACTGTGTCCATTGTGACCAATCTCTCTTTCTTGGGAACTTACCTGATATATTATTCACAGTCTATTTGCATTATTCTATTATATGGGATTTTGCCTACTAACATTAATATCTCTGTGTTTCTACTCAATTCAATCTTCGGGTCAAGACAGACAAGACTCTAACAGTCTTCCGTCTGTCTCTTTCTCCGGCACACTCCCTCTAGTCTAACGACGTTTGACAATTACTATACTCTCGTACATTACGATCAATTTACTAACTTGAGCGTCGGAGTGTTTTCGGTCGGCACCCCATCGATGTCAAGATCACCCGCGTTCTATTTGTTTGATTTGTCCAAGACGCAGATTGCTAGGTTCCAAGAAAGTTGACCAATGAGGCCCGCTCAAAGTCAATATGTTGTAGAATTCACTCACTATAGTGTTAACAAAGGTCATCAAAGTTATCGGTTGGTGGATAGGTGCAATTTTAGCGTTAGGTGGTTTGGGTTGAATTGACATGGGATTTGATAAACGCAACTTGAATAGGTTTAGGTTTTAATGAGTGCAATTTGAATGGATTGTTGTCGGTCATTCCCTATCATTGTCAGTCATCTAAGGCTTGATTGGTTCTGGTTCGAACCAAATGAAAAACCCATTTGGTTTGAATCTATATGGTTTGAACTAGATAAATAATCCATTTGGTTTGCTTTCATAATGAGCAAATGAAAAACCTATTTTGTTTGAACTAGACAATTGAAAAGAGAGAGAGACAGAGGAAGAGCTAGATAAGAGAAAGTGAGAAAGAGTTGGTTGCTCATATATGTCACGTATTAACCTCGAATCTTAAATATTGTAGTTGGATCATTTCCTATCAACTTAAACTTTTGAGTATGATGGTAATTAACATGATATCAAAACTTAGAGGCCTCTGGTTCAAACCCTTTCTCTCTCATTTATCTTAAATTCTTGTTACACATATTAAAATAATAGGGGGCGTTTGTAATAACTAATAGAATTATTAGATTTGTGTACAATCAATTACGAGAGAAAAAGACATATAGGGTTGGTTACTAGAAAAGGGCTTTGATTATTTATGTACAACTTTATGCATTCGATGGTCGATCTGGTGATGGAACCAAATCGACAAATGATCTGGCTCCTCCAAATCGTTTAATATCTTCATTGCGTGATAGAGGTGCGACCAGCTTCGACCCCCATTATTGGCGATAGGGGTCGATTGTCCGTCAATGGAGATGGAGATATCTCTATTTGTATGTTGATAGCTGGTAGGGTGGAGATCCAGATTGGATTCTCATTGTCTATTTATATGGATGGACAACAACCATTAATTTTTTTAAAAAAATAAATTTTGCTTATTTTAACCCTAGTTTTTAATTTATTTACTCTTTTCTTATTTAATCTCCATCATCCATCACAACTTTAATGGATGGTGGAGATCTAAAGACTTTTTTTGTTAATTTTGAATAGCTAGTGTAAAAAAAAAAAAAAAAAAAACAAAAACAAGAAACCAAAAACAAAACAAAACAAAAAAACAAAAATACTCTCTCATATGTTAAGTTTGACTAACTGTCAATTAATGGAAAGATCAATTTAATGAATTTTTCAAACTTTAGGAAGAATAGGAACTAAAAATGGATTGTGAGTAAAAAAATGATATTTCATCAAAACATTTGGACTACAATGAAAATCTCCCAACAAATTAAAGACAAAATTTTTTTTTCTAATATTTAAAAAAAAAAATTGCAATACTTTTTAAATTAATTTTTTTATCTGAAAAATAATTTTGAGAGACCACGTATGGTGATCATCACAACAACATAAATATATAATTTGATATGAAATTAATATATATATATATATATGTTTGTGTATGTATGGATAGGGGATACCTACCAAAGGGGTAGGACATTAATAATGTCACATAATTAGAACATGTAACCAGTTTACTTTCCACATTAAAATGAAGCTAGAAAGGGAGGGCATGGCCACTTGGCCAGTGCCACACACCGTTGTTTTGTCGTGGCCACTCAACTTATAATATCTCCTCCCCACTTGCTTTTCTTCACAATCTCTCCAAGCGTGGAAACTAATTTACCCAAAAACAGATGAATATCATTGTCAACCTCTCACTAATCAGTATTGTACCATATGCCAGGTGTTTAACTTAGAATTTTTTTAAAAAATTATTATAATACATCAATACCCGGCCCTTCACTTTAAATCTCTTTTTTAACGATAATTAATAATTACATGATTCAATCGAAGATACAGGATTTGTGTAACCAGTTTGCCTATTATTAATAAGATAATAATGGATTTTATATTGGCAATACGAGGCTGATCTAGTAGTATATTTTTTTTTATTTATTCATTACCATTTAATTTGTGAGTTCAAATCATGTCTTCTTCTTTAAACCTTCATTGGAAAAAATAAATCCATACTAATTATATTGAATAATAAGAGGTATTTATGGTTAACTATGAAGTTGATGACATTAACTATGAATAAATTCACGAGAATATATATGTGTATATATATATATCAACAAATTTCAATTGATTTGAAAGTTTAAGTCACATTTACGATGATCTATCTTGTTTTATTATTCAAATTTAAAAACACAAAATTATAATTTCACCTCTGGTAGAGTTTAGCTTTGCATCATATTCAGTCGATATCTTGTGTGCATAAACTTGACAACTCAATCCAACTCAATAATGGTAACAGTACCAATAGTATCCATCCAACATGTAATGACAAGTCCTGTGAACAATAATGCCACATCCATATACAATCCTGGACCATTAAATTCGTATGAGTCAATAATTAATGTGTACCAAAATAAAAGGCTAAAAATGAAGTCTACTTCACCATTATATACAAGTTGGCAGAAAGGTGGCAGAAAGCTGCTGGGGTCCTCATAAAAATTGATACTGCCAAAATATCTAACCTGTACATGTTTCCTTTGTTTTAATTAATTGTCATGAGAATTAACTCCTGGGATTTTTGTTTTTGTTTTACTTTAAATTATTTTGTTGGCTTGATATTGGTGTGTTGCTTTTGATCTTTCATTTTCTTGGTACCTTTCATGGTCAAGGCATCATTTCATTTGACATTATTGGAGGATTTTCAGCTACGAGGTTACATTTCCAGTAAATGACAAAAAAAACAAAGAAGTTGAGGAAGAGTTGTTGATTAATGGATACAATTATTATCCCTTGTCCGAAAATCATGTTTTCATATCTATCATCTGTGTGTTAGGCAGCCCAGCTAAACTTTGTTAAAAAAGTAATAGAAGAAGCTGAGAAATTTAAAAAGTGTTTACTTGTTCAATATATATATATATATATATATCAAATATTGAATGCTTTTATAATCAGATATACCTGATTTTAAAAAGTAAAGACCAACTAATCAAATTTATCCATTGTATTCTCTCTCCTAAAATAATTCATTTCTCTTATTTAATTTAAATACAATGGATGAATTTGATTTATTAGTCTTTACTTTCTAAAATCAAGTATACCTGATTTTAAAAACTCTAATCAAATGTTTCTCTACATAACATTATTTAATTATTTTTATTTTTAAAATGCAATTTTCTCTATTCGAGTATGCTCATACAAGATTGTACAGCTTCGGAAGGAAATGAATTGTTTTATGATAATGTCTGTTAAGTTAATTGTATAATTAAATTTGAATAATTAATTAAATATGTATTGACTAAATCTTATCATTATATATATATATATATATATGAAATTCTAATATCACTGAATTGTTCTTCAAAGAATAACGAAAAACACAGGACCTAAAAAATTCAAATTTTATTCGTGGATCGGTTAAAGTTTGAAAAAACTTCATTTTAGTCCGAAGATTTTAAAAAATATCAAAATTTTAAATATTTTTTAAAAACAACTTTTTTAAACCCTAACTTTTTCAAAACTCTTCAAAATAGTTCAATTCATCAATCAAATGACAGTAAAAAGAGATGAAAGAAAACAAAATGACTCATTTGCCCTCATTTCATTTTGGATATAATTATTAAATTACCGTTTTACCCTTAATTAAATACAAATATTATAATTGAATAAATAAATATATAATTAAAAATTTTTATTTAATTAGAAAAAAATAATTAATAATTAAAAAAATCTAACTTCCCTATCATCCACAGACCAAACAACCAAAATCTCTCTCTCCCCCTATCTCTCTTCAGACAGTGTTCTCCTTCTTCTTCTCCAATCTTTTTTCTCTTCTTCTTCTTCTTCATCTCCCCTTTCTCCTTTCCAACCTCAAGTTCTGGGTTTGATGGAACCTAAAACCAAAGACTGGTTCAGTCTTTGGTTCTAGGTTCGATCAAACCCAGAAACAGAGGGTTCTGGGTGATCGAACCTAGAAGGTTCTGGGTTCGATCACCTAGAACCAATGGGTGAAATCAATCGAAACCTAGAAGGTTTTAGGTGAGATCGAAACCCAGAACCTTCTACGTTCGATCTCACCCAGAACCAAAAGGTTCTGGGTTTCAATTGAAACCCATAACCTTTTGGGATCAATGGTTTTAGGTGAGGGTGAAATCGAACCCAAAAGGTTTTGGGTTTCGATCTCACCCAAAAGGTTTTGGGTTTCGATCTCACCCAAAACCTTCTGGGTTTCGATCAAAACCTAGAACCTTCTAGGTTCAATGGTTTTAGGTGAGGGGTGAAATCGAACCTAGAAGGTTCTGAGTTTCGATCTCACCTAGAACCTTTTAAGTTTCGATCTCACCTAGAACCTTCGAAACCCAGAAGGTTTTAGGTTTCGATTGAAACCCAGAACCTTCTGGTTCTGGGTGAGATCAAACTCAGAAACCTTCTGGGTTTCGATTCTGGTTGAGGTTGGTGTGTGTGGTTGTGTTGTTTGGGGTTGTTGTTTGAGGTTGATCTTAGCATCTGACAGATTTTTGTTGGGTTGGAGTTTGAGGTTGCTGGGTTTATTTTAATCCAGTTGTTTAAGGTTGTTGTTTGAGGTTGATCTTGTTATGTGAATCTAAGCTTTTCTTTTTAATTTTCTTAAATTTTTTGTAATTAATTTTAATGAAGTAATTAATTAAGTTTTTTTTTTTTTAATTATTTTAAATTTTTTATATGTTTAAAATCTCAACTATCTACGTGTCACAATCTTAGTCTCTCACACGAAAAGACTATATTACCCTTTCATCCAAACTATCTGTTATAGTTGACCCTCAATTGACTGACGGTTTGGATTATTTTGAAGAGTTTTAGAAAAGTTAGGGACTAAAAGAGTTGTTTCTAAAATATGTTTAAAATTTTGATATTTTTTGAAACCTCAGAGACTAAAAGGAAGTTTTCCCGTTAACGTTTTACATCATAGTTTTAACTATCAACAAATAAATATCTAGTATATATATGAAATTATAACATCATTGGAATTGTTCTTCAAGGAATAAAGAAAAATAAAGGACCTAAAAAGTTCAAATATTATTCTTGGATCAGTTTTACATCAAAGTTTTAACAATCAACATATAAATGTCCAACATACATATATATTTCAAGGGGTAAGATCGGAGAACACAAGTTTTAACACAAATTTTGACACAATTTGTTGACCATTGGATAAGGAGGGTTTTAATGGTTTAGATTTACTCACATCACTACATACAACTCTATTTTATACTCTATATAAATGTTTTCTCTCTTCTCTCTCTTCATTATTACACTATCTCTCCTCCATTCCATTAATATTAAAATCTCAATATTTAAATTATTTATTTCTCACCCAATCCAATTATATTTAAAAACCTATCAAGAAAATTAAAAAAAAAAAAAGCTGCAATTGTTTTTTTTTTTTTTAACTTGATAAATTTATTATTTAAATGATTATTTATTTTTTAAAATAGTGTAAACAAAGCAATCTTTAGTAAGAAAATTTTCACTACCACTAAAAAAAAAAATCTTATTTCAAAAATAATTTCTAATCAAAATAAGTAAAATAGATTTTATTCCAAAAACACAAAATACTTAACCAAAAAAAAAAAAAAAGAGACCGTCATTAAATTATTTCCCAAGTAAACTTAAAACACAAAACCACTCTTGTCAGTTGTTGCCACCATTGACACCCATCAACCATCAGAGTCTCTTAATGTAAAAGCTGCAAACTTTAAACTTTTTGATTAAGTGTTTTGTGTTTTTGGAAAATAAAATCTATTTTACTTATTTTGGTTAGAAATTGTTTTTGAAATAAGATTTTTTTTTTTTAGTGGTAGTGAAAATTTTCTTACTAAAGATTGCTTGGTTTAAACTATTTTAAAAAAATAAATCATCATTTAAATAATAAATTTATCAAGTTAAAAAAAAAAAAACAATTGCAGCTTTTTTTTTTTAATTTTCTTGATGGGTTTGTAAATATAATTGGATTGGGTGAGAAAAAAATAATTTAAATATTAGGATTTTAATATTAATGGGAGAAATGAGAGATAATGTAATAATGAGAAGAGATAGTGGAATAATGAAGAGAGATGGAGAGATGGTGTAATAATAAAGAGAGGGGAGAGATAGTGTAATAATAAAGAGAGAGGTGAGAGAAAATATTTATGTAGAGTGTAAAATGGAGTTGTATGTAGTGGTGTGAGTAAATCCAAACCATTAAAACCCTCATCATCCAATGGTCAACAAATCGTGTCAAAATTTATGTCAAAACTTGTGTTCCCTGATCCTGCCCCATATTTCAAATATACATATATGTATATATAATCTAACATATATATTCCAAATATATATGTGTGTGAAATTCTAATATCCTTAGAATTGTTCTTCAAGGAATAAAGAAAAAATTTTAATATTATTGGAATTGTCCTTCAAGGAATAAAGAAAAAATTATAATATCATTGGAATTGTTCTTCAAGGAATAAAGAAAAAATGGGGGCCTGAAAAGTTTAAAATTTTATTCTTGGAGTCAATTTCACGTCATAGTTTCAACTATCAACGTATAAATATCCAACAATTGCGTTTCGATTGCTCACATAAAAGTTGAAAGAGCCTTCTCTCTCTCTCTCTCTCTCTCTCTCTCTCTCTCTCTCTCTGTGTGTCTTCTGTTGATTATCACTGCAAACCGGCCCAACCCTAAACTTGAGATCGAACCCTTTCTACAGTTAAATTTTCACCGATTTTAAAAAACAATAATTATATGATGTCGAAAAAGTAAACACAACTGATCTTAGTAACTCAATGACTTGTATAAGTAAATTGTACGTCGATCACGAAGTATATTTTATGTGTAATTGACTAATTGTGTTGCTCTTAACGGTAAATTTTTATCAAATCGCAATAAACCTTGTTGGATATATTAAATTATTCACGGATTTTATTAATGTATTATAATTAAGCATCTTTGTGCTTTATGCAGACCAAGACTTGGAATATTTTAATTTACATGATAGGCATGTTAAAGAAGAATTTTCCATGAATTCTTATCTATAAATCGAGTCAGATACATAAAATCAGCATCTCAATATATATATATATATATATATTTTTTTTTTTTTTAAAATCTCAATATTGAATCGAACGATCATTTAATGTTTATTGACCAATTGTTACCATTTAATTCTAGATCTTATTGAATAATCGCTACCCTTTAATTCTTAAAGATAACATCTTTAAAAAGCGAGAACGGTTAGGAAATAAACCTTGCAAAATATGATATTAATGAAATGATAAAATAATACGGGAATAATAACAAAATAAAAAGCAGTTAAAATAACATATAAAAATTAGGTGCTGCAGATCTTCACTAGTATTTACAAACATGGAGCCCAAATTTCAATTATATCGAAAATAATAATAATTCTCTAACACTTAAGAACCTCACTTTTCACTCAGAGTGTTACACCATTTTTTTTCTCTCAATTCTGGGATACATTAAATAACGAGAGGAAAGGCCTTTATATAGACAACTCTAGTCAACCCCTCACTAATACCATTAATTAGTTTCAGTTTTAATCACACATCACACTGCCAAAACAAAGAATTATTAAGTTTTCTGATTTTGTATATAATTGATTTAGTGCATGTTTTAGGAATCAGTTTCTTGATATTAGGAATCCACCAACTATAAGAACTTACATGAATAATTTGAAGTGTTCGTGTTCAAAGAATTCTATACTTGAATTTACAAAATAGACATGTACAAAGGAGAATAGTATTGAATTTGTATCATAAATCGAATCGATGAAATCAATAAATAATTGATTGGAACAATCATTACCGTGCAATTTTAATCGTGAAAAAACTTTCTTAAAGAAGAATTTATATTAACAACTTATAGTGTCTGTTTCTAAAGGGTCTATTTCTAAAGGGTGTTATATAATGTAGTTGGGCGATAACTTCACTGGTTATAGTGTCTGCTCCTGAGCAAGTGATGTACGGTTCTACACCCAAATAATATATCTCCCACCATTTAATATGTGGGTCTTTCCCCCACTTTGTGTGAGTCCCTCCCCCCGCCCACCTTTGTGTGGGGTCCTCCCTCTTGTATGGGATCATCTACCCCTCGAGTCACATCCAGAGTCAAATCTCATATAGTTTCAGTTGATCTATGCATTTGTTCTAGCCTTAAAAAAAAAAAAAAGAAAGAAGGTGTTGTATAATATTGAAGTGCTAAGGGTGTTCTATACAATATTGTTGTAGCCTGTAGGTGTCCCTAATAGATAGATTAGTTTTGGGTTTAGTCAATGACTTGATTAGATATCACTTTTGCCAGAGGTGTCTTTTTTCGAATCCTACCACGTAATGAAATTTGTACTAGTCATATGTTATTTGACCAGCTGGTTGGTTTTTGAAGTGAGAATTTGTTAAGAGAACTTTATAATTATGTATCAAACTCTTAATTGATATATTAAAATTTCAGGTCTAATGGTTATCAAACACTTCTTTCTATCCAAAACTTTTAATTTTCTTTTTTGAGAAAAAAGAAAATGGACCACTTCTATTTCTAGGTCGTGGCATTCATGGAAATGGTGGTCCAACTGCATAACCTAGACCAAGTGAACGACGTTAATTTATAAGAGTCTGAATCTAGCAAAAGCTATAATGGCTCGTTTTCAACTTCAATTTGTGGACCAATCCCTCACATATGGACAAGATCATTAGATGCTCCAGTAAATGCATGACTCACATTGTTAGGTCCTGAAAAGACAGCCAGCCATGATGTGGTCAACCACACATGCATGACCATCCAGTGATGAAATGTAACCAACCGCAATCAAACACGGTGCCAGAGAAGTAATTATTTTCCTGGAAACTATATTACTGGTTATGTTGGGATTTTCTTGTTCCTCTGCTAACCCAAGACCAGGCAAGAAAGATCTATTTTTTGAGTACCATATCATTCATTTTATTTCTTCAACATTTGGTTTCAACATCGGATTGTACATATAATGGTGTGTTTGCCTCAAATTTGTACAAGGAAAATCATGTATTATAATATATATATATATATATATTTATATGTTATGCACACACAATGTAAAAGTAGGTTGTAATTAATTACTGCTGTACCGATCTCAACTCAACATGCTAGAAGTCAAGCCCCAGCCCAGCCTCCATTCAAACTTTTTTTTTTCGAAACATAAATAAGCTTCGAGCAAGATTAGGCTACGTTTGACTAGGGCTAATTATGACCAAACTAGTTTACTTAACGCAAACCTTAGCTATGCCTATAACTAGCTAATTTTAGTAATTTTGAGTAATTCTCTCCTAATCTTAGTTTTGAAGACATACTAATTTAATTTAACTTACAGTCAATTGAATTAAAGTGCTATTAATCAATAATGCTAGACTTTTCATTTTTCATTTCCAATTATATCCTAACTAATGATGTGACGGTTGATAAACAAATACACATTAAAAATTATTAATTTCAATTGTAAAATGTATTTGTTTTATTATCACATCATTAACAGATATGCATAACGATATAAAAGATTAGATATTTAGTACTATTGAATCTAAATTGAGTCATTTCATAGCACTTTTTTTTGGAAAGAAGGTTGAGTTTGAGCTAAAATTTTTTACTTATGTTTGTTTTTCATTCTACCTAAGATGTGATCGGATCGTTTATTACTGATTAGGTGGAGAAATTTTAAATTCACTCATAAATTTAAGAGTTTAATAGACTTTTCTTTCAAATTCGTGATAGAGATTCAAATCTTACCATACATATTTACCCATTGTTAGAGATTCTCACAAGTGAAGTAGGGAAAGATAGGATAAAACCCACATTGAAAACATAAAATCAAGAGTTGAGTATGTATATCTCAACTAATGTTTTGAGTTATACATTAAGAAAGTCACAAGTATTACAATTGTGAAAAGGGGAAACTTCATTTTCATTCTTGAGGTATCGGAAACTATGTCTTTTTAAAATAGCTATTTTCCTCCCTGATATTTTAAAAACACATCAAAAATGTCCCTACTGTCAATCATCTGATAGTTACACGAGAAGATAAATTTAGGTGGGAAGGGTATTACAGCCTTTTTGTGAGAAGAGTTGGGATGACGACACATGTATGACTGAGATTAAAATAAATATATATATATATTCATTAAAATAAATTTTTAAAATTAATCAATTAATTAAAATTTTAAAAAAAAAAACCGTAACCAAATCAACGACGATTCGGTTCATCACTAGATCATCACGATCTAGAACCCACCACCTGCAAAACCAAAAAAACACAAAAAAACAAAAAAAAACAAAACAAAAAATCGAAAACAAAAAACGAAAAACAAAAAACAAAACAACACCACAACATCAAAATCAACCAAAATTGACTTTCAAAATCCAACCACAAACCCAGATGATACTAAACCAAATCATCTCCAGCCCAAACTCACACTAAGATCGTCTCCAACCTAAATCTCATTCGACTTCGACAAAATGTATATGATAAAAATCTTTGTTCCAAATTCTTCAAACCTATTTGTCAATCTAAATTTGAAGTGTTTAAACTCAGATCTTCATCTAAGTTTGAAGTTGTTCCAACCTAGATGACAATATGGGATTTAACCTAGATCGTCATCTAGGCTCGATGTGGATCTTTGAACCCAGTTCATTGTAATTGTTTGTGGTCTTCGATTTGGGCTATTGGTGGAGTCTCACACGATAGAGACTCACATTTGATGGAGGCTTGGTCTCCTCTTGGCCTAATGGAGATAGGGTGGGTGTTGTTTTGTAATGGTTGGATGCGATGGGGTCGGATTCAAATGAAGTTTGGATGGTTTTTTGTTGTGTTGCAACAAAGATAGGGAGACGAAGGATGAAGGTTGCATTTGGGTTAGATGAAGATTAGGAGGTGTTTTGTGGTGGTGGTTTATAGTGATGGCATCTGGGTTCAACAACCCAAGGTGCTCCAATGAAGATTTAGGTTCCAAATCTTCAATCTCTTTTTTTATTATTATTATTATTTCTATTTTTTGCAATAATTTTTTGAAATTAGGGTTTGATGGTGGGTTGATCAATGGGAGGTGGAGATCCCTCTAGATTGGATCTCCACATCCCTAAAAGAATTTTTTATTTTAGTTTATTTGGTTCAATTTTTTTTCCTTGTTTCATCTCTACGAACCACCTCAAAAGATGAGTGGTAGAGCTTCACTATTAAATTAATTTTTTTATTAAATTAATAAAATTAATTTTGGTTCATAAGGGCAAAACGATCATTTTTATATTTTGGTTGAAGTGACGGGTAATTGAGTCTTTTCCATTTTTTTATTTGGTTTAACAATCAATTGACTAATGGTAAAGACTACTTTGAAGTGTTTTCAAAACATTAGAAAGGAAAAAAACTGTTTTAAAAAGACATTTAAAATTCTAATAGTTTTCGATACCGCAAGAATGAAAATAAAGTTTTCTCTTATAAAAAATCTACCAATACTATATGCGTGGATTGGTTTTCACCCCTTATTATAAGAGTATATATCACTCTGAGTTAAGATGAAAAATTGTACTATGCGTATGGATTAATTTTCTCCTCTAATAATGAAATTAAATATCATTAGTTGAGTGTGTTAAAAAAAAAAAAAAAAAAAAAAGATATAACCATTTGAGCCTAGATATCACTCTTTGAGCCATACATTTAATTGCACATAAAAAATTATAAATATTACAAGTATATGGTTTCTCCCCTTATTAAAAAGAAAGTCACAAGCATTACAATTGTGAAAAATCTAATAGTATTGTATGTGTGGGTTAGTTTTCTCCCCTTATTATGAGAGTATATATCACTCTTCGAGCTAAAATTAAAAACTAATAATAATAAATAAATAGCACTATGTGTGTGGGTTAGTTTTCTCCTCTTACTATGAAATTAGATATCACTTTTTGAGCCTAAATATCACTCTTTGAGCCATACATTTAGTTACACAAAAAAAATTATAAATATTACAAGCATATGTTTTCTTCTCTTATTATGAAAGTAGATATTACTTTTTAAGTTCTACATATAATATAATGTACATATAAAAAGTCACAAATAATCCTTAGATAAAAAATTACTAGCACTATTATATGGATTAGTTTTCTTCCCTTATTATGAAATTGGATATCACTTTTTGAGCCTAGATTTAACTCTTTGAGTCATACATTTAATTACACATAAAAATTATAAGTATTACAAGTATGTTTTCTCCTCTTATTATGAAAGTATACATTATTTTTTTCAGTTGTACACATAATTAATGTACACATGAAAGGTCACAAATAGTACATGTATGCTTAAAAGGTCGCAAGTAATACAAGTATGTGTTTTCCATATTACAAAATTATATATCACTTTTCAATTCATACATGTAATGCACACATAAATAGTTATAAGTATTAGAAAAATTATGAAAAATTTAACACAAATATGTGTGTGGAGTAGGTTTTCTCCACTTATTATGAAAGTAAATCTCACTCTTAGAGCCATACAAGTAACTATGTAACAAGTAGATTTAACTTTTTATTATGAAAATAAATATTAATTTTCAAGTAGTATATGCAATGTGTAATCTCAGTAAATGTTGGATTACTTTAAATTATATGTGTGAAATAAAAAAAAATTAGGGAAATTTTTACTAGAAATGAAAGAGATTTTTTTTTTTTCAAAAGTATATATATATTATTTGTTTTGGACTGAAAAAATAAGGTAACCAATTTAAAATAAATAATCCATTATTATATGTTGGAATATAGAAACAACTACGATACTGAAATTGTAATGTTAGGAGGTAATTATAAGAAAAAATTATCCATAAATTTTCAATTTTTATGGATCTTGGATTTGAATCTAATGACTATTTTTCATTCCAACAACACTTGTTGTTTTGACAAGTTAGTATGACTCATGTGCCCTCAAATTCGATAGAACATTCAAACATTAGGGATAATAATGGGTTAGATAGGGGCCAGATTAGCCCTCCTTAAACCCAACCCGTGACTAAAACAGGTAACCACTTTTCGTCCCAAAGTCGAACCTTTTGGGATGGGCCACACTAAACCCAACCCATTTTGACCCAATGCAATTATAATAAGTCACTAAATTTATATTAACCTAATCTTTATTTCAATTTAACATCGAATCTAATTAATTATCAATATATGGTTCATGGAAAACATAAATTCATTCAATACAAACACCAAAACAACAACTACTCCACAACAATGTTCCATTATATATACTAAAATAATAACTAATACATAATAAAAGTTTCATAACAAAATAATAATAATAATAATGTGTACTAAGAATATAATAAATACGTTAATAGGATCAGATTGGATCGAATCAAAGTTGTGTGATCCAAACCTAATTCGACTATAAAATCAATCAAATCTAACCTGGAACTCGGATTCAATGCTCTAAACAAATTAGGGTCCATCGATTTGGATCAAATTGGGGTTTTTTCCATCCTAGTTGTATACGAAAAGGTAAGATGTTACAATATCAAATCACGCGCTTTGCTGCACATGAATCCACGCTCTCTTCAATTATGTTTTCGACCGTTCATGCAATAATAGTTCAACACGTCGACAACACTCGGACACTTGTCCACGCGCTTCACGAAAAGGATGACACCTTTAAAGCAAATAGCTGAGGCGCATTTAAAATGTAGAAACAAAGATGTGGGCGGATGTAATGCAATGTCGTACATATATGTATAGAAAGAAAACCTAAAAGCAATACTATAGAGGGAAAGCGCATAAAAGAGGAGAGAGAAAAAGAATAGTCGGTGTTTAAGAGAGAGAGTGAGTTAGAGCGTGAGAATAAAAGTGCATCCCTAAAAAGGAAACGCCAAATGAGTAGTTTGTCTCCTTAATGAATTATGAAAGCGATCAATCACTTAACGGTAAAGAGTCGATGCCTTAATGCCCCCACAAACAAGTCCTAGTTATAGTCATAGTCACACACACTCTCCTCAATAAAATAACAGTATACCAAAAATAATATTATCTTTCTTTATCTTTATTTCTTTTTTAGAACAAGACATAGATATTCATCTAACATTGAAAAAATATACCAAATATTCACTCAATCAAAAGAAAAGAAATCTCATAAATAGAAACCCTAATGAAAATAAAGTAAAATTCAAGTGCAATATTTGTTTTGGGTAAATATAATTTTTGTCATTATATTTTGGGAAAATATCAAATTTTTAACTATATTTTGAAAACGTATCAAATCTTCCTTAAAGTTTTTTTTTTTAAAAAAAAAAATATATTAAATTAGTCCCTTCCATCGGTCAATTGATGGTCAAACCTAACAAACAGCATGGAAAGACTCTTTTGCACTTATTCTCTATTAGAACAAATGGAAAGACCATTTGGTCCTTATTTAAAATTAAATATTACAATGTAATTTGACAAAAATGCCCCTTACCTTTTGGATTAATAATTAATGATGAAAATGCTTTTATTTTATTTTTAAAATTATTTATTTTTTTAATTAAAATGACAATAATTTTTAATTTTTAAAATAATTAATGATGAAAATTAATTTTTAGAATTATTTAATTTAATTATTGAAAAAAAATTAAAACTTAAATAGATAAAATTTTGACTCCATTAGGGGAGATCCAGATCAAATCTCTACCATTGATGAAAATGTAGTGTTGACGGATCTTCCATCAAGGGTGGAGATCCGATCTGGATCTCCATGGCCTCACCAATATAACACCCCCTACCCGTCCTTTCATCAGACGATTCCAAATGGCACTACAGTCATATCTTTGTTACTAAATCTTTAACTATAAATCCGTATATTCATTTTATTTTACATCAAATTACGAAATAAAAAAAAAAAAAAAAAAAAAACTTTACAAACAATACAAAATCCTTTTATTTCAAACAAAAAAATTGCCAGAATTTCCCCTGAAATTCAGACTTTCCCAATCTGTTACAAATCAACATATTCATTTCCAAAGCATTTCTTCCACAACCAATAATCAACAATTGGAACCAACCACTGTTTGGCTCATCATTTTCCATATACGCAACATTATCCCAAAATATATTCACATTGGTTTTCTTCACAAAATTCCACATTTAATTTAAAATATATATATATATATATATGCATGCCCATGTATAACAATTGAAATTGTTATACTCAAAACCAAATATAATATATGCACTCAAAAATAAATACGGAATGATGGATGGATGAAAGTGACTCAATGAACTTGTTGTAGATCAATTTCTCTTTAAATCTTCACCCTTCTGATTTAATCTTCTACCTGCGCGCGAAAATGCCAACGCGCTAAGCATTTTTACTTAGTGGGTGTACACTAAATTTAAAAATATAATTTTTGAATATAAACATTTTCACATCATAAAAATAAACATTTTTCAATTCCAAATCATTTATCAAGTCATTATACACAATTGAAATTCACATCAAACATATATTAAATAATTTGTCTAAAACAATTTCCATTGCCCATTGTAGATACTAGTATGATACCTTGGACTGGAAAAACGGGCTCTCCAGTATCGGACACTCGGTGCCTACCCGTCGGATTGCATTACACATATATAAAAATAATCATTTGGAACCGGACACTCGGTGCCTCTCAAGGTCCCTAAATTAATGATTTTTATTTTATTTCAAACGTATCGGCGTAGTACTGCTATAATAACTCTATTAGCATGTCAAATTCCAATCCTCACCTACCAATACTCAGGTTTACTATGACTCATTTCATATTTCAAATCAATACATTATTATAATCACCATTTCGTTTCAATTAAAAGATTTCCATAAATCATTCCAACCAATTTCATTTGATATCCAATTTCACATTTAAATCACATAGTCATTCAAAAACACACGCATTCAAACATAGTTAATAAATCGATGTGATTAAACCATTCAAATCAAAATATTTAACATAGATTTGTTCATATAATTAAAAATAAATTTCAAATGAAATGTACACCAACCTTTTTGCCACTTTTTTTTTCTTGATTTATTTTTCAACGGAAGCTCACACTTTCTCCTTTCCTTTTCCTAGGCTTCCTTGGGCTACCTCCTCTCCTGGATTTTTAAGAACACATAGATACTCAATAAAAGCTCATTCCTTAATTTAAAATGCATGATTTACTAATCGTAATGATCCAAATATTTCCAAATCTCACCAAACTCCTTTAAAACCTATTTGACCTTTTAAATTTAATCTTCAACTTTTAATAATCTCAATACGCCTAATTAAACTCGTTAGGGTCATCAGAACACTCAACGGATGCATTATGGGTCAATTTAAGGAATTGCCCTTCAAACTAGTTTAGCGCGCGTTTTGATTTCTCTTTAAATTTTTAACATATTCTTGATTTTCTAAGCTCCCAATATACATAAATCCATTTATTTTTCAACTCATATTTACTCAAAACTAACCAACAATTAAATTGTAACACAATCCACTTCGAATCAACTTAATCACTAATAAAATCATCAACATCAAGTTTAAACAACTCACCCCTTTTCTTACTCGCGAAACCACCCTCTTTCTCCTCGCGTTGACTTCATTTCAGGACTAATTTTGGGGCGGTTTTGGTGGTGGACCGGGCTGGTTTCGAGTTGTCATTCTTCCTCCTCTTTCTCCTCCTCACGATCCTCTTTTCTCCGATCGATCTCTCCTTCTCTTGTGTCTCTGTTTTGGTAGCTGTTTGGTCGCGTTTGGGGTCTGATTTCGAGCTGAAATCAAGCTTGATTGGAGCTGAAATGGACGTGGATCAGCTGCACTCAATGTCGGGTTCTGCTGGAGATCGAGATGGTAGCTCGTCGATGTCGTCCTTCTCGATCGGTGATCTGTTCCGATCGAGTTCTGCTTCGGTTCAGGTTCACGTCAACGGTGGATCTGCTCGATTTTGGCGTCGCTCGGTCACGACTGGCTTGCGGGTTGGTTAGCTCGGCGACGGTCGGTCGGTGATGGTGGCGTCTTCGTCGACAACTTCTTCTCATTCTTCTTCTTCTTCTTCTTCTTTTTCTTCTGTTCTTCTTCTTTCCTCTTCTTCTTCTTCTTCTTTCTCTTCTTCTTTCGTTCGACGAGTTGACTTGGTTTCATTTTTTTTTTTAGTCAACCAACTTTTTGGCATCTATTTTCCTTCCCAAACAAATCTTATAATACTCATTTCGTCCCTTAAAAATTTCATTCTCATGCCTTAAATTTTACCTATATTTTAGTTTAACCACAAAAATCAAATCTTATCTTTAAGGGCGAATTGCACAAACCTCCCCTGAGGTTTGACGAAATTGCACAAATATTACGACATTTGGGTAACTCGCACGAACACTACCTGAGGTTTCAAAAACTTTATACGAACCTCCCCTGTCATCAGTCAACAACGGTTAAACCCTTATGGTCAACGGTTAAAAATATAAAAAGACTAAAATACCCTTCAATAAATTTAAAATTAATATATTATACATTTTTTTATTTAATTTAAAAATAAAACATAAAAAAAAATTAAAAAAACAAAAAAAATGTCTCCATGGGAGACCGATCTAGTCTCCCATGGAGGCTGACCGTCTCCATCGCTGGAGACGACGGCGTTTCCATCACTGGAGACGGTAGCCTCCAACGATGGAGACGACATCATCTCCATCGCTGGAGTAATCTCCAGCGATGGAAATGGTCTCCATCACTGGAGATTACTCCAGTGATGGAGATGTCGTCTCCATCGCTGGTGGAGAGACAACGATGGAGATGTCGTCTCCATCGTTAGAGACATCTCCATTGTAGGTCGTCTCCAGCGATGGAGACGACATCTCCATTGTAGGTCTCTCAACCAGCGATGGACGTTTCCATCGCTGGTCGAGAGACCAACGATGGACGACTCCATCGCTGGTTGAGAGACCAGCGATGGAGACGTCCATTGTTGGAGTAATCTCCGACTCCATCTCTAGTCGAGAGACCAGCGATGGAGACGTCCATCGCTGGAGATTACTCCAACGATGGAGTACTCGATCTCTATCGCTAGTCTCTCTCGACCAGCGATGGATGTCTTCATCGTTGGTCGAGAGACCAGCAATGGAGATCTCTGGTCTCCAGTGATGGAGACGTCTATCGCTGGAGATTACTCCAGCGATGGGGATGTCGTCTTATCGTTGGAGGCTGCTATCTCCATTGCTAAAGACGCCGCCATCTCCAGCGATGGAGACAGTCGACCTCCATGGGAGATCAGATCGATCTCCCATGGGAACATTTTTTTCCTTTTTTTAATTTTTTTTATGTTTTATTTTTAAATTAAATAAAAAAATGTATAATATATTAATTTTAAATTTATTGAAAGGTATTTTAGTCTTTTTATATTTTTAACCGTTGACCATAAGGATTTAACCGTTGTTGACTGACGACAGAGGAGGTTCGTGTAGAGTTTTTGAAACCTCAGGTAATGTCCGTGCGAGTTACCCAAACATCTTAATATTTGCGCAATTTCGTCAAACCTTAGGGGAGGTTTGTGCAATTCACCCTATCTTTAATTTAGTCCTTTGTCACATTAGTAATTACTCAATTTCATTCACCATTTTATCTTTTCGTTTAATCTCCAATCGAGTTCAATTAATATCTAAAAGCTTCCTATATTCTTCAGGTACTTTCATTAATCATTTAGGGTCCCAAAATATCACTTAGGAACTATTACTGGAAAATCCGAAATAGACTTGGGGCTTACAATATATATATTCTCACTTAATCTACGTTTACTTGTCAAATCTCATTAATCATAATAATAATAATAATAAAAATAATATTCATGCATATAAAATTAGGGACTGTTACAACCAATATCAACAATCAAACACCCAATCGAATCATCATGGCCTCACCAACATCTAGTACCAATCAAACCTAAATGACCATTTGGGTTCGAACACCCAACATCACCAATCAAACACCCAGATGAATCTCCACGGCCTCACCAACATCATCAATCAAACACTCAGATGAATCTCCATGACCACACCAACATCACCAATTGTACTAGCACCGAGATTCCTCCACATCATCTTCCTTTAACTTCGTCCATCATTCTGATTTCTCCCTCCTTCAACTGTAGTCACTCCATAATGATATCGTCCCTCCTCCCAAAAATACAAGAATCTGCGTTCGATTGAACGCAAAAATTTTTAGATTCAATCGACCCCAGAATGAAGAAATTGGGTTCAATTGAACCCAAAAATAAAAGACTCCATATTGAAGATACTGGGTTCAATCAACCCAGTTTTTGAAGACGAATTTGTCTTCATCTTCTTCTCTCTAACCTCACCTTATTTCATTTTGAAGAAGAATCTGAAGAAATTGGTTAGAGATGGGGTTGATTGAGATAGAGGCATCTCAATAGATGAGATTTTTAAAAATATATATAATTTTTTATTTGTTAATGTTAAAATTTTTCGATTATTTAATTATTTTTAAAAAGTGTGTTTAATTAATTATATGTGTGCCTTAGGGATATTTTTGTTTTTTGCAAAGTTTTATTTTCCTTTTTTTTGAAATAATTTTTTCTAAATTATTTTGTTCGTACACGTGTTAAGATCTTGGATTGTGATTCGAAATGACAACATTACCCCTACCCACCATGCTGTTTGGTTTGACCATTAATTGACTAACGGGAGGAATTAATTTGATTATTTTTCGAAATTTTAAGAAAGATTTGATATGTTTTCAAAATATAGTTAATATTTCGATATTTTTCCAAATATAGGGATGAAAATGACATTTACCCTTTTTAAAAAAAAAACTTTTACTTTTGACGATTCCTATTCTTTAATTTGTCTTGCATGTCGTCCCCACTTCTCATCATCTTTTTGGAGTCTCGCGTGGTCCAAAATTCTCTACAATTCCACGCCACAAAAAATTTCGTTACACATACATGAATGTATAAAAGCAGATGGAGAGAGTTTAAGTGAATCTGTGCGTATCTGAGCAGTGTTTCGTAGATCCGATGCAAAGGAAAAGTAGCTAATTAAGGAGAGAAGTGCTTATGGGGGTCTATAAGCTACTACAGGACAGAAGCAATTTGTTCTTGCTTTTCTCTTTCTCTAGTTTTCGAGTTTTTTTTGCTTTTTGTTTGGGCTAGGATACTTGGGCGAGTATCAACTGGCATTGGACCCTATAAGTGTTTTCTTTTTCTTTTTCTTTTTCTATTTATTTTCACATAAGGAACAAAAAATTAATTGTAAATTTTGACCTGGAGCGTTTGTCTATTGGTTGGCGTAAAGGGGTGTGATTCTTTGCTTCAGAGCTTATCCTTGGTGTTTTCTTTACATGGCAACAACAAAAACAATATCTTAAATTGGAAAACAAAAATGAAAATAAAGAGATGCCCTAAGAGTAACGGTTGTTGTTGTTCTTCACAGTTCAAAACAACAAGAATAATGATAATGATAATAATAATAAAGTCCTTTGTTGAAGATGCATCTAGTGGACCTCATGTACTCATTGGAAGCTATGTCTGGGGTGATAAAATATTAGAGCAGTGACGTCCCAGGTGACGAAATGATCATTCGTATTTTAATAATTTTGTACCTATTTGCAATATCTTAATGGCCTGCTTATCAATCATATATTATATTTGACTGATCAAATCACATTATCACTTATCATCTGTGTTTGTTCGCCTTTTTTTTTAATTTTACAAAAATATTCTTCTCGAGAATTTCCATCTATATATTCAATGCCTCATGGTCCTCTTTCCCGTTTCCTCGTACGCTACTTGTTCAATGCAATTTTTAAAGAAGATGGGAGAAATCATTCCAACCTTTGGAGAGCAAGTGATGTTTTTTAAAACCTATTATAATCACCTTTGAAGAACTACAAGTATCTATTATATTAGTACTACTAAAAACCACTATCATAAAAGATCATTTCTGTTTAATCGAACTTTTTAGGCAGTATTTTGAGTCCAAGTTAAATTTACGGGAAAATGGTGATATCAAAATTTCCAACAAAAGGAACATTCAATTTAGTAAATTGTTGATATGCTTTAATATAGAAAAGAGTCAAGTGATTTTGCAAGAAACACTAAAAAAATAGAAGATCCAAATTAAACACATGTTAATTCTGTCTCTCAAATGTCTCAAATGGGTAAAAGAGCTGAAGCCCAAGAGTGAACAAGGATCCAATTTACCCTTGTAAAGTCATTTTCCTCGTAAACAGACAAATGGTTAAACACCCTCAAGTGAACGTGATTCCAATACATGAAAATCATACCCGTTTATGGTGCCTCTCTCCCTCTCTCTCTCTCTTTATCTAGCTATCCATCCATCTTCACATTACGGTGGGTGTCCTTTGAAAAGCTTTTGTGTTAAGTTATGATGGGTCGCTCTCGCCATTATAGCCATGTCTGACTGCTTTTGGCCGAGAGAACTGATTCAAAGGACACTCACGACAGCGACTATTCATCTCCATCGTGGTGATATTTCCAAGACAACCATTCCCATTTCATGTATCTCATCAATTTCTCTCTTCTTCTCTCTCTGTTTCCTCTTCCATTCAAATCTTCTTTTTCTTGGATTTATTTTTCGCTTGCTTGCTTCATCTTTCACCATTCAGACACATACACATCCATACAATCAAGCATTTAATAAAGAATAAGTTTGTGCTAGTGCTGGATTTCACATTATTTAAATATTCAAAAAGAGTAAGCAAGAGTGAATCAGAACTTCATATGACAAAATTCAGGTAGTAAAATCAAGAAACGAAAAAGGTACCACCAAGTTGAGGTCACTGTTATTAAAACATGCTATGCTCTACTACTAACGAAAAAAACATATAATAGAAACATTAGAGTTTATGGGTGAAGTAATAAATAGTATATAGGGCAGCAAAACAAAACATATATATTCATTCATAGAGACCTAATAAACCCGATCAGCAGTTTTAGTCAGAAATCAGAAAATCTAGTTGAAAGATTTCGTCGGCTTGTTAGTGTTGACCGATTGACTAACCTTTCCCTGAGAATCGGGATTTCTTTCTTTCTGTCCTTTTTTTTTTTTTTTTCTCCCTTTCTCTTTCTCTTTCTCTCTTTTTTAACTCTCTAAGAGCAAATATATTGAGGATTTGATGGAGAGATAAAACTAGATGAGGCTAAGAGGGTCTCATGAGAGAGTGGAATCCATTTTTCTGCACCCAATTTTGATGAGCAGGTCTCATCTGTGGTGCGAATCCTGATGATGCTGCAGCATTTGCAAACAACGTCGACTGATGAGGACCGGATTGCCATCGTAATTGCTGATTATCATTTGTTGATGACAATGAAAGCTCGCTTCCAATTCGGCCTCTTGCACTGCTGCTTGGAAAGTACTGACTAGTCTACATAATTAAAAGCAATTATAGGTGAATTTGAAAAGTAAGTTCATGTTCAATTAGCGAAATATTAAATGCTACCTAGCTATGCTAATATACCCACTTGATAATTCGATGAGTTAAAGGGAGGAGGAGGAATCATATGCAGAACATGAGCCTCTCCAGGTCTTCTGAATGAGGTTGGAGATTGAATATGGGTTTGGCTTAGAAGTTGCATGGTTTCAGTCTCACCATACCCATCTCTTCTCTGTGGACCATTGTGATCACTTTGCTGCACATAGATTCATGACCACTATATAATTTTATATCTAGAGAGGGAAAGAGAGAGAAGCTTGAATAGTGAGAAACAAAACAATTGCAACCGTAAAAAAAAAAAAAAAAAAAAAAAAAGAAAAAAAAGAAAAAAGAAAAAATAAAGAACACCACCTTAGGCCTGAGCCCTCGTGTGTGCCAATCGGCTTCGAACTGCAACGAAGCTGAAAGCCGATCCATGCCAACATTTTGTCTCCTATTAACTTGGTCTACACTGCTTTGCTTTGGAGCTGAACTCCCCAAACTCAAATCCAGGTTATGGTCTGCACCATTATTATTACCTGAAGATTCTAACCAACCAAATTCAATTGAGTTAATGATTTATACTGAGATTAAAATTTAAAAGGAGACAAAAACAAAGGGGTCTAAATTACCTGCAGCAGCTGCCAGTTCTTCTTCATAGATGCTGGGATCAAAATTAGTGACAGCCTCTTTGCCATTGCACCTGACAGCAGCCCTATCGTAAGCCCTACAAGAAATATAGACCACAAAATTAGAAAAACCCCATAAAAGTATCTGTATTTGCAGAATATGTAACACAAAATCAAGAAGGGACACCTCCACACACCTTGCAGCTTCAATCTCAGTGTCAAACAAACCCAAATACACGTACCTATAAAAGGAACAAGAATGGAACATGGAGGATTGTTAAGGAGGCAAGCAGAAAATAAATGATAAGATTAAGCACAAGTCAGATATATATATATATATAAGGTTACTTTTTGCCTAGAAATTGGCCCATTCGAGCTTCCCATCTGCCACACTTGTGCAAAGTAACTCCTCTATACTTGGAGCTTCCTCTAGGGAAACCGGTGCTTTGTCGGCGAAGCACATGGACAAATTCTTCCTTGGTTAGGTTGCTCATCTGTTGCCATTTTTACAAACATATTACTAGAATCTTCCCTTTGTGTAAAACCGGTGATTATGTTTTTTCACATTATGTACCATTATATCAAAATTATAAACAAAAAGAAAAGAAAAAAAAGCTTAATCAAATATACAACTGTAGAAGATAAGGTGTGCAACTGTTCAAGATAAGATAAAAACCTACACAGATCCCCTCTCTCTCTCTTTCTCTTACCTGTTTCAAGTCTTCCTCATAATCTTCTATGCTAAAGTTTATGTCTGCCTCCACTCCCCGGAACTTGATAGCTGCCCTATCATATGCGCTGCAAAATTCCAAATTTTATTTGTTTCAATTCGCTGACTCCTTTCTTTTCTCTCAAGTGAGAAAAATATATAAAGCACTATTAAAAAACAAGGAACAAAGAACTCACCGAGCAGCTGCATGTGCAGTGTCAAATCCACCTGTGACATATATATACAAACCCATCTCAAGCATATCAGCAAAAAATGCACATAACATATTGTTTCAAAATTATTCCTTTATTTTCCTGTTATATGATAATGAAAAATTCCATTCTCACCTAAATAAACCTGTTTTCCAGAATCCCTGAGACCAAAAAACATGAGGGAAAATTTTTAACCTTTGAAGAAGACAGAAGTTGCATTACAATTTGAAGAAAAGAAAAAGAAAAAGAAAAGAAAAACTAACCATATATGAGACTCCCATCTACCAGTTCTTCTATAAAAAGTTACACCTCTATATTGAGAACTCCTTGACCTGGGTCCACGCCTGCTTTTCTTTATCGGCGGCGAGGCCTCAACTGATTTTCCAGTCCCGAGAGGCTCCGGTTGGCAAAATTTGACCCCAACCCACTGGGCCCGAGGGAAGCCAAGTCCAGCTCCACCTGATGTAGCTCCCATTTCCGGGTCCTGATCAATCGGAAAAAACTGCCGGGTCACCGGTGGGTCACTCTCCTCCTCATGAGACAAAGAGACCCCAAATATTTTGCTGCTACGTTTCTTGAAGCTTAGTCCTCTCTCAGCTCCATCTTCTTCATCGGATCCGTCCTCGATTACCACAGCTGAAGAGCTTGAATTGGAGACGGATCCCACCCGTTTTCCCTTCTCATCATCGCCGTCCATAGAGTTCTTCTGGGACGAGCAGCCCTCGGATTCCTCGTCTCTTCGCTGATCAGGCGAGTCATTGAGATCCCACATTTTTTTCCAAGCTAGAGCACTCTATACTTGTCTTGATCTTTAAAAGAGAGACACACACTGAGTTATGATCATCACTCTCACAATCAAGGATCAGAATTTAGGGTGTTGTTTCTGGCAGCAGAAAACAGCGTTTTTCTCTTTTCCTCTATATGTGTGTTGACGAGTTAAAATATAAAATGAATGAATATTATTATATATATACACTCTTTTTTTTTTTAAAAAAAAAAAAAGGCACTTGAATTCAAAGAATTGGAGAACCTACGACAGACAGACAGAGAGAGAGAGAGAGAGAGAGGATGTGGGTTGCAAAAAGGCGGTAGGGGAGATGTTTCAAGATCTTGTTGTATACCTCACTGCCCGATACAGCATAGACGAGGCCAGTTTTAGCTTGCTTAATATTACCCTTCTCTCTCTCTCCTCTCTCTCTCTCTCTCTAACCACTTGCCTTTTTCTTTTTCCATTTTTTAAATGACTACTCATAATTCAGAAAGAGTAAATTATTTTTTTCTCTCTCTCTTGAGCTTGTTGTACAAAACATCACCGTTCATTTTTTTGTTTAAAACTGCTTTTTTTTTCATTGATTTGGGAGTTTATAGTATAGGGGTGTGTCTACGTGGGGTTAATTAGTTTTATTTATTAATCTTCAATCTTTCTTTATATTTATGTATGTTTACATTATTGAATTAAATATTTTTCTTAGGGGGTGGTTTGAAGGAACAAAATTCATTATAGAGATGGGAAAATGCACAAGAAAAGAAGCATCTCTTTCTTACTCAACTTTCCCACGTTAACCAAATCGATAAGCATCAAAACCTAATTGGCCCTGTACATCTAAATTCTCTCTCTCTTTGGTAAGCTTTCTCTCTCTAAACTATTTCCTGACAAGGCGAACACTACAAAGATAGCTAATTACTCAATTACCTTTAATAGATATTTAATTAATTTTCATGATTCCCACAATTCACACACATGCACACTTCAAATTCAACTTCACCACAAACCAAAAGTCACCACCACTCACAAGTCACAACCCCTCTTAAATCCCCAACCTCCAATCAAATCTCTATAGCTCATTCTTTAGACAATCAGCTCAGTGGTTTGTTTCACCTGGTATTTACCATAAAGGAGAGGGTAGTAAATAGGAGGTGAAAAGGAGGGGCAAAATGGGAAAGGAGAGGAATTTATGGGCTGAAGAAGGGCTTAGGTATCAGAAAAGGAAATGGGAATAATGTTAAGAAAAGGAAAATCTTTCCAGAAAAGTCCAATCCAAGAGTACGGGAGGAGGGCCACTTTTGCCTCTTTCGTTCTCCTAGCGACCAATGCCCTCTCTTTGCTCTACCTCGTATTTATTACCCTTCTTTCCCTTTCACCTCTCCCTCTTCGCGCGTATTCTTTACTCATTTTTATTCACTCAAACTTCCCATTTCAATATTCAACTGTCTTTTTTTTAATTTGATCTTGTCTTGTCAACCATTTGTAATCTGCCTGCTAGAGTTACATATTTAATATTTTTAACTAGTTGAATTTCGATCAGTAACAAAACTCAAACTTTTTAAAATTCTTTTTTGGGTTGAATTGTATTATATATATTATTATATTAAGCTCGTCAAATTCGTTAGTGATGAATGGTTACGAGTTTGGAAATTAAATATTCGACGGAAAACAGTTCAACCTAAACCACGAAAGCAAAAGAGCATTTGATGTACCACAGCCTCTCACCTTGCTAGGAATAAAGTAACGACCATGCTGAGTTGCTGACTCATGTTGAGAACTAATATATATGTCCCCAAAACATGGTGGCAAGCTATAACTCCCAACACATGAATCACACCTTCACTTTCCTAGGTTCTAACCTTATTAATTTAGAAGACAACTAATGTTATCAGATATCTCTTCGTTGTTCTTTCAAAAAAAAAAAAAAATCGTTGTTGTTAGTTAATCATCAAACTGAACATTTAAATAAGTGATGTTCATTTTATAAGATCTTACAATTTTATCTTCCTTCACTCTAGTCACAATCATTTCAAATGTAACCATTATTGATAGATTTACTACTGTATGCTAATTATTGATAATTTTACTGCTATATGCTATCTCACGAAAAGTATTACTGATAAATTTTATATTTTTTTATCTTCTCGGTATAACTATTAACGACAATATTAACAATTTGTTTGTATTTTTGATAATTGAAAATACATCAAAAAATGTTAAGATTGAATAATAAATTTTTGATACCAAGATAGAAAGTAAAACATATATTGATATTGAAACACTTTTTTTAACCCTATTTATGTCTCTCGGCCTAGATTCTTTTTAACATTTTTTTTGTTTTTCTTTTTTATCTGTATTGAAATAATTCACATAACAAACTTATTTATAAAAGACTAATCATAAAATTCAAATTCCACTATGATTCAGATAACATTTTCCAATTTGGATTAATAAAATTAGTGTGATTATTATTATAACTATAATCCTGCAAAATACATATTAGCTTGAACGATAACTTCAACTTAAAATAATAATAATAATAGTAACTTTACAATCATTTATAATCTGAAGATTGAATAATTCTTAATTTTCTTAATGATTGACCTACACATATGGCATGTTTGTTTTCTTTATCACATCTCCTAATATCCTATCAACTTCTTTATTTGAAAGATAAACTTATCATGAAATAATTAATTTGATAGTTAAACTCGTCTTATTGTTTTATGTACTTATTTAACGTGATAAAAATAATTGAACAATTGATTTAACGAATTTAAACCATTTTTATGTAAATATCGATAAATTTAGATTCATAATAAATATATAATAAAAATGTGATGTAAAAATTATTTTTGTATTGCATAAAAATTCCAATGAATCATCAACAATGATTTTAAATATTAATGACTATGGGCAACTTTCAAATTATTTTCTATATACAAAAAGGGGCAATTACTTTTTGTTTATCATAAATATTAGACTACAATTAAAAAATATGTAAAATATCGTTTTAAAAGATAAATTTTCAAAACATATATATTATAAATGTAATCAAATTATTTAGAATTAAGTTAAAAATTAATATTTTTTTAATATTTTAAATTATTTAACTACTTAAAATAATTTGCAAAATAAAGACATTCGATTTATATTGGTTAAGGGTTAAGGTAAAAAATAAAAGATAAAAAATAAAAAATAAAAAAGAAGAAAAAGAAAAAGATAAACTCTTCCTTAGCCTACTGCCTACATGACACGTGTCAGCTTGAGAACGTAAGTTGACCAATTTTACTTCTAAACACATAAAATTAGTAAGCGAATGGCGGAAGAGTAACGCTCTGCATCAATGAGACAGAAAAAATAATAAGTGCGCGTGACACACACCTGTGGCAGAAGGGCGTGGGTCTAACTTCTGACTAAAATGCTAAGCCAACTCAAGAGGCATAGAATAGATTGATAGATAGATTCGTAAAATTAACAGATATCATCATGCTTGACATCATCCACATAATAAATTAAACATTAGAAGAAAATAATAATTAACGTGATAATAATAATTACAATAAATAATTATTAAAAAATAAAATATGTTGAAGGCAGATGAGGGGAACTGTGTCAGAAGGAAACAGACATTGTCTGCAAGTGGACCCATTGAACAAAGATGGTGAAAAACTAAAAATTATAATATAAAATTATTAATAAATTTTCTAAACTACAACAATGCGGAGCGATAAGAAGCACGTTAAATACTACTCAAAATGTTCACGTATTTATATTAAAGTATGTATTTTGATCAAGAAAAATTATGTAAAATAGGTTTTTTATATTTGAAATAATTAGATAAAATAGTATTAATCAGATGATAATAAACAAAAAAAGAAACTTGACACGTCATAGTCCACCAGACAAATTTCCAAACATGCCCAACTTAAAAACAAAACTTCCTATAATGGAAGGGCGACGAGGGCATGGTTGAAGAGGTTGATTTCCTCAAGTGGAAACAGTACTAATCTTGAAGTGGGCCTCACCATTTTCTCTTGAGTGTCATATTTCCAACTCTCTTAAACCTTATATAGACCTCTTTATATGTTCAACCCATTTCATTAAATAAATGAATCATAATTATAAGGGTAAATTATATAAACACCCTCAAATTTTACTATAATTGTGGCTAAATGAAAATTTTGATTGTAATTTATACTAGCATTCCCTACCATTAGTTGACTTTCATAAACTCAAGTCATTGATCATCATTTCAATGTAAAATAACCACAATATCCTTATCTAATGGAAATTTGATGGAAATATTAATACTTCAAAAGTAAAGTAGCTTATTTATATATTAAAATTAATTTATTCAATCACAAATAGTCACATCACATCTAAATTTATAAATAATTTAAATAATTAATTATATAAAGTAATTTTTTAATCTCTTAAAAAACAATTTTAATAAAATCTTTTAAGAAAACTCATATACAAAACAAACAAAACTTTTCTGTTGAGGATTTGTTGGAAGTGTGATTTTTATTTTTTAATGTAATTTTAAAAAAATACCCTATCTCTATTATAGATCCGGTATGAATAAGATCTCTAATGCAAATATGCTCTATCGGAGGAGTGGATTTAATCTATCAATAGTGGATGTCCCTACTAGCGATATTTTTTTTTCTTTTTTATTCTTTTTTCAAAAAATAATGTATTGAAAAATTTTGATTTTTATTATTAGTTGTTTAAATTATTTTTATTATTTCAAAAGATATTTTTACCCCTAATAAGAGTACTATAGTCATTTTACATTGAAATGATGGTCAATATTTTAAGTTTATGAAAGTTAACTTATGATAGAGAATATTTGTGTAATTATAATTAAAATTTCCATCGAACTGTAATTATATATAAATTTGAGGGTCCTTATATAATTTATCCTCGTAATTATAACTCGCCCAATGGAGCGGGTGAACGTACTCAAGGGTGTATAAACAGTTTTAAAAGGGGTGGAAATATACACTCTTTTCTCTCTCTCTCTCTCTCTTTGTTTGCTAATCGAATAATTTAAGCCCAGGCCCACATCTCTCTTTCTGAACCCAATCAGGCCCACCGCCTTTATTATCCTTAACCTATTGCGCTCTTTTTTCTAACCTAACTCCTCTCTCTCTCTCTCTCTCTCTCTCTCTCTCTCTCTCTCCCTCTCTTGCTTTTTTGCCTCTTTTTTACTTTTTTATTATTATTATTATTGGAAGCACCAAATGGTTAATTTAACTCTCCTTTTTACGATTTCTGAACCACAACTTCAATTTTGCAAGGTTTGGTAGTTGGTGTTATATGTTGATTATATAGTCCTTAGGACATGTACATTATCGCGTGAAATCGAGAGGATTACTCGCTATTATATCACATGTAACTCGTGTGTATTTTTATCTATTTATTTATTTTTTACATCACTTGTGGGGCAAACTATTCTAACATGAGACATCATCATATTGGATGAATACTTTTTACCTCCAAATCACATTATGAGAAGTATATAATATCAAATTCAAGGTATATGTAAATTTTAACCATTCAAATAAGAGTGGATATCCAAATTTCAATCCCCTCTCCCCTCTTATATATGAATTTCTTATGTATTGCACATGTTACACATAAAATGACATCTGACATGTATTTATTATTCACTATCTATCAACATTGTACGTGAAGACATTAAAATGTTTTAACATATTATAAATCTCATTAACTTATTTCTTAAATATTATAATTAAGTTTTTTCCCATTAGCTTAATGTAGATTAATCGATGGATTTATTGCTCATTACAAATATTACATGGTATGGGACAGTTAACGTGTGTGTGGTGTTTGCTATAGATCCATATTGCACATGATAAATATGTTAACATATCATAAATTTCATTTATTTATATCTTAATATAATTAGACTCTTACCTTACAGTTTGAACTAAGTTAATTAGTTACTAACATTTATAAAATCATCGCTCAATGTAGTTTAGTGATAAAAAATCTTTATTCAGTTTGACAATAACATAACTTCAAACGGCTATGGCAACGGCTATGGCACTAATGATATTAAAAGGAAAAAATTCTCAAAGTTAATTTTGAGTTTTTACAACCTTCGATGCAATTGAATTTTAAATATTCTGGTTAATTAGTTACCGACATTCACAAAGTCAATTATGAATTTTGACAACCTCCCGAACAAATGAATTTTAAGTTTTCCGATGATTGGTTATAATTAATATTCAGAAAGTTAATTTTGAGTATTCACAACTTCATGAGCAATTGATTTTTCTGATGAGAATAATTAAAGTGGGGATATATTAAGTGTACATAAATCGTATGGACACAGTCACATCGATTGGAAAACCATACGAGCTTCATTAAATGCAATAGAAAAGAAGATAAGGTAGACTAAATTCCAAGTCAATATAGAATTAAGATATGTGATCCTAAACTTAAACTTCTAGGTTACTTTTTTTTTGTTTTTTTACTAATCTATGTATTACAATCGAGATTTTTTGAGATAAATTTTAAGACGTGATCCGAAACAAACTCTCAAATGTTAAGATGATAAATTCACACATAAAAATGAAAATTGTTTCAAACTAAATCTACACATAGATGAGAGTGTAGGTCGAACCTAACACTCAAAGAAGAGACGAGAAGTGCACCAGCTGCGCTTCTAAGTTACTATTGTTATCTAGAAAATGCTAGCAAAAAAATTGGTTCAAACATTATGGTCATCCGCAACTTAAAGAACCTCAAATAATAATAAATAAATAACGAAATTTCAAACACTTTGAATAATATGATAGGGCGGTAAAGTCAAAAAAACGTCAGTCATAGAATACAAGTGTATACTATAATATTCATAGAAGAGGGGTAAATAATTTTGTCAAAGAGTTAGATATATTATTTTACAACTTTGACATGATACAAATAATTACAATTAAATTAAAATGTTATAATTTAAAGAAGATAAAAATTTTAACATTAAGAAAATAATAAAAAAAGTTAGTGGATTATCTACTACAACTATGTGGATAGATATTATCCATATAATAACTTTCATACTATGACAGTATGACATTACATTTCACTATTTGATATACCTAACTTCTACAACAAACAACTGTTATAACATGAGCAGTTTGCACCAACAAGTTTGTTTAATATGTAAATAATTAAATATTAAAAATGGAACATCTAGGAAAAGATATGTGTTGACATGCCTTCATGTGTTTTGCCTATAAATGGTAACAATCGGATCCCAATATTAGCATTTTTATTCTTTGAAGGAAAAAAAAAAAAAAAAAAAGCCTTTGAACCTGCAAACGAATCCTATGAGAAAATAATATTCTTTATGATTACAGAGGGTCGCTTCGCTAGGGTTCTTTTAAGTCTCAGTGATGACAAGTTGTTTCAAATCTTCTCAAGATCTCATCAACCCATCAATCAATGCAAGACAGAAAAAGAGAGTGGGAGAGAAATGTGGGCCGGTTGAATGATTGGTCCGGCCGGTTGGTCCGTTTTGCCACAACCATTACCCTTCTTTTTATTTTTTCTCTTTTTTTATTTTTTATTTTTTATTTTTAATGTGAAATCTTAGTCTACTTTATCAATTGGTCCGGCCTGTTGGTCCGGTTAAATATATTATGTAAGATTTATTAAAAGTAGTATTTAGAATTTGATAATAATGTAAGTGTGTATATCATTGTTTTTAAAAATTATTAAGAAAATTAAAGAACGATTTATTTGAAGTTTTAATTTGGTTTTAACCCTTCAGTTATAACTTTTAAAAATTTATTTTTTATTTAAAAAAAATAACCTTTAACAAACAACTAACCAAATAACTGTAAAGTTATGTTTTAAAATCAATACTTTCAAATACCACAATACAGCTTAAGCAGTCGTATACTTTTTAAAGTGCCAAGTTAATAAAATTTTACAAATTTGATTCTTTATAAAATAAAAATGAGAAATCTTTCTCTTAGGTTTAAAAACACATTTGATATGCTGCCTTGAAATAATTGTGAAGGAATTAAATTTGTGCATTTTTTTCTTAAATAGAAGTCACCTTAGGTCTTTTTGAAAAGAAAAACATAAGAAAATATATAGAATATATAAATTTTTTTCATATGAATAATTCTATGCAAGTCTCAAAATATTATACCATATTTTTCTTTTATTTCGAATGATATCAAAAAAATTTTAATTGTGGAGATATTATAAATAATTTGTAATTAAACGGGTAAGAAAAAAATAAAGTCAAGATAAACATTTATACTAATCTTTTAGGGGATTCCTTAATTTATTCTAGTCTATTAAATTAATAGTGTGAGGAAAAAATAAAGTCAAGATAAATATTTGCACTGATCTTTTAGAAGATACGTAAATTTGTATTTATCTTTTAAATTAAATATGTAAAAAAATAAAATCAGGATAATTAATCGTTTAGGGGATATATTAATTTATATTTTAAGGGCACGCATGAATAATAATAATTTTTTAAGAATAAATAATTTTATTTTAAAAATATTAATATATAATTTTTTATCTTAAAAATTTTAAATATAATTTATTCATACATGCTCTTAAGATGAGTTGTGAACATTTTAAATCTTTTACAAGAAAGGAAGAAAAATACTTTTAAATTAAAAAAAGTTAAAAAGGAAGAAAAAGTTTGCTAAAAACTTCATTTCAGTCATATCAAGCTGACATGCAGCATGATAAAGCCATAAAGGTAATTACAACAGTGACCAATCAACAGTAACAGACACAATATACGGTTCTGCGGCCTATTATAGCTTCAATGACCTGCTTTTCCACACACAATAGTCTGGATTCCCTGCATCTCACTCCACAATAATATCGTACACCGAAGTTATATTCCCTTTTAATATCATCGTCATATCAGAAATTATCCGACTCTGCAGTCACGGCATCACAAATTCCCTGGCCGTTACCCGCCACATGTGCTGGACCATGTTCAAACATCGGACGGTGTCGATAGTATCTTACTTCAACTGTTGGCAAATCTAGACAGTCGAATCCCTGGGCCCCACCTCGATACGATTTTTATCCGGTTAATAGCAACGTGAGTCACGTGGATGGATACTATGATTAGTTTTTTTTTTTTTTCCTGGGTTGTTCACTTTCTTCGAATGTTACGTACTAGTTTATGTATAGGAAATGCAATAGAAATGAAATTAAGCATGTAGGGTGAGGATTTTTCTTTTTTTAAATTGTTCTGTTTTTTTTTAAAGGAGGTACATATCATCAGTCAAAATTATGATTTTTTTTAATATTGATACAAGTCCAGATAATGGCTAAGACCAATTAAATTATTATTCTGAATCACGACCCGAGATCACCTCCCAAAAAAGGAATATAATAACCTACACTAGATAGAGGGATAACCAATGACTTGTGGAAAAAAATTGCTCACAGATATAAGGAGGTGTGAGATAGAACCCACGACCTTGAGACATGGAGCGGATGAGCCAAGGTTTCACCACCAAACCAAATTGCAATTCTCTCCCAAAATTATGATTTATATACACAAATTTTATAAAAGTTTATTATAAAAATAACCTAAAACAAAATTATCATTATAAACAATATGATTAATATAAATTAATTAAAATACTTTTCATATCTATTAATCTTTCTTAATGTGTTTAAACTCTAATTTAATGTTTAAATAATTGAATCAAAATATTTTTCATACTTATCAATTTATCCTAATATATTAAACCTTAATTTGAAATCTTAGTAAAAGTTTATAATCATCACAATTTTTTCTAAAAGAAATTAAGTTAAAAGACATGGAGCGGATGAACTTGTATTTGTATTCGCTAAACAATTTTGACTAATGAGCATACTATATACAAATCTTGTAAACTAAAATAACTGTGAAATTGATAATTTAAAACTTATAAATTGATCTTCAAAAATATGATAAGTTATGATACAAGTATTGATTAAACTTGCATTTGCATTCGTTAATCATTCACTACAACAAAACTGCTCAGCTATTCCGGAGTACCCATACCGGGCAATAAAGGCTCGGTATGGATATTAAAATTAAATTTAAAAAAAAAATTGAAAACGGGTTATCCATACCGGGCAGGTCGTGCCCGGTATGGATAATCCCCAAGCCTTACCGGGCAGGTCGTGCCCGGTAAGGAATACAGATCATCCTTACCGGGCTGGGTTACCTGTCCGGTATGGATAAAAATAATTTAAAATTTAAAAATTTAAAAATATTATCCATATCGGGTGGTCACCCGCCCGGTATGGATAATCCAATTAACCTTACCGGGCCGGTCACACCCGGTAAGGATGATCCAAATTCCTTACCGGGCGCGACTCGCCCGGTAAGGAATTTGGATTATCCTTACCTGACACGACCTGACCGGTATGGATAACCCAATTTTGTTATCGGGCGGGTCGTGCCCGGTAAGGAATCTGAGTTTCCATACCGAGCGGGTCACGCCCGGTATGAAAAATCTGGGTTTTTGCGACCCAGTTTCCTTGCTCCCTCTATTTTCACTTTCTTTTCTCTCTCTTTTTCTCTCTCTCACATCCTGTCTCTCCTAACCCTACCGCCGACGCGACTCATCTCCACCTTTACCGACCAATCACCGCTCCGGGAGCTCATGGTTCACCTCGCCGTGCGCCACCGTCCGTCGATCTAGTAAGAGTGGGTCTTGTTCTTCTTGTTCTCTTCTTCTTCTCTCTTTCTTCTTCTTCTTCTTCTTCTTCTTCTTCTTAATTCTTCTTCTTCTGACTGCCGCGCGATCGACCGGAACAAGTCCGACCGTGCGACCGCCGCTCGCGGCGTTTGAGTCGATTCTCACACCGATTGCCCAAGCAGGATACGCTTTTCGACGAGTTGACGCCTAGAGGGAGATTCATCAACAAGGTGAGAGGCTCGAGGTTCCTAGAGATCAGCCTTGACAATCTCACGATTGAGCTCTTTGACTCCTCTGCTGATAGAGGAATGTCGACTGCGAGAAATCATGACGTCGTCAAACCTAGAAGCAGTAGTAGGAGTAGTGGTGGTGATGGAGGGACTGTGAGACGAGAGAGGTCAGTGTCGAGGCAGGGATCAAAGGGTAACGGTGGTGATTTCTCAAGTGGTGGAAGGGCAGTTTTGGAAAGTAATAATAATAATAATAGTAATAATCCAAGAAGGAGAAGGTCAGTTTCAGTGGTGCTCAAATGGGTTCTTTTGAAAAAGCAGTTTCCATTCAAATATTTCTGCTTCTATGCTCTGTCCTCCTCTGCTCAGGTTACCCCCTTTGCCTTCTACTTTTTTTTTTTTTTTTCCTGGGTTTGAAACTAGTCTTTCAAACATGAATATGAAGCTATAAATTTTGACATTAAAAATATAGTCTTTATTCTCTGTTTGTGATTCAAAGTCTAATTGATGTCCGGTACCAGATTAGCGACTCTGAGGTAAACTTTGCTTGCCTTATTTTTAATTTGAATAAATTTGTAATTCAATTGTTGGTTCAGTGTTTGATTAGTTTGGTGAATTGTATATATATTGTTTGGGTATTTATTTATGGAAAGACGTTGTTTTGGTTGGATCGATTGTAAAAATATTTTAATTTATAGGGAAATTAAATTTTTGATAAGTTCGAAAAATAGGAGAGACTCTGTCAAAATTTTTGTAAAATTGATTAAGTTTATATATATTATTTATATATTGAGTTTGTTACTTATATATTGTCAAATATGGGTATTTAGTATTGTTTTTCCCCTTATTTATGTTCCCTCACAACCATACTATTTATTTTTTTCGTAGACACAATATTCAAGTGGCTCAAATTCAATAGGAGCTAGTAAGAGAGTGTTGCATGTATTGAACCTTTAACAAAGGTAAATATTCATAAAATTCCTATTATTTATTCTTTCAACTTAATTTCATATATAAATGTATTTCCATAATATTTTTTTATAGGAGTAGTTAATTAAATTTTTATGCAAATATAGTCCATTTCTCGGAGTTCTACAAGTCAAGTTGGTGGATCGAGTGGAAACAATTGCAAGTTATTAGACTGGTTGACTCCAAGGACCCCTATGATCAAGTTCATCACGAAGAGTTTGGTTCGGATTATTGGCGCGTTTCTGTGAAGAAAGTAATAGTTAGTATTCCGCTACCGTGCTTTACCAACGAGTTACAAATTTTAGAATATACATTATACTCATTTATTGCTTGACCAATAAAATATATTTTATGTTAAGATTATATTATCATCATATACATAGTAACCGTAAATGATATATATCTGACTTTAAGTAATACATATATATATTTATAAATATATTTTAAATGTATGTTAAATTTTGGTTAAAGGGTTTTTGGAATATATAGTCTTAATCTTAATATTAAATTATATATATTTTAATCAGAAAAAATGAATTCACAATTAAATTATTTTCCATGCCGGGCATGTGCCTGACATGAAAACAAGTATCCATGCCGGGCATGTGTCTGGCATGGAAAATATTATCCATACCGGGCATTAAAGGCCCGGTATGGATATTAAATTTTAATGCCAAGCACATGACTGGCATGGATAACAATCTTTTATATTGGACGATGCCCGGTATGGATAATTCAAGTATCCATACCGGCCGTATCCATGCCCGGTATGGATGAGCTATTTTGTTGTAGTGATTTTTGATTGATGAGTATATTATATCAAAGTCTTGTGAACTAAAATAATGATGAAATTTGTGTTTCAAAATTTGTAAATTGATATTGAGAAATGTGTTTAGTTAGAATTAAAATATTCTATAAAACAAAGAGAAAAATTATAAGAAGAGGGTTTTTTTTTTTTTTTAGTGCAAAATTTAAATTTGGATGTATTAACGGTTTAATTGTGTGCTTTTTGTAAATAAATGAATTTACTTTAATAAAATTAATTTTAGTATTAGATTTGATGCTTATAGTAAAGTTGATTTTAAAATTTTTAATGATGTACACTTACAATTTTAGTGTATAAATCATACTTTTGGGTAGCAATATTTCACCCTTTTTTAAAATATTGTTTTTATTATTGCTAATGTGGGAACTTAATTAATGAGAGCAACTATCTATCTCACAGGTGTCGACACACGTGGCTAAGTGGGTGGAAGGAGATATCATATCTGAGCGCCACATTGTCTGATGATCATGATCTTATTGTTGCATTCCAATAATTCGATTGAAAAGAACTCTTGAGGATTCCTAGTTTGCTGGCATGATCTTAAGGTAAATGCCAAATCTTTCTTAATTAATATGAAGTATTATTTATAGTTAATAATAGTTCAAAATTAGGTTTGTGACCAGAAACTCAGAATTCACAAAAAAAAAAAAAAACAGTCCCCAACTATTTGTGCAAACTTGGGGTGGTTTTCAAATTCTCCAATCAAGTTTTTCCTTTTCTTTTCAAAAATAGAAATACCATCTTAAATGGCTATTTTTTTTTCCTTTTCAAATACATGCTGTTGCTCATTTTTCAGTCAAAATGTCTTTATCATTCGTTGGAGAGAGGATTTGGCGTGAGGATTATCTTCATTGTGTAGAAGATTTGACATTGGTTGATTTCCCAGCTAAGGTGTAGCATGGGTTAATAAAAATTTTTCCTTTAAAAAAGTAGTTTTGATCAATTAAATTGTATGACAGTTCGAAAAATCAATTTCATTTATTAAGCATTAGTTTGGACATTGACTTATATAAAGAGAATATTATCTCATTTGTATTTAATTAACTATTTTTATATGTAAGATGATGTTCAAATTCCCCTATCACCCATTAAATGCGGAGAAACTAGCAAAATCAATTTAATTTAATGTTGACATGTATTGATTTGATTTGATTGTCGTTAGATGGTAATAAGTTGTCTATTATTATAACAAAGTCAATCAATGAATAAAATAAAATTGAATTGATTTGATTTGAAATCATATTGAAGTTTGACAAATTTGTTGATTTCGTAGCTAACAACATTTTAGTAAACCTTTATCACTTAAAACTTATTCTAAATGATATGTAAGTGATGCTTATAAAATGTTTCGTTTGCTGACTAAATCTTATGGGATTATATCTTCTGTTATGCAGAATCATTCTGTTGTTTTAAAGAAAAAATAATTTGGCCACCAAAATTTAGTACGAGACAGCTGTACTCTTTTGAAGGTAGTTCATATGTATTTGTCGTATTTACAATAAAAGCATTTTATAAACAACATAATTCATGTTGGTTATGGACTTGATGAGTTGCCACTTATAACATCTGGAACTATATCAAAATCAACAAGCCATAAATGAAGACGGAAAATATTATTGCTTAATAAGGGTAAGATCCAAACTTTTGTTTTTCAGTTTTTTATTTATTTTTCACTTTCTTTGAGTTGTTGAATTTCAATCAAATGGACATTATCTGTTCTGGACTTGTTTTATAAAAAAAACCTTGCATGTAATATATAATTTGAATGGAAAACTTTCTCCATTTGTCTTTAGTGTTGGGAGTAACATTGTTGTCATGATGCTAACTTATGATGCATCCAAGAAAATGATATGGCAAAGAAGTTGTACAATTGTACAAAATATATATACCATTTGAAGGGGAATATTTTGGCTGGATGATGAAAATGCCCATAATGCAAAGACAACTTGTTTGTTAGATTTGCAAGCTCTAGACAAGAGATTTTCCACATAAATTAATTAAACCCTAAAATGTTGAGACAGCACTTTGCATCCTTTCTATGATGAGTATGTATATATATAATCTCAGTGGTCCCCTAGTTGATCATCAATATATATATATATCGGTTTACGGTCCCAAGATCTAGAAGAAGACAACTCGTTTCTAGGGTTTTCTAACTCGTAACTTGCTACAAAACTATCTACCTAGGACGAAGTTAACAATTTGGATATTTTTCTCTAAATGTGTACAGGTTTGCATGATTTACAACTTAGTAAAAAAAAATAGTAGGAATTATTTGGACAAATTTCGATAAGATTCTACATTTTTTTCTAAAAATAAAAAATAAAATTCTCTATGGTTTAACAAGTTTATAAAGTTAAATTAAGAGAAAGTTATGAAAGAAAAAAGAAAACATGAGAGGGATCTAACACTTCACAACATTTCAAATTTTATCTCAAAATTTTTCATTTCAAATAATGTGTAGTACTACTCAATGTGAAATATCTTACTCTACATATGTGTATCTTTTAAGTGATAGATAGTTTAAAAATGGTCATTTATTAGTTTTCCTAAATTTTTGTATGTAGCCTGTCCCTTGTCAATTGGGAAAAGCCAGAAGAGTAAGATAGGGGTTACTTGTTTTATATATATATATATATATTCTTGAAACAACAATTCTAGGGTTTTATGTATATATAAGCCAGAAAAGTATATGCTCCCAAACTATCCCTAAGGTTGTCTTCTATAAATTAATAAAAAAAATTATGTCAAACGGCTAGGATCTTTCTTAGGAAAAAGTTTATCATAGTTATGACATATGAAACACAATGGCAACGACCTCTCTCCTCCCAATCGGGAAAAGCCAGAAATGTAAGTTAGAGGTTGCTTGTTTCGTATGCATTTTCTTGCAACAACAACGACACCTTGTTTTGTCAACTTTCAACAGTTGAGAGAAGCAAAGAAAGACTGAGAGGGGACCATGGAGGGCAAATAGAATCATTTTACATCAAACCCTAAAGCGAAAGCACCGTTTTGTGGTGGAAAAAGCAACAGCTTGCGAAGCTAAGAAGCGCTGCTATACATAGCCATACATAGCAATTTCATTAAAAGCTCTAGATGCTACTGCAACTAATTAGTCTTTTTTTCTTTTTTTCAAGAAGCTTATGCTTCATGATTGCATATTACTTCTTACTTGAGCATATTACTTCTTACTTGATTCATACGAGGAAATCAGCTCTGTGCCTAAACCACACAGTTACATGATGAGATCTGGGGTCCACATATTTGTCCTCCTTAGATTTTATCACACAAATGAACAACTTTCGTTGGACTTGTCACATTTCCTCACCGTATGATTCCAGCCGTTCCTTTTATTGAGACATAACCAGAAGTAGCTCTTGCAGTATGACATATTGACCACTTTAACCCTAGATCCTTCCTCCATGTTTGACAGCCTAGCCCTAGCTAGTTAGTAGAGATGCATGCAACCTGATCAGTGAGCGGTGTACTTCTCCATATAAAACTTTAAAATTTTTCTTGTTCTCTTAAACAAATAAATAAATAAACGAAACTCCTTAAAATATATTATTTTTTTAAGTACCATGGTCAATTTGAAGTTCTAAAAGGATAATAAGTCAAATTCATAAATTTTATAAGATATAAATATGAAAGATATATCATTGAATTAATGTTATTTTATAAAGTATTATAAATTAAAATGATATAATTGTTTTTAACTTTTTATACACATATCGGTTCAAATATATATAGAGAGCAGACTTTAAAAGAGATTTCTAATTAATTGTAAAAAAATAATTTAAAATATCTTCACAATAGAAGAAAATAGAAGAACAGATTTATTGTGTATGATAAAATCTTTGCAATCTGCTTCTGTGATTGTATTCAAATCAAATAATATAATGTTTTCTGTTTCTGTGAAAGTTCAAATACTAACAATTGCCCAATTAGGTATCCTATACAGGTCGTTAGGACGTCATCAAGCATCATAATGTCTCAACCGTTATGTAGTTGATTTTTTTTTTTTTTTGAGAGTATATTATTATTATTATTATTATTATTATAGGATAGGAGTTCTATTATTATTATTATTATTATTAAGGACATGTTAATTAAAGCCTAATCATCTCTCTTCCATGAAAAAGACTTGACAGAATTCAAGGGTGGTACATTTGTTTTAATTGCACGAAGGAGGGGGACACCCCTATCAAAACAAAATGGTGGGGGGGGCAAGTTTATAGGGCTTGTTAGGGAAAGTTTCCCTTTTTGGCAGTGGTTGGTTTTGAAATTGTTAGTACCATCAAACCCTATTCCAAAATTATGTAAGTAAATTACAAAAGGTACGACTCATGAATTGCATCCATCCATGCAAATCATTTAATGCATCTGTTGTTAGGCCACTCATCATTTTCTTTTTCTTTGCTCCACTTATTTTAATACTTACGAGTTCAAGCTATTTCAATTCAACCCACTCGCCGGTATAAATAGTGAGTCATAAATTTGTTTCATTTATGGATTCGTCACATCCCAACACCAAACAACGATAAAAATTAGATTAAAACTCTCTACTTATCGCACTAGATGATATTCCAACACATAATTACCATTATGGTTAAGACTACAAGCGCATGTTATTAAGAAATCTTTGTCTATTAGATTTACAATTCAACAGATTTCGTTTATGGTTAAGTGGTTATTCATTTTGTACATGATTTAGTTCATTCATTAATTAACAAACTCGCATTTAGCAATAGACAAACATAAACATAGTAGTCCCGGCCTTGTGGGCTGTGGCCTAGTGGGGCTGCCTTGCCCACTTTTGTTAAATATTCAAACTTGAGTTGTTTAGAATTTAGTAAGCCTCGGCATGGACCATCACTAGGGTTGGCTTTGTAAATTGACCACCAGGAGTTTCACCCAACCCTCTTATTGGGTTAGGTTTTCTATTTATTGGGTAGTATTTAATTTGTTTTTTCTTTCTTTTTTGGGTCTTCTTGGTGGCCCTATTGTAGGCTATATTGAACATAGGAAGGGTGGTTCTGGCTCATCCACAGCCCCAGTTTTCTACATTAATGAGCCAGGCCCAGCCAACTCCTGATGTGAGAACTCATCTTTTTATGGGGTCCAGTTCCAGCTATTCGAAAGTTACTTCTACTTTGAAAACAATGTTATTCAAATTAAATATCTGCACACATGTCATTTGTCAAAAATCAGAAACTATATTTTTACTTTTTAGGTCTGGGACATTCATATAACCTACAAACCAACCAGAAATTTAGCTCGTCATAGAATTTATTAATCTATAAGTGATCTTATCTAGTCAATTAAAGATTTATAAGGAAGGTTGAACGTAATTGGTTGCTTACATAGAGTTGTAGAATGAGTTTTAACATGCCAGTAATTTGAATCAAATGAATGCAATTTCATATAATTCACATTTTGTCACATCACATGTCTAATTTGTTGTAAACGCTTCAACAATTTTGAACAGATTTCTCCAGAATTTCAGGTATTCAGATAGAAATTTTAACAGATTCGAAAAACTCAGATGGAAGTTTCTGACCATTTTAAAAATTATTTGTATATTTAATTTTCAATCAAAGATGGGTAACGAATGATGATGTTAACATATTAAATTCGTGATGTATTTTTGTCATTTTAAATGAAATTTAATGAATCAATTTCCTCCTCCCCAAATCCAAACTAACCAATTGTTTGTCTGTGTGCTGGTAAGTTAGCCGCTTCAATCCAGACCTTTATTTATTAAACGAAACATTGGTTTTTATTTATCATATATAATACAACGTGAAACTACATGATATATTTGTTGCATGTCAGCCAATGAGTGACTTTTGTGACCCATTTGCTATAGGCCGGAGGCCAGCCCACTAACGTCGTCCCACGAATAGGTGATCTGTGACTGTGACTCACTACCCTGTCATATATTTGGCCTTAAATCCAACCGCATTCCCTTAATTTGTCCCCCTTTTATGTATCATAGAGGGTGATTCTGTTTATAGCTGAGAGGCCCAAACGAATGATGATGTTTTCAATTTAAAACCACTATTATATCAAATTGAAATTCTCTTTTTAGCGATTGAAACGAGAAATGATAGAATAGGAATTCATACACATCCCCTAGACACTAAATTTCGTGCAAATCCTGAAAATAAGATGGGTCAATTTGACTAGGTGTGGCTTCAAGTGAGCAACGCACAGAGAGTGGTTTCTCTGTTTAATTAGAAAACACCTGCAAAACCCTGTAATAGAATAGATCACAGAGATAGATACATTTGAACTGCATGCAAAAAACAAATTGATTACTGGCAAACTTTATAAAAAAAAACAGAAATCTTCTGGTCACACTACAAAGAAAACTTAATTGCAAAAAAATTCAGCTGACCTATGTTCTGAAAAAAAATAATAATAAATTAAAAAAAGAGAAAAACTAACATAGAATTAAATCAGCGATGTGCAAAACTTATTCCAAAATTGAAGTTGATACCAGCGACAACTCAAGAAACCATGTTGTCATTCAGGGAAAGAGAGGCCATCCGATCAGTTGGACTAGTAACCGATTGCTGCTGCTGCTGAGCTACATTCCTTAAAACTTCCATTGCCTCCACCACTTTGGCTTTCAAGGCTTCAGGTGACTCCAGCAAGTGCAAAACCTCAGTCTGGTCCATCTCTAAAAGCATGCCTGTCACTTTTGCTGCATTATCATGCTCCAACTGATCTACCAGTGGATACAGATTTTCACCCAGCAACTACAGATAAAATAAAGGTTCCCATGGTCAAACTTAAGATTACTTTCAATCAAAACTGTAGGTGCCTTTGCTACTTTAGTGCATATAAAGATAAGATAAATGTTTCAATGTTTTAAACTTAACCCATTACTAGGATCTAATATGCATATCTAAAAATACATTAAAAAGCAGGAACTCACCGTCCTCTGTTGATCAGGTGCTGCATTAGCAAGAGCAGAAGCCAAAGCCCCAGTCTGCAGAGGCTGTGAAAATGCAGCATCCCTGAACGGCATTCCACCCATATCATAAGGAACGGGAAGCATGCCTCCAGGAACACCAGCCATGGGAACATCAGGCATGTTGCGATTGGGAGGGTAACGGTAGACACGTCCTCTTGGAAGCATCTGCGGTTAGGTATAATAATAAAAAAGAAAGATTAAATTCTACCAACTTCAAACATTTGGAAGAAAAATACATTAAAACAAATAACTATATAGAATACAGGGGATACAGCATCTTAAAGAGAGAAAGAACATCTAGAGGTTAGATCAACAACTACCTGTGGCTGCATTAGTGGAAGTGGTTGCTGAGTTTGCTGTCCAGGACCACCTCCACGTCTGCCACCTGGTCGCTGGCTCTGCTGACCTGGCTGGACCATTGGCATATAATAATTCGGCCTCATTCCAGGAACCAGTTGCTGCTGATACCCAAACCCAGGCTGACAGAGATCACAAAAAGGAATTCAACTCTCACACTTGATGAAAAACTATTAACCAATTGAAAAGTATTTATCAAACTCTTAAGAATAATATAAAAGACTGGCACAGCATACACTTCTTTATGGAAACTGGAATGAACTAGATATAACAATTATTTTGTCGATAAAAAAGAATCATCCAAGTTAACAATATCATCATCAATTAAAAGATGAAGATAGACAACAATGAAGCAAAAAAAAATTCATCTAATTTTTTTTTTTCAAAGAAACACGAGCCCAGACTCAACTTAGGGAAGGGTGAGTAAAAGCTCCAAAACTCCAGTTAAGAGGATGGAACTCCAAGCCTCTAACAAGTGGGAATTCATTGTAAATAAATCACGATAGGTTTGCAGAAGCTAATTACCTAAGGAAGGTGATATTAAGATGCAATCTCCAAGAAAGGGCATCAAGTAAACAAAGTTCCTTAAATAATAATTCAGAAAATAAAAGATGTGCACTGCAACAATGAAGTGAAATATCAACTAATAGGAAAGAATTTCTTACTTGTGGAGGGATGATAGCAGGGGGGCCTTGACCATAAAATAGTTGCTGTCCAAGACCAGGAGCACCTGGAGGATAAAGAGGCATACGAGGGGCTACTGCAGGACCCATAGCACTAGGACGCAATTGTGAGTACTGTGCCTGCACAACAAAATGGCAAAATTTACCACAAAGCTAAATCATAATATAAGTGCAGGTATTATGATTTGATCCGCACTTGAAATTCGCAAACTTGCATGAAAGATCTCCCCATAAGAACCAAAACAACCAACATGATTACTACTCTTGCAGTAGTACTGCTACAAGTGTTTGTTCAAGTTAATACACAAGATTTATTTGTTCTACCCACAGGTTCCTACTATATATTCACTAGAATATTAACTTCCAAAAGTGCTTAGAATTCAATAACGTATACAAGTATTTTGCATACATACCTGCAACCTTGCTCTTCTGTCTTCTTTTCGTTGTGCGAGGGCAACATAAAGCGGTTTGCTAACTACCATTTTACCATTCATCTCTGAGAGCTATAAAAGTTTGAAACATAATTAAAAACATTAAAAGAGAGAGAGAGAGAGAGAGAGAAGAAGAAGAAGAAGAAGACAAATAACAATGAAAAAGGTCAAAAAGTAAAAGTCAAGTTCATGTGCGAATATACAGAAACTAAAACAACAATCTTAGCTTACAGCTCGAGATGCTTCTTCAGCAGTTGAAAAGGCGACAAATCCTGATCCTCTACTTATACCATTAGGATCACGCATAACCTGTTATCCACCAAGGTGAGAAAGAAGTTAAGCTATAAATTTAAACAGTCATTACATATATAAATTCATTAGCTCTTACATACCTTGCACGATGTAATTGTACCGAATTCTGAGAATAATTCCTTTAGTTTATCATCACTAAAGCTGTCATCTAGGTTTTTAACATATAAATTCAGTCCTTCAAATTTATCTGCAGTCTCCTTCAAGCTCTGCTCAAACCGCCCTTTCAATTCCATCTCTCTTTCATATTTCTTCTGTGCTTTCCCAACATACCATTCCTTATCATCAAACTTCTTCCCATTGAGAGCCTCAACCGCACGAGCTGCATCATCCGGTTCCTCAAAATTGACAAATCCAAAACATTTGGACTTCCCATCTGCATCCCTCATAATTACAGAACTAGTAATAGTTCCATATTCACCAAAGGTTTTCTTTAGATCATCTTCAGTTGTTGATTCTGAAAGGTTCTTGACATAAACATTGTTAAATCTCAACTTATCTGTAGCAGATTCTCTTTCCTGCTTACGGAGGAAGGGTCCAACATACACTTGTTTGTCATTCAGTAGCATACCATTCAGCTTATCAATTGCACTTTTAGCAGACTCCTCATTATCAAATTGTACAAAACCATATCCTTTCGACTGACCAGAAAGATCAGTAGCTACCTTGCAGGATAATATATTCCCAAAGGTAGAAAATGTGTCATGTAGAGCTTTGTTGTCAATTGCCTTGTCCAGATTCTTTCATGACAAAGAAACCAAAAAGAAAAATTAGTTAAAACTGGCAGGGTAAACCACACAAGTTAAAGCAATTTTTTTTTTTTTTTTTTTATAGGAAGACACATTGAAGAATACAAATACCTTGATAAATATATTTCCTGCCCCACTTTTACGAATAGTAGGGTCACGATAGGAATACATTATCCTAATTGGCTTTCCATTCAGAGGAGTAAAATTCAGCACATCCAATGCCCGTTGTGCTGTCACCAAAAACAACAAAATTAGTAAAAGCAAAACATCTACAAACTAATAGAACACAAACTAAAAATTACAATAATGTTTAGTTTCAATACATCCACCTAAATCCTCAAGCTACAATGCAGCAAAATGAAACAAACACACTACCAATAACAGCTAAAATTTTGTTTCCACATTCCATAGTTTGTCCATGCATCATTACCCAGTTACCTTAACTGTAGCAATATAACTATAATACAAATTATACAAAATAAGTACCAACACAAAGACAAACGAGATTGGTATAGTGGTTTAATCATCTCCACCTGCTACTTCAAGTAGCATGTTTGAGTCTCCCTAGTCCCACCTTTGTACTGATATCCACAAAGGTCCACAAATGGTGTCAGATAAAAAAAAAGTACCAACACAAAACTAGAAATTATAAAAAGTAGACATAATAGTAATGAAGTATGGGCAATACTATGTGGCAGAATAGCTTCCTCCCAGTAGTCAATAACCTATTCTCAAAAATAAACAACAATAACTAAGACAGAAATGAAGCTAGAATTTTTATTTTTTTTCCCAAAATGCAACCAACAATAAACATTATAGATAACATCAACCACATCTACACCAATAAAGCATGCTGACCTATGGAACTATGAAGTCTAAAGCTATAAGGATCCAAATGAGAATATATATATATATATATAATGGTCGTGTCAAATTGATTACAAGAGGCAATGTAGGTCACCAAAATTAAATTGCACGTCATAATTTAACTGGACTTAGAAATGCAAGTAAAAGACGAACCATCGCTGTTGTTGCTGTAATTGACGTAACCGTAACCGAGAGAGCGGCGGGTGCTCATGTCCCTGCAGACCCGGACGGAGACGACCTGACCCATCGCGATGAACAAATCATAGAGCTGCGAATCGGAGACATTGGGGTCAAGATCTCCGACGTAAAGAGAAGTGGAGACAAATGGGGGCCCACCAACAGCATTGGTGGCAACCCCGTTTGTTGCAGCAGCAGTAGCAGCTGCAGCAGGGGTCACTGGAGACGGAGACTGTGCCTGAGGCGGGACCTGAACCTGAGCCATTCTCTTTCACCGATCAAAAATTCCCAACAAAAATAAAATAGTAATAAATAAATAAATAAACTAATAGATTTGTTTTTAGTTTTGGATTAAGTAATAAAAAGGAAGAAGAGAAGGAGGAGGAGGTCGTTGGGTTGGGCAGCACGGGCGGCACCGCACCGGCTCTGTTGGAGAAGGATAGATTATATAGGACGGTTAGTTGACACTTGACAACAACAACACACTCTCACTCTCTCTCTCTCTCTCTCTCTGATTATCACAATTGCCTCCCAAACCCTAGTTTTTATTTTATTATTTTTATATACTTTTTTATGATGTCGCTCTAACCGTTTGATTCGATCCTCCCACCTATGCTTTTCACGTTTATAGTATGTTTTTTAATTTTTGGCAAATCCAGACAATGTCTTAGTAAGTTATATAATTATTCTTACTATTATATTTTCACATTCATTTGATGTATAGGTTTAAAATATAGATTTTATCTAAATAATATGATACGTTTATTTGTAATTATCATATTATCAATACATTATTTCAAAATTTATGTGGTAACTATAAATCAACTTATTACATTATTTAAACAAAATTTTTAAATAAATTTTGTGAATGTACGAACTGAAATAGCTAATGCTAAAAAATTCAAAAATTAACTGAATTTGTGGTCATTTATTACGTCATTTATGGTGGATTTAAGTAAAACAACTTGTGGGGATATCTTTTGTGTTCAAGATGTTTTTAAAGTTTGTTTTATTTGTTAATGTGGTCATCATTTTGCTTTTTATGTATGACTTTTTGTTTTTGTTACTTCTTTGGATAAGGCTCCTGTCCAAGGTTGGAAGTATTCGTGGTTTAAATGTGATTCTATATTTCTCAAAAAAAAAAAAAAGTTATTCTATAACTATAATTAAGTGTATGACCATTAAAGATATGGCCAAATATAAGGAATCTTTGAAATCGATGGGTGAATGGCTTTAATATCTTAACTTTTTCACCTGTAAAAGGTTTCTCATACTTTCAAAGAAAGAAAATTATATCATTGACAATTTAGCTAACTTTGATTTAAGCTTGGGAATTTATCATTGGTGGATTGGTCCTCTTTCAGCTATCCATCAACATCTTCTCCGTGATGCTCTTAAGGCAAACATAACTATCACGTCTCCTAGCACTTCTCCTCGGCGATATGAATTCCTAGTTGTTTCCTTTGGTTAATTCTTCTAGGTTTACTAGTGTTTGTGCATATCATACATTGTTTGTAATGTGCATATGATGCATTGTTTGTAGGTTCTTATGTATGCATCAACGTCTTTAAGGAATAAAGTTCTTTGCTTCTATTTAATTTCTCTCATTTTTTTTTTTCATTATTAATAAATTTTCTTCTATCATCGAAGTTTTAAAGAAAATTTATCGCTTCTACCATTTTTTCAGGAAAAAATAGCATTGAGAGCTTTAATGCTTTATGTGATTATTTGAGACTAAATTTATGATTAATATGATAATATGATGATTAAATAGATGAAAATAAGCAATATCAAATCTAAATCATTTGATGAAATCAATCTAATTCAGTGGTAAATACCTCGTAACATTTCAATCATTGAGATTGTGAATTAGAGTAATGTCCTCATTTTTTAAAATCCAATTGTATAGTTTTTTTTTAAAAAAAATCACCTTGCTCAAAATTTGATAATCCAATTCCAATTTGCTGATAATATTATATACAATATTATATCTTAACGTCAACCATCAGACATCAGCACCACTAATTATGATTGGATTAAATTGGTATTGTAATGTGTTGGGTATAGTTGGGAATGAATTGAACTGGACTTGAACGAAGATAATATAATGTATTAAATTAATTTTTGAATTAATTTATAAATATATTATATGAAAAATTAAAAATATAATTACAAAGAAGATTAAATTTTATTTACTAATTGATATTTAAATTATTAACCTCATAAAAATATCTATAATGAAATATATTATATATTTATTATGATAATAAAGAAAACATACATAAAAAAATAATAATAATAAAATTGATTCTTGCCAAAGTAGAAGTTGAAAACCGACCATCTTTGGACGGTTTCCATTTCCTTGGCAGGCAATGGAGGTAGCTCCACATGGGTTCAGGAAGGGAAATTTTCTTTTTTTTCAAGCCCAAATGTAAGATTTAATGGGTTTGAGATTTGAAATCGAGCATCGGTGTTTGCACTTTACTAAAATTGTTTGAATACTCGTTTTGTAAGTACATCCCATTAATTATTATTTTAAAAAGAGTAAATTACAATTTAGCTACCTAATTCTAATTCTAATTCAAGCGGAGCAAGATTTTTGATATTATTGTAATTTACTCCCCTACCGTTAATAAGATTCTGTTATATGTAACATTGAACAGTATTCAAATAGCGAAAAGACGAAAATATCCTTAATAACTGTGTTGACTCAATTGATCAAATAAGAAATAAAAAGACAAAATAAAAAACTTTTTATCTAAGAACAAGTTAAAAAAAAAAATCATATCTCCACCAACCATTTTCAGATGGACGGTGGTGATTAATTTTAAGAAAAAATTAAAAATCAAATAATTAAATCAAAAGAAAATTAAAAAAAAAAAAATTAAACCCCCTCATCCTCACAAACCCACCCCACTCCTCTCCTTTGCTCTCTGCCTCCGCCTTAGTATTTTCTTTCCACTAGTAAACTTCATCCTTCAGATCTCTCTCCGCCGCCGCTTTCTTCTCTTTCATCCTATGTCCGTCGCTTTCTTATCTCGTCGGTAAACCTTCCTTTCTTTTTCTTCTCTCTCATCTTATCTCTTCTCGCCGCCGCCGCGTTTTTTCTTGTCGTCGATTTCTTCTCCTTCATCATTTGGGTTCATCTGTCGAACCCAGATGAACCTTCATCTGGGTTCTCATCGACGAACCTAGATGAAGGTTCATTTGGGTTCGTCGATTCGAACCCAGATGAATCATCTGGGTTCGTCGATCTGATTTTGTAGTTGATTTTGTTGGTAAGAGTTGTGGTGGTTTGTTGGTTATTGATGTTGAGGAAGAGGAGTTGATGTTGAGGAAAAGGTGGAGGTGGTCGACAAACGGCATGGTTGTTTGGTTTAGCGTCGATGATGGTGGTTGGCAGGCTATTTGTTCAGTGTCGACAATGAGTCTCCATCTCAAATGGAGCCGAACTGCTCCACTTAAGATGGAGTAGTCCGCTCCATGTCTGATGAAGCTCCATCAGATTTTTTAGTTATTTTTTTGGTGAATTTTTTTTAAATGATTTGTTTTTTTTTTTTCTTTTTTGTTGTGTTTTTGGGTTATATTGATCTAGGTGTTTGATGAAAAATTGCATTCTCGACGAATTTGAAGAAGACGTAGGCATTTGGGGTTGTGTTCAGTAGTTAGGATGCGTTGAAAATTTGGATTTTGATAAATGGTACAGGTTTGATGGAGATGAAGGTAAAGCCGAATCTGATTTTAATTTTTGTGATTTGGGCTTCTTTATTATTATTATTAATTTTTCTTCAGAGATTTGGATTGTAGATATTCTGGGTTTTGACAATGTTAATGAAGATGTGTTGGGTTTTCTGTTTTGATTTTTGATGATATTCATAATGAAGTGTTGATATTGAACCAAGAAGGGTGATGATGATGATTTTGCTGGGTGGGTTCATTAGCCACGGATGGAGTTGGAGAGTTTTTTATTTAATTTTTTGATGAAATTTATTTTTAAAAAAATAAAAAAATAAGATCAAAAGATAATTTTACCCCTCATTTAGTTAATTTTAACAAAAGAATGTTAACTAGAGTGGGTAATTACAATAATATCGAAACAGTTGCTCCGTCTGAATTAGAGTTTGAACCGGATAGCTAAATTGTAATTTGCTCTTTTAAAAATGTTATGACAAATACCTATAACTCTTAACATGAAAATTATTATTTCTTTAATTATATTATATTATATATTTATAAATAAATTTTATTTGACACTATTTTTAAATAAATTATACCTTTTTTTTTCAAAAAAACAAGTGATGCTGTGTGCTTACACTAAAGGGGTGCACATACAAATTTAAAGCGATGCTAATATGGCTACTCTTTGAACTCTCATCCTATCCATCAGATTCCGTCAAACACATGGCCCTAAATATTCTGAATCAATTTATTATTATTATTTTTTACTTTATTTTTAACATTTGCTTTATGAATTTGTTCTTGAACATCCAACAAATCTTATTCATTCACCATTTTGTCCAACCAAACAATGAAATTTAATCCATGCTAGATTTTGTTTTTTAACGAGCAATATTGTCCACTTAAAATTAATCAACCAACTCAAAGCACAATTCATTCATTTTACAAGGTCTAAAAGACAAAGGAAATTTGCACAACACATGTTTATGATGCTGAGTTTGAGGAGGATAGAAAATGAAATCTACATTAAACTCATAATTTTGATAAACTCTTCAGCAAATAAATTATGAAGTCTAAACAGTAAATAGACTTAAATTTTGAATATAAAAGTGTCATTGAAATTGCATATTAAGATTCACGAGCGCCCAAGTATATCCACTCAATCAAAAGCAGAAGAGGGCATGGGTCGAGTTAGTTTTGACCCAAACGACTTTTTTCAGTTTTCCATTTTGAAAACCAACCCGACCCGATTAGGATGGCACAACCGACATAGACCAACTACGTTCAGGTCGGTTTTCTATCATCAACTGAAGCCAAAATTTACACACACAGATGAACAAAATTAAACAAAAATTAACAAATCTTCGGATAGTAGACTTCTCACAAAATTAAACACATACCAAAACTTTCAAAATTCCAATCAAAATCCAATTTACAACAGATCTAGAAGTCCCACAAAACAGACCAATAAATCTACAATCAAAATCCAATACCCACAGAACACACACCAACATATCTATAATAGTTCTCATAGAGGGGCATGGCACCATTCCTCTTAAGTCCATACTTTTTTCGGCTTAAGACCACCACAAGAAAACGGTGAGAGAAGAGAACGACAAGATGGAGGCATGGCGAAAGGCAATGACGGTGAGAGAACACCAGAGTGGAGACCAGGATAGTAGACGAAAAGCTCGTGGGAAGGACCAAGCTACGAATGTTGGGGAAAGGAGATTGAAGACGATGGTGGGGATGGTTGGTTAAAACAGTGACTAGGGAGGATTTGTAATATGGGTCTAGTGGAAGTGGAAGGTTATGAGTGTGATTTTAAGGTTATTTAGCAATTTTATACTTTAACGTTTTTTATTTTTTTAAGGGAAAATTATACTAAAGTATCTAGACCTATCATATTATTACATCAATGATGTCAGTATAGACTAAATTATGCAAAGATACCCTTAACTGAGTTTAGCTAATAATCAACTAACGGCAAAATTAACATCTCAAGGGTATATTGGTCTTTTTATATGTCAAATAATATTTGGGATATTATTTAAACAAAATGTCTCTCTCTCTAAACAATAAAATCTCTCTCTCTCTCTCTCTCTCTCTCTTCTTCTTCTTCTTCTTCTTTTTCTTGGTTTCTGGGTTCGTTACTCTCTCCCTCTTTTTCTTCCCTTATTCTTCTTTTTTTAGGCATATAGGTTCGAACTTAGATTCGACTAGGTTCGTCGTGAACCCAATTGAATCTAGGTTCACAACGAACTCAGATTCGACTAGGTTCACTCAATCAAGAATCTAGTGGAATCTAGCTTCGTCAACCCATATTTGATTGGGTTTACGACGAACCTAATTAAATCTAGGTTTGAAGAACCCAGATGCTTTAATTTGTTTTTTTTTTTTTTTTTTCTCAAGATTTGTTTAAAAATTTATGAAGATGAGTTGATGGTGATGGTTTGATGACAATAATTGTGAGTTAATGAATGTTTTTGGTGATTTGTTAATGGTGTTTTGTTAGTTTCTATTGATTTTTTTTTTTTGAATGAAGTTCCTATTGATGTTGATGATGTCAATGATATTTGAGTGTTAAAATTTTTTCTTTTAATTTTTATTTAAATAATAATAATATTAATTAATTAAATTATTTTGTATAAAAATAATTAATTAAATTATTTTAAAATTTAGTGTGACATGATAGTTTTAATTAGGGTATAACTATTTTTTATTTTTTAAATTTATTTGATATATAAAAGACTCATTTACTCTTCAAACTTTAACTTTTCTATCATATCAATGTTAGTCAAATCGGATCAAGGGTATTTATATGTAATTTAGTTTAAACTCGTATCATGACTGTAATAATGCGATAAGGCAATGTATTTTAGTGTAATTTTTCCTTTTTTTTTTTTTTTTATAAAGTCGGTTTCGGTCGGGTTGGTCTTTTTAACCCAAAATTGATCCCAAATCGAAAAAAAATTGGTTTTTATCATTTAAAATCAGACCGACTCTAAATTAAATTAAAAACTCACATTTTCGAGTTGGATCGGGTAAAGTTAGTCTTGGTTTTTTGGCCCACTCCTAATAAAAGGGGATCAGTGTACGACCTTAAAGTCAATGACCTACTAACCTTTAGTTTTTTCTTTTTTTTGAAAGGGAAAATCCCAAAAAACACCTGACGTATAAAGTAATCTCATTTTATCGTTTACTATTTTATTTTATCCAATTTACCACAAACATTATAATTTAACAGAAAACATTTTTAGCTTTGAGTGTTTTATTACAATTATAATAATCATAAAATAATAATTTAAAATAAAAATTATTAATTAATAATCATATTAAAAATAAAATTTTTAATAAAAATAAAAATAAAAATAAGTAGAGATTTAAATTGGATCTCCACCGTTTATCCATCTAACCTAGATCTCCACCAATCATAAACATTCAACATCCAATATTCAATAGTAAAAAAAAAAAAAAAAAGAACCTCATTCAACGTTCAACAAGATCAACCTCTCTAAACCTCTCTTTCCATTCAATAACATTCAACATATATGAATAATAGATCCTCATCAACGTTCAACACCATCATCATCCATTCAACACTTGGAAGCCATTACCCCCCTTTTTTGTTTCTCTTCCTTCCCTTTTCTCTCTCTCTCTCATTGTTTCTTCCCTCTTCCCATTTTTAGGTTTCCAGCCGCTGGAAACCCAAAAAAAAACAGCTGAAAATAAAAAAAAAAATCCCTTACAATCATCATCAATCCTACAAACCTCTACCACCAATTGATCCATAAAAAAAAAAAAAAAGAAACTTAAATTTTTTAACGAAGTAAATTGAAAAAAAAAAAATCAAAAACACTGAATACATGAGTGATGGATATCACTGTCGAACGAATTGTTTGATAATCTGATATATGAAACTACCTGGGTTCGTCATCAAATGAACCTATATAGCTTCGTACTAGACCTTTGAACCCACCATGCAGCGGTCATAGCGTCACCATCATCACCAGCCAGAGGAAAATAAGAGAGAGGAAGAGTGAGAGAGAGAAAGGTAATCGAGAAAGACCCAAACTTTAAGCGTTGTGAAAACTCGAACACTAAACGCCACCGAAGATAGAGAGAGAAAAAGAAAAGATGAGAGAGAGAGCAAGAGAGAGATGAGTTGAGAGGAATTTTTTTTTTATTTTATATTTTTATATTATTAAATAAAAATATCTCATTTTTTGATAATTTTATATTTAATATTATTTATTTTGATTTTTATATTTTAATTAAATTTTCATTACTTTTCCCTTTTTACCTTTGAAGTCAAATGGTCAATCATGTCAATCTAACAGAATTTGTGACCGTCAATGGTATTTTCAAATTTTCATACTCTTCAATAGATATTTTATATATTTATTTTAACGTTAAGTGGTATTTTGAATAAATATAAAATAATAAATAATAAAATTTATATATCCTTATACATTAGGGGTTTTTTGTGATTTTTTTTCTTTATTTATAAGTACATTTTATAAATATCGAAACCTCTTAATATAGGCCTCTAAAATATAATTTGGATTTTTACTTCCGAAGGGATAGAAAAGAGTGATTCATCCGGTGAAAAAAATATTTATACATTGGTTAGATTTGTTTGAAAATTATCCATACAGTGCGGTATTACTGAGTAGGAAATTACACGTAGACGTGGGTTATGACGCTCAGCCCACCTCTCATATTGAAAGAAGTAAAGCAGGTGGGAACCACTCAACTCAGGAGTAATCAACGCTTTTAGTCGAGCAAAGTATATCCGTTAAAAATCTTCTCCTCCAGTTTCAAGTCATAATCGTCTAGATATTTTCTTGTTAAAATAAAAAAATAAAAAACAAGTGAGCGAGAGAGGGTCTCAATCACAATTCACGATTCAATATATCTCCAGGTCCAACAAACCCAGCACCCAATCGAGTCCATTAACCACCACCAAAAACCCAAAAATCCCTCCAAAAATGGACTCGATTCAAGTCCCGGACTCTCTCTCCCTCACGAGCATACTCTCCACCGCCAGCGCCACCTCCACCTCCTCATACGCTCTCCAACTGCCGTGCCTACTCTTCTCTCGTCCCGCCCGTAGATTCTTCTCCATCCAGGCAACCTCATCGGATCGCTTCTCGCCTACTTGCAGGTCCTCCTCCGCTATTTCCGCTAACGGCATGTTAACGGCCAACTCTGTTTCGGTCTGTTATCTTATCCACTTCATTTTTGCGGTTTTTATATTCGTGTTAACTGATATTTTATGACTCGGGTTTAGTTTGTTATTATACTGATGAAATTGGAATTTTTAGTGATTTTTTTTTTAATATATATATTTTTGGTTATGTCTAATTTCATATAGCAGTTGTTAAAATTGGCAAAATTATCTATTATAATCCTTATATCCACTTTATTTTAGGGGATGTGGATTGATAACATCTCAGTTAAATATATAAATCATTTTCTAATTTTTTGCTTACAAAACATAAAAGCCAGTTTCATAAAAATAGGATGCCGACTCTCTTGGTCAGCTTCAAGTCCTCTTTGTAGCTTTACTATGAATTATTGTCAAATTACTTGTTACACAATGCCAATTTTTATGTTTATTAATAAATTAAATGTTTGTTATATATCTAGAATGTTTAATGTCATAGAAATTTTTAGAATGTATTATTATAGATGTTACATTTTTTTTTTTTTTTGCCGTGAAGTATAAACAATTAACATTTTTTATTGGATACGGGGATGGACAGAGCTAGTACCTCAATTTGGATATTTCCAAATCCATCCCACTTAGAAACGGCTATAGATATGGGGAAGGTAAATATCTCAAACGGACATGTTGATGGAGATTGGGGTATTTTATTCTCAATCAGCTCTGTTGCCATCCGTAATCGTAGTATTTAGAATGAATGGGTTCAACAAAAGGTACATAATTATAATTGTTTTAAGTTTATGTCTCATGTTGCTTGGAGTCACCAAACAAGGGATCCAGTCCAATCCCAAGCAACAAAACAAGCTGTTAAAGTATTTGGGAAGCCATTTTGATCTATTTTTTAGCTTCTTTATGTCCGCATTTACTGTCTAGATGCCCCATACCAAGCTTCCTCTCTCTATTATGATAATGTTGTGTAGAATCTTCAGAAATAATAAGGGAAGAAAGAAATAGAGAAAGACAGAGGACAAAGACTATAGTCTGCAAATAAAATTCTTCTCCTTTATTTCAGTCGTTCAAGACTTTATATAGTTCTTGAACACAACTTGTAAGCTAAAAAATAGGATCACAACTTTTCTAATAACAGACCATTAATAACAGAATAAATAATAGTGACTCCACTAATAACAGATATCTCCTAAACTCATGCTACTCAACAAACAACATCACTACAACTTATTTCTAGGACTACAGCTGCCACGTCTAAGACTCCAACATTGGCATTACCTGCATGAACAGGTTTAACATATCATTCCACCCCCCCTAAATTATCCTTGTCCGTAAGGATCAATTCAGATGAGTCTTTCAACATTGATCCTCCCAAGTCTTCTATCATAAACATTTGGGGATGATGACAGCGATGACCTGGTATATATTTTTCATCATAGTAATAACATAGCCCTTTTGCTCGACGGTCTTGCGTCTCTTGACTGGTAATTTTTTTGAAATCGGATGGAGGATTTGAATTTGATTTCTGATTAGGTGGGGGTTCTAAAATGCTTGGTGTCAGTTGGGTGGAAGGTTTCTGGTTTGTCACTGTTGCCTGAGAACAAAAGGAACTTCCTGATTTCTTTTGTAGTTGATTTCGTTCCTCTAATAACCGCGCAACTCCAATTGCATCTGTCAGCGAATGTGGTTGCTTTATCTTAACATCTAACCGTATCTCATCCCGTAGACCCACCACAAAGCATCCAATGAGGAAATTTTCTGGTAGTCTGTCCACCTTATGAGAAAGTTTTTCGAAAGCTTCCTGGTATTCAGCCACAGAAGAGGTTTGTTTGAGCCATGTGAGAGCCTCAGAGGGATCTTCATAATCTGTTGGACTGAAGCAAAGAAGCACTGCTTTGGTGAATTCATTCCAGGTTATGGGCCCCTTGAATTTGGTAAACCAACGGTGCCATTTTAATGCAATGCCTTCTAGATGGAAAGAGGCAAGCTGTACTTGTTGTTCCAGTGGGACATTCTTGAAATCGAAGTATTGCTCTGCCTTATAAACCCATCTCGTTGGATCGTCCCCATTGAACTTTGGAAAGGACAATTTCAATGGGTATGGTCACGGTTACTAGTGGAGTTCCAGGTATTAGAAGCCAGGGTTGTGTTTCTTGGTGCAGAATTATGGGAGGTAGAGGCATCAGCATGGCCCAAAGGATTGATGTCAGGAGCAGGGGTAGTAAAGTGAGTTCTCAATGCTTGAAGTTCAGCCTTAACTGTTTGCAATGCTGCGTTGACTTGGCTGAAGTTACTGTTAAGCAAATCAAAGCTCGACTCATGGCGGGCTAGTATTTCACTAACTTCATTGCGGAATTCGGCATTGGATTTGCCTTGGGTATCCATGAGGCATTGGATTTGCCTCTGGTATCCATGACGGTTCTGGCTCTGATACCAAATTGTTGTGTCGAATCTTTAGAAATAATAAGGGAAGAAAGAAATAGAGAAAACAGAGGACAAATACTATAGTCTGCAAATAAGATTCTTCTCCTTTATTTCAGTAGTTCAAGACTTTATATAGTTCTTGAACACAACTTGTAAGCTAAAAACTAGGACCACAACTTTTCTAACAACAGACCATTAATAACAGAATAAATAATAGTGACTCCACTAATAACAGATATCTCCTAAACTCATGCCACTCAACAAACAACATCACTACAACTTATTTCTAGGACTGCACCTGCCATGTCTAAGACGCCAACATTTGCATTACCTGCATGAACAGGTTTGTACATATCAGATAAACAGGTGCAAACTTAGTCAAAAATGGAGGGTGTTGTTTCTTGGTTAGGTTAGATTATTATCATTTTAATCTATTTTTTAGCTTCTTTTTTTGGTTGCATTTATATGGAGAAAAAGAGGAAATGTACCATTGGAAATTAGTGGAGGTTGAAATGTATTTTTCCCTTAATTTTCTCAGGCAAATTCTAGTTGCGTATGAACTATGTATCAGATCATAGTTCTGAAAAAGTTACATGCTCTAATTAAATTGCTTTACAATGTCAACTTGATATTTGTGATGGAGTGTAACTGTTCCCCTTCATCCTCCCTTGCAATGGTGTTGAAGTGGTATATATTCAACTTGGATTTGCTACAAATATATACTCTAAGTTTTGTCTCTTATCTGTCTTTTGTACATTAACATTTCCTTTGGCATGTTAATATGCAGCCAATCAGTGGAGTTTATACAGTTGGTGATTTTATGACAAGGAAAGAGGATTTGCATGTGGTAAAACCTACAACAACAGTGGATGAAGGTAATTTTTCTGCTTAGATTGATGTCTTAGACTATTTGATAATGTTTTTCGTATTCTAATGCATAAACCTTTGTGCCAACAGCTCTGGAAATTCTTGTAGAAAGGAGAATTACTGGTTTTCCTGTGATTGATGATGACTGGAAATTGGCAAGTCCTCTTATCTTTTGTTGTTAGTTAGTTATTGTGATTACTGAACTGCCTTTATTGATATTGATTATGATTACAGATTCAGAATATATTGTTGGTTTTTATATGAAAACGACAATATATATGAGGATTAGTTATGTCTTCAAGTTCCACCAAAACTTGCAAATATTCACTAATTTCCATGTCAAATTCTGTTTCTCAATCTCCTTCCATGATCATGTTTAGTGGAAAATTCCAAAATCCCCTTGAGGAACTTCTTTTGTACCTTTGTTGTACCTATTCTGGTTAACTTCTGTAGTTAGTACTTACTTTCTTCATCTTTGAAATTTGAACAAACTTTTCTGTTTTCTATAAAGACCAAAATTAACTAAAGGTAAAACATTAAGGAGAATTGGGAAAATCCACCCTTTTTATTTAACCAAACAATGAAAAGAACCCAGTAATTTTGGAATTAGTTAAAACCCCCTGCCATTAGCCCAAAACCTACTTATTGGCGCCTCGAAAATTATTGAATTAGTGAATGTAGTTAACCGATGGTTCTTCACCTTTAAGAAACGGAGGTCATGGTTTAGCTGTTGGGAGAGGAGGTTTTAGGTTGGGGGGAAGGACTTTGTCTTTCCAAGATTACTGTTTCAATCTCATCGGTTAAAATAATAATTGCTTAGTGTTTTCAGATACTGTATCAACTTTTGGGTGCTCTCTATATTAACTTAATTTTAATTTTCTATATGTTTGGTTTCATGTTTTGTGTTGTTTATATGAACTGATATGGTGTTTTAATATAATCTGAGGTTTTTTCCTGCTGCAGGTTGGTCTTGTTTCAGATTATGACTTGTTGGCATTGGATTCTATATCAGGTATACTAATCCATCAAGATAACTTTGTTTTGTCAGTCAGTGTTGCTTCAGAAAATTTCGTAGTTTTCTGTTTTCTGGTTGCTCCTGCTTTTCATTTGATTAATAATTCTGTATTTGAAGTTCTTGCCGACACTTGGTAATGACATTCATAGTTTTAATTTAGGATAAATATTTAGCTTGTTTTGGAAAAAATATTTTATCCCTGGTGGTTATGATTTATTTTCAAAAGTATATTGTGCTACAAGCTTCCCATTTAACCTACATTGCATGTTTCTTTTATATGGCTCTTTTTCTAGTGGAAGCTACCTTACATTTTTGACATAGAATGTTCTCATATCTTTTCCAGTATCCCCTAATTTACTTTCACATGATCTTAGATCTCTCACGCAACAAAGACGTGTTGACATGAGAAGTTTGACTCTAGGTTGTTTCTATGGCACATAGAGAGATCCCCACAGCTCACACACTCATCGTGCCTTTTTATTATGTGTGTGGGAGGAGGAACGGTTATACTACAGCCTAAAGTTAATCAAATCCATTTTAGCAAGTACATGGAGGATAAGGGAAAAGTCAACACTAATACTGCAAGTACTATCTCCTTAACAAAAAGGAAACGATTGATTTAAACCAGCTCCTAAAAACTTCTGTTGACGTTTTGAGACTATGGATCTCATTTGTTTAATTTCCATTTGTTTGTACACATTGATGTCCATTCATGTCTTATCTGATGTGAAATGTTCCAATATTTCAACCAGGTGGTACACAAGCTGATAACAGCATGTTTCCTGAAGTCGACAGCAGTTGGAAAGTATGCAAGAAATCTCGCTCTTGAAATTTGCTTCTTTGTTCTAAAAACTGTTCTTACTTTTCACTGTGGGTTTAAAGTTGCAGCAAAACATCTGTTGTTCTAGTAAAACTGGATGTAAATAGGCGTGGATTATGATTTTGTATGAGTGCCTAGTATCACTGGAGGCATTACAGCCTCAGATAATTAACATCACTTGCCTCTGTTTTTTGGTAGTATTTCTTCCTCATTGCACTGTAGTAGTAAGCGATCATGTTTGAGGGTCTTAACTTTTAAGTACTTGGGGTTAGATGAATAATCATTTATTGCACTTTATCACATCCACCCAGTCTTCCAATGTCTTTGTGGTCCTTCCAATTTCAGTCCAATAACTCTTCCTTATTATTGCTGCTTTAATTGGTTTGTACTGCTCATGATTATACCCACTTGGCATGCATAGCATATCCGAATTTTCTCCCAGAGCCGTTTCATTTGGTAATCATTGATGCTGAGAAGATTATTCCTAGTTGGAGCGGCAGCATGTCATTGTTTCAGCATATTTCTAGCTGCTGGTTGTTTGAGTTCTTCTAACTGTTCTTACTGTCCAAAAATCACTGCAGACTTTCAATGAGGTGCAGAAGTTGCTCAGTAAAACCAATGGGAAAGTAATCGGCGATTTGATGACACCAGCTCCAGTTGTAGTTCGTGAAACAACTAATCTCGAAGATGCTGCTAGGTTATCTCATCTTTTCTTTGCATTTCTTTTTGAAAATATTTTGTCTGCTCTTCTTTTACCAACATTAGTAGTACTTGCTGGCTAAGTACTGGATGTCTGCTTGGATCTTTAATGCCAGATTGCTACTGGAAACAAAATACCGTCGACTTCCAGTGGTGGATGCTGATGGCAATCTGGTAAAATGGATTTGAATTTCTTTCAGTTTGGTTTTATCAATTTTCTAAGTCATCTGTCCTGGTAGTTTTTGCTAAAGCATTGAATTTAAATAACAAGGTTGGGATCATCACAAGAGGAAATGTAGTTAGAGCTGCTCTTCAAATCAAACGAGCCATTGAAATGAAAGGGCAATAGCCATATACGTTTCAAATAATTTTGGGCAGTCTGACACCGCTAGTGGGAATTAAATTGTTTCTGCAACCACATCCCCCATAAATCAAATAGGAGGCTTGGAAGAGCTCTTCTACTTTATATGTACAATTTTGTGTGACGATTGTATAACTCATCATTGGTATTGTTGTATAATTTATAGCAGAATTGACAGTGGACATGGTCGAGGACAAACAATTCTTATGATTCTCACTATTACTTGACTAGCACTTGCCTCTTCAAAATATTTCCAACAATTTGTCGTAAAAAAGTGATGGATGTGACGGATTATGGTTGTAGCCTGAAGGATCCTTGGATCTATTAATTGAAACCTTATAAATTTGAAAGCAGATAAATAACATGTTTGATTGTATATTTGTATCTGTAGGCTAGATTTTTAAGAATAATTATATAAGCAATTGAACTGAATGTCGATCAGAAGACGTAAATTGTATAAAGCCTTTCGTTTTATATTTTGAAAATGTTAGAATGGCGTATATTTTATGCTTTTATTTAACAAGATAGGTTGAAGTTGTAAGTCGGTGACATTTAATTACAGTTCTCTTCTATAGAATAATTTTGAGAGAGAAATTTCTGGAAGTCATCCGACACTCCTATATCCAAGGCATTGCGTGTTTTCAATTGTTTATCTGTATTCTGTATTTAGATTTGGAATACCAAATACAATGAGTATTAGTATTATTATATATTTACACATTATTTTAGTAATTGAGTATAAACTTTGATCCAAAAAAGTTCCGACATAACCTGTAAAATGTCAGCCTTATATATATATATATATATAATTCAGTCTGTGTTATAGAATGACAGTTTTCATGTGGTGCAAATGTAGAAGCAATCATGTCTTAAATCTTAATACCTTTTTCACCAATTAGTCTAACAGGTAGACAATAGACACCCTTAACTAGTCTTAAGTTGGACGGGGACTGGTCCCTTGGCACAAAGAACAGGGGCCATATTGGTCCATCATGAGTCAGGACAATCGAAACTATCACGGTCTTGAAATTCCACAACAAATTCTACATGTCGCCACAATCACAACTCATGTTTTTTCCAATTTTAAACTGCCTAGCTACTCCGCTGCAGCTGCCACTGCTACTGCAACAATCACCACACAGTTCGTTAACAGCAGTCAGCACTCACCATTTTCCAAGCAAGAAAGTTCTTTTATATATAATTATGTATATTTTCAATTTAAAAAAAAAAATAGTATCATACAAAAACATAACAATATCAGTAGTATTAGTATTCGGTATAGATGTACCATATATGGTGGTGCCACTAATTATTAGCAATTTAAGTCAGCACCCTTTATTAGCAATTTCAATTAGCACCCTTTATCATTTATGTCAGATTAGATAATGGTTATTAATGCATTATTGGAATTGTGAAAGAGTGAATTAAAATTTGGATTCGACTGTCTTAATGATTGAGTAATCTTACTCATAAATTATAATCATTTGATTGATTTCAATAACCACTCTTATAATCAATCTAATAATTACAATTAATGAATAAAATTACTCAATCAATAAGATAAATAGACCCTTAAAATTTTTCGATATAAATTAATATAATCCTTATTAAAAAAAAAAAAAACATTCTCTATGCTAATCCACCGTCATCACATATCAAAAACATAAAAATATAATAAAATATTAACAAAACATGATAATAGCATAATAAACGAGTGCTAATCCTCCGTCAATTGTGGGGGTTAAAAGTTGTCATAATTCAGGTGGAAGTGGCGTACAATTTGGCAAATAAAAACAAGTCAAAAGCTTTTTGATTAGCTACCATGTCCATCCCAGTGTCCAAGGCAAAAAAAAAAAAAAAGGTAACTGGTGTGGTGCCAATCTCAAAAGTTATGTAGGAAGCTAGCGAGCGGCGATTTGACAATTTATCAGGAAATTTGAAGTCTCAAAATAGATAAAAGCACAAACTGAAAAAAAAAAAAAAAAACAGAGACCCCATCTATCCATCAATCAAGTTGAAGTTGGGGACATCGTTATCATGGAAGGAGGCATTTTGATGTCCCACAGAGCCGTAGTGATAGGGCCACGAGTGTTAATTGAATTGAGTAGTAGACAGTGGAGAAGGGAAGCAGAAAAAAACCTAACTCAAAAATCCTATCACTTTAGTAGTTATAACTTTAGTGGTTAGCGTACCCACTTGCACCAACTGCCAGGATATGTAGGCCATTCCTGTTCCCTCTTCCCTCTTTTCCTTTTCTACCACATCCTCCATTTGTTTTTTTAACATCACAACAATTTATTCAAATTTCTCAAATAACCCTTTTCAAATACTTACAATTTTGGATACACGTAAATGACTCATACATCTTTCGATTCATCAACTCTCCCTTTGTAATTCCATCAAAAACTTTCCCAAAAAATATCTTGTAACTTCACCAAAAAGTTCCTCCACTGAAAATAAAACCTAGGACCTAAAACTCAATTCTTAATTTATTTAATTAAATTTAACAAACCGAAAAAAAGGAAAAAAAAAAAAAAAAGCCTTGATAGCTATATGAAAATCCTATCAAATAGGAGAAAATAAAAATAAATTCAAGAAATTAGAAAAAAAAAAAATCACAAGGAAAAGATAAAAGACTATTGAGCTAAAAATATTCTGATAATATAACTAATATACAATTACCCAGTTTTTACAAATCCAAAATTTATATTACTATTAATCCACATAAAAAAAAAAAAAAGAGAGAGGGGTAAAAGTGTCAACGCTTCATCATTTCTTCAGCCGTCACGTACACTTACCTCCTCGGCGCACGTTAGCAACCCATCAGTGGCGGACACCCACCACTTTCTTTTTCCTTTTTTCTTTTTTTTTTTTCCAACTCAGCTCTCCACTATCTCTAGTTCCTCTCCCACTCACCGTCCAAATCTTCCGGATCGGGTGTTTTGTTCAAGTCGACCCGCTTCGAGAACCCACCAACGCAACCCTTGAACTCCTCCATACCCGCCTCGTGACACTGACGCTGATGATTATTATTAAGATGAAGATGATGACTCTGCTGCTCGTGACTGTTGTGCAGCGCGGCTTCAATCGCATCGACTTGTGCGCCGACTTCTGTGGCTTTCTTCCTTATAAGGGCCGCCGACATGTCGCCAGTAAGAGCCGTAGCGCCGCCACCACCTCCTCCTCCTCCGACCGCTGCTTCTCCTTTGAGAAGGTCAGGGAAGTTAAGCCTAGCGGAGGGGCCCCTCAAATAGTAAACAGCCGTGTCATATGCTCGAGCCGCCGCCACTGGAGTCGAATAAGAGCCGAGCCAGATTCTGGAGCGCTTGTTGGGCTCTCTTATCTCGGCCACCCACTTCCCCCACTTCCGCATCCTAATCCCCTTATAGGGTCGCTCTCTCTCCATCGCTCTCTTCCTCGTCGCCGCCGTCTCCGCCACTCCCGCTCCGCTTTCCATCTTCGCCGCCGCCGCCGCCGTCGTCATCGTCAAAGACACTCCACCTCTCTCTCTCTCTCTCTCTCTCTCTCTCTCTCTCTTCTCGAAACCCTATAAGTCTGTCTCTCTGTCTCTGTTTTGAAGAAACATAGAGCACGAAAGAAGACACGAGATTCGAAGTGGAGGAGTATATATATTCATGTTACATAGGAAATCTGGTTGTCATCTGGAAGAGGTTACACGTCGACTATGTCTTTTTAAAGAAAAATAAAAAATAAAAATAAAAGAAATAAATGATAACGAACGGGAGAGAAAGAGAGAAAATCCAAATTCACCGACACAAAATCTTTGGGGGTGAGATTGTTTAAAGAGAGAGTGCGTGTGTTGTTTCCAGATATGTAATAATTCGCCAACAAACAGCTTGTAGACGTAGAAGCTTTGCTCTTGGCATCTGGAGCTCGTTCGGTCTCTCTTTGGCAATTCACCGAAGTGAAAATAAATATATAATATATATAATAATATAAACAAACAAGAATTGGATTGTGAAATATTTATAATAATAATATATTATTATATATTTGATAGGTGGTGGTGGTGGTGTCACCTGGTGTCGTTTCTGGAATTCAAAGTTTGAGAAAAAAATTCATGAAAATGAATTGAATTGTCGTTTCATTTGTCATGGCGATGTAGAGGATAGGGATAGGGTATTTATTTTAAGCCAATACGATTTTTATTTTCTTTAATTTATTTTTTTGGAGAGAAAATAGTAATAATTGATATTATTTTTATTTTTAAGGAGGCGAAGGGTGGGTCGGTGGTCGGTGGATAGATACCGTTAGCAATTGACTTTCCCTCCACGCAATGACGTTTTCGTGTTGATGGACTATTTTGTCATTGTTTGGTTTTGTCCTGTTGCGGCTAATAATGGTATTTTGAGTGGGTAGTGGCCCACTAAGTAAAGGATTGGGTACCCTTGTTTGTGGTTTTTTGATGGGGCGGCCTAATTAATTATGGATTAACTATGTGGATTTGTTTTGATGTTTCATTTATATATTAGTATTAGGTGCTAACACCTCCATGATTCCGTCTGTTTGTCAAAACCTTATGTTTACATTATAATTGTACATCATTACTTCTGGGTATTTTTTTAAACCAGACAATAACTTCTATATCTTAATAATGTTAAAATATAAAACTCTTTTTTTTTTTTTCTTTAGACGCTAGAACCTCGGTCATAATAGTTTTCAAAAAACAAAGAACCTGAGTCATAATAACTTTGTTAATTAATCAAAATATGCTTTAAAAATTTTAGTTTATTTATTGATTTATAGATAAATTTAATAATTATGATGAGATTGACAACAAATCATGGAATCACCTATAATCCTTTTGATGAAAAAATTGACTATGATACAAAAATTCCAAAGTTTATTACACATAATCAAGCACTCAAAGGATCAGTGATAATACATAATTTCTTGTTGTAATACGAGAATATAACTCCAAAATTTTAAGTAGATTGCAAAAATGCAGCGATGAAATCAAATTAAACTTGAATTTTATGAAAAAAAAGGCAGCAATCCATTTATATTCAATAAAACATCATAATCAATCCTAAATGTACTTCTTAGTAAATTCTTAATTTATAAAATGAATGAGATCACATTTATAAATTTATTATCTTATGCTTTATCAAAATTATTAACTTAGGGAAATGTATTATCTTATAATTTAGTCGAACTTGTTAATTATTTTAGAAAAATTATTGTATATAATATTATTAATATACCAAATAATAATTTATAAATACTCTATAATATTATGATTATATCGATGCTTGAGAAGAGGATATAATTTGAATTCATAAACCTTATATCATGGGTGCAAGAGACACCAATGTGAACAATTTCGTCTCCCTATAATAACGAATTTTTAATTTGAAGTACTATTATCTGAATATAACCTTTCATTGAGATTCTTTAAAAAAAAAAAAAAACAATATTTAAATAATGTTGTTGAGTGAATTATAAGGAGATTTTACAAAAAAAAAAAAAAAAGAGAAAAACGAAAAAATCGTTTCCATTTTTTTTTTTTCGTTTCAATTGTTTAAGACCATGTATTTGTAGTTGGTTCATCAAAATTCAACATTATATATATATAAAACTCTTGATATTGGATCATATATCTATCGAAACTTATTGATGAAGGTTATTTAATGAGTGATCCGGAAATCTACTCTTAGAATTAGGATAAAGCTATTCACAAAAATGTGAAAAATTGTCACACATAGTGTTGCTCAAGTAAGGATCGAACCTGTATTTTGATGGGCAAGTGCGGTGTATCTTTCCACCAGGCCACCCATCGTCCTCGAATTCAACATTCTTTTATCATTTCATACTGAGTAGCAATATCAAATTTTATATATTTTTCTTCTTTAAATCACGAATAAATTAATCCTTGAAAGAAAAAACAAATTTTGTATAAATTTCTTGATTGTAATTATATATTATCAACAATTGTTATTTATATTTGTCACGTGTCAATCTCAAGTCTTAAATATTATAGTTGGGTAATTTCCTATTAATTTAAATTTTTGGATTTGTTAGTAATTAACATGGTATCAGAGTTTGAAGGTTTCTGGTTTAAACTTCTCTACTCCTTTTATCTCGAATTGTTATTACACATGTTACAATGGTAAGGGACGTTTAGCATGTGTCTGATATCTGTTATTTGTTCACATTACATATGGGGGGAAATATCATATGTCAACTTAAAGTTTTAAATATTATAGTTTGAATCATTTCCTATCAATTTAAACTTTTAAGTTTGATGGTAACTAACAATATTAATTCACATATGTTATTAGAAAACAAAAAGAATTAAAGCATTTTTATTCAAAAGAAAAAATAATAATAATAAAAGAATTTGACGTCCAAATAATTCTACAAAATATTGCAGCCTTGCTTATAATTGCAACTTGAAAAACCTTTCGGTTTCCAATTCAAGAGAGGAGCTTCAAAGTAAATTGTAATGGATTCACCGTGCATCTCCTAAATTAAGATCATACACAATGCACTTTTTGCAGCAAAAATCTACTAGTTTAAAGACAGCATTAAAGAAAGATAGGGCCGACAAAATTAATTGTTAGACTGTCATTGGTGGAATTTTAGCTAATAAGATACTGTTTTTCTAAAAATTCAATTGGCGAAAGCACTGTATCAGTGTAGAATTGTAGTACGTGAAGAAAATAGTATTAAAATGGTGTGAGTTTTGAAATTAAAATTGATATTTTTTAGTCTTTTTAACTCCCCTCTTTTATCACGTAATAATATTTAATTAACGAAAAATAGAAAAATCTTAAATCGTTAATGTCCAATTTGTGCTAATTTCAAAATTCATATGTTCTTTGTTGTTATAATAAAAACTCTTATATCACCTGCTCTCTTAATATATATATAAGTTTAAAATTATATTAATATTTAAAGCGGAAATTAAAAAATAAATAATAAATAATAAAAGAATATTTATTTTTGTTATAATTTTATGAAAACATCTTTTCAAGGCCTCAAACTGAGAGCCTCATTGTCTGTCTTTGTTCTTATCGCTCCACGAAGTTGCAAATTTCATAATCCGTCATGTGTGTATGTATCTTCAAGCCATTGGAGAAAAAATCAGTAAAAAATCATATTTATTTTTTAGGATAAAAAACTATATATTGATATTTAAAAATAAATAAATAAGTTCTTTGTTTATAATTAGTTATTATTATTATTTTTTTATTATTGATGTTTATTAAAATTATATAGTCGTACTAAAATATAATTGATGGATAAAATTAGTAGTTGACTAAGATAGTTAAACCTTTATTTTGTTATTATGAATATAGAATTAGGGTAGAATCAATGTTAATGGTTTTTTTTTTTAATAAATGTCTTTATATAGTATTTCACCATATAATACACCGATGTAATAATGATATTAAATACCGGAACAAGATCAATGACAAGATATAATTCAATTCATAGAGATTTCAAAACCTTAGTTAATTAATATAATATATTTTCTCTTAAAAAATGTGAAGTGAGAGAGGAAGCAGGTTTTACCTAATTAATAATTTTATACCACTAAGAGGACTGATTTTTCAAAGTTAGCTGTTGTCTATGTTTAGTTAAATGTTATTAAACTCTTTAATTAACGATAGAATCCAACTACTTCATGCCATTGTTTACTACAAAGTCTCTTATTTAATTTCCTTTGTGGTATATTTAAGCTTATATATCTGTGTATAAAAAGAAACACTGTGTAGTGGACCTGAGCTGTGAAATGGTTGGCACATGTAAATGTCACCACCATAATATTTCTGAACACTTAAATCCAACCTTGGACCACACTTTTAGTGGAGAAACTTAGTGGCAACTGGCAACTTTGTAGAAATTTATTTTTAAAACATAGCAATAATTAATTCATTATAATAATTAAACAAACATGTGCTCACTGGTTAGTAGTTACCTTTAAATCTTTGCTTATTTTGTTATTAGCTTTTCGTAGGGGAGGACTCTGTAGCTTAGTGGACTTTTTTACACTCCAAAAACAATTGTATACGTGCATGATCAGATATTTTTTTCCGTCCTAAAAGAAATGAGGGATCTTTTGGAATGAAATATATATTAACAATAAACAGAATATTATATAATTAAATTATTATAAAGATATATTAATAAACAAATAAAGTACACATGTTTACAATTGTTGGTAAGAGACAAACGTCAAAAAAGGTTGGTTAAAATAGTGGATACGGAACTTCTGTATTTACTAGTTAGTTCATTGTATTAAAGAGATCTACAATCATTTTTGTGTTAACATTTTGTCTGGGAAAGTTTCCTTTCTGTTAAATATATTAAGAACAAGAAAAAATTAACATTGGATGAGCAAATAATGTATAAGAGGCACTTCTATTTATAGCCTAAATGATTAATGCATTTACTCATTCATATTTGTCAAGATGTATGAAGAATTTTTGCCCTCTATTATGAAATAAATAGTTTCTAGTACTGTTATGAGAACATTTTTTTTTGGGGGTTATAAATACTATTTAACAGTACTTCATTTCCGTATATTTTAACCATCTCGGGTTATTAATACTACTAAATCTTTTATTTCTATAAATATAGAGAGTCGGCACTCGTCAAACAGTACTGAAGTGGAGGACCGACCAAGGCAAGTTGCCTGGTCACTTGCCATTGAAGCTGGTAACCACATGAAGACAAGTGTCGATAATTCTTATTTTCCAGACAAAAGTGTAGGCAAATTTAAGACGAATCCATCAAGTGGACTTAAGTCTAATTATTGGGACCTGGTTTCAATCAACAAATGGATGCCCATAAAGTATTTTTTTAATTATCTAATTAGCAGAAGATCTAAATCCAAGAAATATACCATGATTAAGTACAGATTTGGAATCTATATGTCCATTTTATCAACTAACTTTTTATTTCTTTGATACTTTGGCACACAAAACACCCACCAAACATTGAATTATACGCGGGTATAAATTTAATTAATCACTTTTTTAAGATGAGAAATTTAGCAACTGGCACCCAAAAGAAATTCGAATTTTAAAAATAACATTTAAAAAACTAAAATAATTTTTTTTAATATCATTAATATTCACGAACTATAATTTGGAAAAAAAAAAAATTTGTAAATGAAAGTTGCAAACTATTTCCATTATTTGTGAACCATAGTTTACAAACATTGATGATTATTTCATTTCTTTGATACTATTTTCAAAATTTGCATTTTTTTTTGTTGGAAAAAAAATTCCTTTCAAAATTAGTCAAGAGAGATTATCAATTTTTTTAAAATCATATATAATGCATCCACTCAAATATGCTATATTAACATACTGAATAAGCATTCTCTATCATCGATCTATATTAAATAATAATTTTTTTTGTATGGTTAAAGATTTAACTAATTGATGATCCTCTTGCATCTCCTATTTTATTGCTTAACTTAGATATATAAATCTAATATGATGAGTTGGAAGTTGGAACTCATCAATAAAGATTGGGGTGGCTCTATTGCCACCTAAAAAATTTTTCACCACACCTATTTTTTAATGAAAATCTTTATTATTAGAATGTCCATGTATATACAATCACGTAAAAGGACACATTTATATAAAATTTATTTTCAACACTCATATACTATGTAAACCAAACTAATCAATCATAAACCTTAATGTTTTATTCGAAATTAAAACTGAAATCACAATATGAAAATATAAATTTAACATGATTCATAAACCCAAATGTCATATATCAATTTCTTTCTTCCTTCGATCTCTTTTCTCTATCTTCTTTTTCCGTCCCTTCCATCAATGCAAAGTTGGTTCTTCATCTATCATCTTATTCTCATATTAACTAGAACAAATATTTTGCAAAAGCTTGTTCAAATCACAAAAGTAAGTTGAATTTGGAAAAAAATTAGGAGTTGTGCGAGAAAGAAGGTTTAGGGGAAACAAACTAGATTTGTGAAGATTTTTGGCACTCATAATAGTTATAACATCATAAATGCATGTTTTTTTTTTTTTTTTTTTTGTCTTTCTCTCTCTTTTATTTTATTTTATTTTATTTTTTGCAAAGAAACATCATATATAGTAGTTTTTCTAGCTTTATTTTGTAATTTATAATTAATTACATAACACAAAATTTATAAAATTATATGCAAAGAATCAACTACTATACAAAATATGGACAATGTAAGCATAGCTTGTTTGCATGTATGTACATATAAACAATATCTACATCCTAAAAAAAATTATACAAAGAAATTAGTCCCGCCTGTTGTATATCATACAACTAGGTAATTATGTTAAAACAACTCAGCCCACTCTCGGTTTTGATCCGCTGAAAATCTTTATGCTAGCCGTTCCATGCAAAATGATTATATCACGTATGAATTCCCTCCCTAACCATTATTTACCGTATAAAACTTAAACCATTGATCCTACTGACATGGGTAGGTGTTTTCGGATCAGATTAAGTTGAAAATCTCTCAACCCGACCTAATAATAGTTGTGTTGGATTGGATTGAGTTGATCGAGTTGGATTTAATCCACTACAAAAATACAAAAAGCCCAGTTGGTAACTCTTATGATCTTAGTAATTAATTACAAATAGAACGAGTATAAATAATGAATTAACAATTACAAATAAAATGTTCAATTCATCATAAAGGTTGTCCTGAATTTTCATTTCTAGCAAATTTTTTTATAATGGGAGGAAAAAATCTTAGATTTAGTAGTGCATCTTCGCTTAGGCATCCATGGCATGGATTAGGTTTTATGGATGGAATTGGTGGGAAGGGAGTGAATTTTGTATAAGGATACTTGTGTAATTGCAAACTCTAAGTGACTAAAAATGAATAGATTTATATTTGCGATTAAAAGTGAATTCCCCTATTTTTTTATGGTTCATTTTGATTTTTTTCTCTAAAAGTATTATATCGTATAAAATCACAGTTTTTTAAATGCCGACTTCTTTTCTCTCTCTGTATATACATTTCTCCTAGTTTGTAGTAATTCAATTCATATCTTTTAGGTCAATGTTTATCTCAAATTTTGCCTTTTCCTTTATGATATAGAAAGTAGTATTCACGTGGATCGCTATACGGTGTAATGACACCCAGCACGTGATATTTGGCTCATCTCAGCTAGGTCCATGATTTGATTTGCGTTAGGGCTCTTAATTTGAAGATAATTTCCCCACGCGATGTAGGCCTGTTCTCCCCTTTTGGGAGCTCCACTTTCGAAGTACACCTCAAATGCCCTAATTAAGAGTATTTGATAGTATACACGGTACCTAGTATTGGTAATGAATGGGTAATTAATTAAAAAAAAGAAAGTGGTATTCACTCTTGATAATCTCCAGTGAAAACATGTTAGGTAACAATATTCAACATTTTTTTTTATGAACTTGTCACAATCACTTCAATTGCCTCGCTACGGTCAATCTCACATTCACACAGCATTACTAGACTTTTAGAAGTAATAAATTATTAATTCAACGCTTCCCCAAAAGAAGAGGCAGACAGCGAGAGGGCCGAATTCATACAATCATTTATAAACCAAACTTTATAAAATTATCAGTGTGGAAAAATAATAATAACAATAAAATAACAATAAAACACGTTAGAGCTATGCATGGAACTTGTCTGCTATATATCTTAAAGGTTGAAAATTATAGCCAAAAGATGTTTGTCGCTTTATTCTTTTTGGTGGCACATCGTCAACAAACTGGTTAGACTAATTACTGACTAATCCTCCCAAGTAAGCAAAGGATTGAGACATAAAATTTGTTTAGTATTTTAAGTTGCCAATGTAGAAAGAGCATGCATGGAGTCATTTTCATTAATAGTACAATTTTAGCTTGCTCTTTTGACTTCATTGCTATTATGTTATGGCAAATTAATTGCTCAAATAGTAAAATTGGTTTGATTACTATTCCTATATTAAAGCATTTGAAATCACTTTTGGAAAAGTTTCTTTATGTAATTAGAAATTGTTTGACTCCAGCAAAATTAGTGTTTCAAAATGGTTATAATTTCTTGTGTCAATTTTTTAGTATATTTGGCTGAAATAGATGAAAAGTACTTGCGAGGATGAAAAAAAGGAAACAAAAATAATAAAGTATTTTTTTCTTAAAGAAGTATTTTAGATACATTTTTCAAAGGTGTAATAGTTAAAAAAAAGTTTACTTTTTCCGATCTAAGGAGAACGAGTAAAAAAGAAAACATTCTCTACGTACTTTCTCAATTTACTATTAAACTCAGGAACACTCTAAAAAATTAGGTATTTCAAGAAATATTTTTTAAGGTTTTTTTTTTTCCATTTCTGTTTTTTTTCCCCCGTTTCTTTCAATCCTTTAACAAACATACATTACAAAAATAGATATAGGAGAGGCATCTTTCCATTTTTAAAAATTACTTTAAGGGCCAATTTGGGTTGCTATTGGATAACAAATTTTAGGTTTTCTTTTTCATAATTTTTACATTAAAAAAGCTTTAATAAAGTATTCCAAAATAATAATTAAATAGTTTTAATTTCTCTATAACGGATTTTGAAAAGTAAAGAAGGAATTACTATAAGATGATTACAAAATAATATGTAATGAATTTTTAAAATTATCTATATTACCATTATCAATTTAATGTATTAAAAAAGGTGGCCGCATTGCCATCCAAAGTATTTCTCCTCACACCCAAGATCTATTAAATCTTTACTTTTTTTTTTTTTCTTAAGGACTATTAAATCTTTACTTGCTATAATAATAACAAACAAAATGACTCAATTAACAACCCCCCTCTTCTTCTTCATCTTCCAAATATCATCTTTTGCTGCTTTTTTTTTTTTTTTTTTTTTTTTTTCTAAAAATTACTGCATGCATTTTTAGTCACTATAATATCTCTATAAAATATCAATATTCTAAGATGTGCCTTCTTCAGCTTATTAGATATTGTTAGATTAGTTAAGCTATTCAATTTTTTCTTAAACGACACATGGACAAACCCAATCGCATTCACTGTGATATTTCAAAAATTACATGTTATACCTTAGCATTACCAATTTCCATGAGAACTTCTATACAAAAACTTTGCACTATGTTTTTTTTTATCCATATAATATGAATTAAAGATTGGTTTGTTGATACCTGAACAAAGAAATGGTTTGTTGGTTATTTAAGCATTTAAAATTTTTTAGATGTTTCATAACTGAATATTGAACTACATAAAATCGCTTATGATGTTTTTACACAATTCTATAAGTAAAGAATTTGTCTGATTTTTTTTTTTTTTTCATAATAACTGTTTTATATATTCTTGGATGATTTTGATGAATAAATATTTTTAAGTAAGGTTATTTTTAGGATGTTAATGGGTGATTAAAGTAAAATTTTATTTTTAAATTATAATATTGAGTGTTATGAGTGAATGGATACCAGATGAACGTTTTTGGATGGCAATAGTCTCACCCATAAAAAAAAAATCGCATTTATTTCTCTTAAAAAGTCAAAACAAAATACACTAACACAATTTATTTAACAAAAATTTTCTCTCTCTCTATATAATTAATCATAATTTATATTTATAATTAAACACAATTTAATATTCAAAATTTTAAACCAAATTAATATTTAATAATTTTATAAAAAATAACTATAATTATATATATTATTTAAAGATAATTGTTGTGATATATATGTGTGTGTCCGCATGCGGACGCGTATACGTACATATGCATATATATATTTGTATATTATTAATTATAATCATAATTTTAGTTATTTTTATAAAATCATGATTAAATTAATTTGGTTTGAAATTTGAGTAATAACAAGTGGAGATATTTTTCTTACAATCTATTATTTTATATTTGTGTGTGTATGTACGTGCGTATATTTATATATTATTAATTCTAATCATAATTTTAATTATTTTTATAAAATCATGATTAAATATTAATTTGGTATGAAATTTGAGTAATAACATATATATATATTTTTCTCACTTATTTTCTATAAATATTTCCTATTATAAAATTTACAAGACACTTTATATTGTTCCAAAATACCCTTTTTATAATTTTATACTTCTTTTAACAAATATTTTATGTTAAAAGAATAAATTGGGAATAGGCTTGTTTTAAAACCTCTTTTTTTTTTTAAAAAAAAAAATATTCCTTGGAGATTTTTCTTCAAGACTCATAAATATGTATTATTTGAAAATTATTATTTTAATCATTCCAATTTTTTTTTTCCTAAAGACATTGCATTTTCTTTTTCAGAAAAACTAAACTCATTTTCTAGAAATTTATTCTCCTGCAAAAATAAATCTTAAAAAAAAAAAACATAAGTTTAAAAGTGCTGAAAAAAGTTTACTTCTTAGTTGTATGTTGTTTTCACTTTTTACTTTCTCGTTGCATTATAATATTCACCATCAATTCATAATCAAGTAGAGTGTCAACGATATGCTAGAAAAAAAAAATTGATGAAAAATATACGGTTTTAGGTTTATGAAATCTTAAAATAAGGAAGAGTAAAGAGATTATGTATCCTAAATAATTATGTGCAAGTCTTTTTAGAATTTTTTTTTTAGTTAATAAATTTAATTAAGGATAAAATGGTCACTAACAACAAAAGAATTAAATGAAATGTGAATAGATGTTTAATGGATGGTCAATACTTCACTCAAACAAGAGTAAAAATGCATTCCCTTATTATGTCTATTTGTATTATTATACATAGTTAATGACAACAGTCTTGGAATAAGAATCTAACATATTTCCTCATTGTTTTTAAGTCTCTCAACAGATTTTAAAATAGTGCATTATCTCCGAACACAGTGGTTATGTACATATCCCTCTATCTTAGTGGTGGAGATTTAAGTTTTACGAAAAATATTGTACAAACTGCAAGTGGATAATTGACTCCAAATATTAAAGTAGATATCTAAACGGTACAAATAATGATTGATTTTGATATGTTATAGTAGACCTCTAATCCATTTGGTTTTGGCTTTTAAAGAAAAAATTAAAATGGAATTAACCAAATTTTATCAATGAACTTAACAATTGATTATTATTTCTAACAGTAATTATTTTAAAAGTTACAGCGATATCAAAATGGCAATAATGGGGGGTTATAATCAATTTATATACTTTTACTTAAATCTAGATTGCAAAATTCAACAATCCACCAGTAATTTTTAATAGATGGATTAATATTTGGTTATCTCATGTTTGAATCATGTTCTTAATTAAATGTCATATTATCTGAACTTAATATAACTCTCACCATTTCAAATATACTGATCTTGAACAAACTATCATCATGACATTGCAAATCTTATAAAAAAAGTTTCAACTAAGAGAATTAAACATTTCCGTTTTCAAGGAAATTACGTAGTACTCCACACCAGTTGCCCTGCAAAATTCAACAACGTGGGCATGCAATGAATTTCACTGCAGAGTTACGCGAGGAACATGAGGTGAGCTGGACCCAATCTACGACTTTTGAGGGCCATTTTGACTTTGCAAGGTCAAGACTCAACACTGTTAACAATCAACGACTTTTTGGAAGGCAATGATGTTATTAATATTAATATCTATATGACCTTTTAAGGGCACCTGACCTCAAATAAAAGGGCACATGGCAAACTTCGTGTGGTGGTTGTATCGGGCCGTATCACGATCACAGGACATGAATTCATTGATTTGTCTTAAAAAATAAAAATATCTTGAAGGAAACTGGTGACCCTGTAATTATTGAAGTTGAAAAGTCAAATTTAGGTGAAGAGTGATTTGGGAAGATATTGACTTGCAATTCTGTTGACTGCCTCGAAACTCATTCATGATTCATACTTCATTAGTGTATCTGCAGATTTTATGATAGGATCATAGAATTAGAAATTAATTTGTTGATGGGTTTCTTGTAAGCGTGACCTTACATTGGCGGATTGGATGGCACGGCAACATGAGGCGTTCAACAACTATTGTTTACAAGTCAAAATGTCACTCATTTGGGTATAGAAAATTGATGGGGTAATGTGAAAGGCATATGGTCGAATCCACTTTACAGATACTCACACTTCAATGAAATCCATGATAGAATCTGCGGATACACATGTGAAATGTGCTTTTTGGAACCGTATTTTGTGAAAAACAATTGAAAGCACTGTCTGAAAAAAATAAAATAGCTTTTTAGAAAGACAATACTGATTTCTCCTTTTAATACTCCACATACTTTGTTAATTTTTCTTTTAGAAAAAATAATTTAATTATTTTAAATTGGAAGAGGAAGAAGATTATTCTCCGTTGTATGGTCAAACAATTGAATAAGGCCAATATTATTGACATCCCACTTTAAGCATTTCTGAAATGCCATATATAATTTTATGACCTCACTTTACAAATATTTCGATTTATATTTATAACTACACCTCTTTTTTTTCTCCCAATTTTTCCTTTTAAATGAATTGGTTTGTCATTAAATCACTGTTTATTAAACCCACAAAACCCAGTAGGTAATGTTATTTGTAATATATGCATTGTTAAATTAATGGAAGCATCATTAGTAAGGAAGCTAAGGCAAATGTAACATATTATTGTATTAAGTATTTGTCCTGTAAAGTAATTTTACGTGAATATTAAATTGTAAATATATATATTTTTGAAACATATATTTTTTTTTTTTCAAAAAATAATAGTATACATGAGCTGGACTGCTGGAGTGTGGAGTGTCCGTAACTTGGGCCTTCGAAATAAAAAGAATGTACATTTTGTGTGATACAACCCATCTTTTTTTTTTTGTTTTTTCGTAACACTCGATCATATTATTATCTGGATAAATTAAAATAAGAATCTAATACACGGTGCGAAATTCTTCTCTTAAAAAATGAGAGAAAACTGTCCATAACAAGGTGTAAAATTACCCACACAAATAGTAAAACATAATTAGAATCTAAGGTGAAAGATATGTGAAAAAGGTATAACCACCGAACCAATCCAATTTTGGCTACAACCCATCTAGTCTGTCACAGGAAAACACATTGACGACTTCAATCATGTCATACAGTGTAGAGTACTGTTGGAAATCCACATTGATGTGTCAATTGTACCTGTTTTTGACATATACATTAAATGTAATTACACTGACACTAGATCGAGTATTATTTCCATGGTCAGATTATTGAATTATTGTACCACTTGCAATTTGTTATTCAATTGCCATCAAGAAGCCCACTTGTCACTTGCAAGAATTTAACAGTGGATTCAACTTGAAGCTAATTTCCTGTCACCCAAGTCCTTAATGAACTTCGGTACAACTGGCTCTCATTAGTGGCATGGCTTTGAAACAAAGAAAACAGAAGAAAGAACAAGAATTTTTAACCACATTAGAAGACAAATCACTCAAAACTTTCTTTCTCATTGAGTAAATTGTCTGATTGTCAACACAAAACTAATTCAGTAAAAGAATGACAATCGGATAACAGCTATAAATTATCTTTGGACACCCAATTGTTTGGTATAGATTATGATGGGCATCCACTAGGGTGGCAAGTGCACAGGCAAATGGTAATATTGTCTCCATCAATTTGTTCGTGTGCAGTTTCAACTAGATTTATGTCACTACTTCGGCTTCCGCGGCTTTCCCATCCTTGATTTTGCATATCTAGATCACTCGTTAAGCTAAACCGTTGGAAACAAAACCAACAATACAATAAAACACATAAAGGCATTGCTATAGACCAAAAGAAAAATGCTGTGTTAAAAGGATACTCTAACCGCATGCCATCACCAGCTGGTGATGAGTACAGAATTGTGCCCTGTAGACTATTGAGTGCTGCAGTAGAAGAAGCAGTATCCTGCATATTTAGTTGCACATACTTGATAAGGCTTTTCTCATATATCTAGGACAAAAGTTAATATAACGGTAAGAGAAACAGAACATTTAAACTAATAGGGAAATTGCTATGCTAAGTGGAGACTTCATTAGAATAACTAAAGTTTTGTTTTTTCTTTCTTCTAGTTGGTTCTTTTTTGCTAGGAAAAATAATGCTTGTAACCAAGTTGACCCCTTCACCTCATGCTCTTTGGGAGAGGATAAGTCATTATGTGAGTTTTCTTCAGGATGTATAAAAAGAGTGTATGGAAACTAGGCATAAATTGGGCACCTGAAAGTCAACAAATGCAACTGGAGGTCCATATGTGCTCTGCATCTTTAATTTCAGAAACCCAGGGCACCTGATAATAATGTTAACTGAAATAAGATTACAATCCACAAATACATTACATGACAAGATAATGACTCCTTACCTTGAAAATACTTGAATCAATTCTTGCTCTGTACAGGCTGCACCTAAATTTGCCACAAAAAGTGTTGGACATGGAGTGCCACTTTTTGAAGCATGAGAAGCTGAGGAATTATTCTGTCAATATAAGAAGGACCGCTAAGATTATTGATAATGGAAGATGATTATTCAACTTGCAAAATAATGTAAAATTTATTGCAGTGGAAGTGATAGACTAGACAACAATGGTCTATCAATAAGATTGGAAAATAAGTAATAATTCTATAAAATAGTGCATCTTGCAGTACACTATTTATAGAGAGAGAGAGAGAGAGAGAGAGAGTTCATCTATGAGACATATTGCATAAAGTAGTGCAATTTCCAACTAAACTTCTAAAAAGCACGCAGACAGGATTGGTTACGAAAAATGTTCATGAAATAATGACCTTGGTGGCCAAGTGTAACAAGATCACATTTGACAACATTGCTGAACCATCAGAACTCATGTAAAACATATAGGAAATCCTTCCTTCGCAAATGCACACTTAGTGTGATGTTGCCTCAGAAAACTTAGGTTTTCATGTGAGCAATGCAGGAACTGAAGAGGCAACTGCATCAGCACTAACTAAAAATAATAGTCTTTCAATTGGTCTTTTGGATCTTATGCATTTATGAGGAAAACATTCCTGTTTGCTCAAGTAAGAAATTTCTTAATTTACGAGCTCCAAAAGATCCAACAATCTCTAGGTAGGACCTATAGTATCTTGTAGTTATAGAACTACTATACTCTGGAGAGAATATTAAAATGTTGGATTTCTAAAGAAACATGCCGTTATTTTAACATTTATGTGGTATTTTCTAACTGCCTCTAAGTTTAATACAAATCACCAGTTTTATTTAAAAAAATTACTCAGAGTTGAGCTTTCGAAGATGTAAAAATCATAAACAACATTCAAAGATCACAACCGTTAAAAAATTAAATACATCTAAGTTAAGAGAAAAAAAGAAAATAGTATTATAATAGGGACTTTTTTGATGCATTTTGAAGCAAAAAGATTTAGCAATAAACTGATTAATACTAAACACACCACTGTTACTTTAACACAGAAGAGTCCACTATCAAAAGATTTAAAAATGCAAAAACAAAATTCAAAGATCACAGTCCTCATAAAATGTTGAAAACATGTATTCTGAATTTAAAAGTGAAATAAGTAAGATTATAACAATACTCATCTCGCATCTGGAGCAGAAGGCAAGCAACTTATGGAATTAGAGTTGAAGTCAGAACAAAAATGAGTTCAAAAATGACTTTACCAATTTGCCAGCTGCTACCTCATTTGCAGCTCTTGCATCAAAGTTGCTATGACTGAAAAATAGAAAAAGGAAAATTAATTAATAACAAGACAAGGTTTAGCAATTACATGAAGAAGTGCTTCTTAAAAAGGGCAGATACTACACTCCATTTTAGGGGAACAGGTCAGGTAGTAGCTGCTTTTACTATGGTCTTGACCAATCAGCTAGAAGCAATTACTACAAAATAATAATTATTAAAAAAAAAAAAAAAAAAAAAAAAAAACTAGCTAATTGAGCTAAAGGTAATCCCTTCCAAGTAATGAAAAATGTGCTCAAGTAGTGCAGATGACCTTTGTGTAGATGGATAAGCAATCATGTTGTAAGCAGAATTAGCCATTCCAGGCATGTGAACGCTGCCAAAACCTGCTAGTGCCCAAGCGTGCAAAACATGTGCAATGTGAGCTTCTATAGAAACATGTCTTCCATGTGACTCAGTACTTAATTTGTAGTCCAAGTGTTGGGTCAGACAAGCACCATACAGCTTATATCAAGCAAATAAAAAATACAAAGGGAGAGAGATAGTGCAGAAAATTATTTTATATGCATAAGAAGTTCCAGAAAAAAAATCTTGATGAAAATGTTCAAACAAGAAGCTATCATGAGGAGTTTTTCATATAGCCTAACTATCTAGGCAATCCACTTACCAGAATCATGAGTTCCACTTGAAAATGATCCTCTAGCTTTCTTATCTGGGCCAGTCCATTCATCATCTAATTCCATATAATCAAGATGTAGACATGATACAGTCAGAAAAAAAACCAAAATACGGAATGAAAATATAATCATATATTAGTGGGAAGAAATCCAATAAGCAGTAGACCTGTTCTTGAGCGCTTAGATCGAGAATTAGATTTTGCAAAATCAATATGTAGGGTTGATCCTTTGTCAAGGTCAAACACCATCCCCTGCATACACAGTTAAAAAACCAAGGACTCCTAGTGAGTATTAAATATATCAGATGTTCAGCAGCTTTATAGTGCAGTAGCAGTTGTCTCTGGAATAAGTTTTTGTATACCATAGCCACAAACTTGTCATTAACATCAAATTGAAAGACAAAATAAGATTAATCCACGACATATTTTATAGCATACAACCATACAGTGCCTCACCCTACACTTAATTGTAAATGTCCTCTCCTAGACTTCAGAAGAAAAAAATATTAATAAAATAAGACACCCTTGGGCATAATGCTATTCAATGTTGACTGACAAAGAATTCTAACGAAGCATTACTTATGTAACTGAGTAGCTTTAGAAAAAACTTGCAGTTATGCATGAGTTCCCCTTATTTTATCGTTCCATTAGAGAGACATCATTAACAAAGGCATGATAAGAAGCAACAAACATTAATTTTTTACCAGTTAAATCCCACAGCAATAAATAAATTTGAAATATCTTAACAGGATCTATGGCAAGATAGTTTGCAACAAAACCAGTCTCAATAAGATGTATTTAGCAAAAATAATCACCTAGTAGACTTCAAATAAGACAATGGTATTTTCTGGCATTAAGTCAGGACAACTGACAACACAAAGACTACTGCTATAACTTTTGTATGCATAGTGAGCAATTTCTTCACACAAGCTTCGAATTTTGTTTTATAAAACCAAATAAAAATTAATATTTTCCCGATAATTAACAAACTAATTAGTAGTTTTTTGGACTAATAGATGCATGTACTAAGTTCCTGAAATCTGAATTCCACTTAAATTAGTTTGCTTTATAAAACACCACCGATACTTTGAATAGTAACCATCGTATACATAGGCAACATGTTCAGAATGAGCATGAATTCAAGTAAAAGTGACTGTTCAGCTTGACATTAAACTCCAACCACAAGGGCAAAAATTCTCTTTGAGCTTATAACACACAGAACACAGTATCATATGATATAGTATAACAATATGTTCTTACATTCAGTGCCTGCATTGCAACAATTGCAGATTGCTGATCCAAAAATACTGCAAAAGCGAATGGCTGTCATCAAACCAAGACCATATCAGATACCAGCAACACAGAAATCACTACATACAAGATTTCTATTGAGTTAAAACTACAACAAAAACAATGTATGTATCACTCACCATTCCACAGCTTAACATCCTTAATCATCATTTAAACATAACCAAACATCGACGAAAACATAGCAACGAATACAAAAAGCAAATTCAACTAGAATTTTTTATTTTTTTATTTTATATTAAAACTGACATCTAATGGTTCAGAGACTCGTTGAGATTAATTACTACACGGCGCGAATATCTAGGACCATTATTAGACCCACGGAACGAAAACTACTCAGACAACCTTGTAAAATGGTTCTGATAACAATAATAACAACTAATGTTTAAAACTAAATTCATAAGAATTGGAAGCAAAATAAGATAAAAGATAGGGAGTACCTGGGAAGTGTGAGTGGGGGTGCGAAGATGGGAGGATTCGTAACCGGGAAATTCACGGAAGAGATTATAAATCTCCCGGGCCTTCACGTCTTCGGGCAGGCCCGCAACAAAAAGGGTGCGGACCTCCCCATAAGTAGCGAGAGGACTCACGTAGGAGGCGAAAGTTGGTGGGGGTGGTGGTGGTTGAGGGATGTAAGGCTGCGGTGGCGGAGGAGGTGGCGGGTAGTAGGTGTAATGGGTACCGGGCGGTGGTGGTGGGTAGTATTCGGCCATGCGGAGCGTTGCTTGCAAGAGTTGGGGCCACTGATAACTGATTCAATGCAGACTTGGATATTTTCCTGAAAATTATTTTCCAGTGGCTGTCTGGAACCTGGATGGGCCTGGCTGTTATTGTTGGGCCTTGCTAAGGAACTCACTGTTCTATCCAATTCAATATATAGTCTTGGTTGGTTTGGAGGGATTTTTTGTTTTTTATTTTTCACAAATTGATGAAGGGCATGTCAACGTAATTGAGCGATAGGCTTTGCCTGTGGCAATTTGGATTTTCTGTTTAACCACTCTCATAGTAAAATTATGAAAGAGATACCACCTCCATCTAACAGTAGTTGAAATCTAGTGTAATCTTATTAAAACGTGCATACAATGAACTAAAACTAAATAACTAATAGTAATATCCGTCAACGATTACACCCATTATTAAGTTAAGACAGCGTCTTTTTCAACCAAAATCTCTTCATATTTTTTATTAATTGGTTGTAGTCATTCAGTTAACCAAATCTTATTTATGGTCATTTTAATCCAATACAGATAATCATATTTTGCATTGCGTTTACGTCCCAATCTAAAATCTTCCGTATTACATTAATATCCCTACTATTGATTTGAGAGTTAGTAAATAAGTACATGTTGCACGCAATATTACTACTGCTAAAGAGGTAATGTATAGTCTTTCTAATTTTATTATATAGCACTCTTTCTGCAACAAAGAAACAACTGTTAACTTGCTTTTCTTCTTCGTGGATCCAATTATATTGCTTCGATTGCAACAAGTTACTATGGAACTGTTATCCGGTTAATGAATTTTACACCACCTTTGAATTATCACAACAACGAATGTATCAGTTTATATTGTTGGATTAAGTAAGCGCTATTGGCAATACATTCTCTTAGTTGTCATCAATAAGAAAGAACCTAATGAAACAAACAAACATTTATGATCACAAGAACAAATGACAAATCAACTGGTACCTAAAAACCAGTGAGTCATTTCCTACAACAAAGAAATCTCAATACGAAAAAGAACCAAAGCCAAGGACAAACACAAATTAAACCCAAGGTTTAAACTGTTATAAACACCAATAAGTAACAATGGCTGAATGGTATAATGTGACATATTAACAGGTTTTACACGAAGAGATGGAAACACAGTTCAGCCACCAAGAGACTACATATAGAGGCAACCAACAATTATAAAATCTGAAAATTCTTTAGAAAGCACGTTTAGCATTGGCATTATACAAGAGACAGCCTCTAAGAAAAGCAGATTAACATTAAATCATAGAGGGGTATTGCTTCGCCTGCTGACGAACTCTTTTCTTGTACTCCGCACCATCCTGCATAAAGCCAAGTTCTCGTTTCTTAGAACAATAAAGTCAAAATTCAGCAGACTGTTAAAAGAATTCATTCTTTTTTGCACCTAGAATGTCATATACAGCGATGTCAGAATGCTAAAGTTTGGGGACTTCAGTACCAATATCAAAGGAGATCAAAGAAATTTAGCATTCTTTAATGTATATAAACCATCCGGTAATGTTCTCATATAGGGGCTAGTTAAACAAAGTTGCTGCAGAAAATTCCAACTGCAGGGAAACATCTCTAATGTTGTTCATTAGACCAACCCAGTCAAAATATCTTGCCATGGGACAAGAACTTTGCCATTCTTTCATTTTAAAAGATTCTAATTGTTGCTTTAACATTCAAAAATAAGGAAAGGACGGATTACGTAAACCATATTAGTAACTAAATAGAACAAAGGGCCTCTTCCTCGTATACTAAGTTTCCAGATGTGTTACTGAATAAGAAGCTGTAGCTAAATACCTGGATGAAGAGATGATAACCTTCTGTTTGTGCTGGATCCGCAGGATTTGGTTGGTCCAGCAAATCTTGGATACCAATGAGAATTTGCTTCACTGTGATGGCTGGTCTCCACCCCTACAAATGACACAAGTGTGCTGAATAACCTCGGAATTAAGTAACTTTATGACTAACAATTATGAACTAATTAGTAACTACGAAGCATTCTCAAGAGCGGCAAATGGTACTTACACTGTCTTCATTGAGAATTGATAGGCAAACAGTCCCAGATGGGTAGACGTTAGGGTGGAAGAAACCTTGAGGAAATTTGCACTTTGGTGGCTTGCTAGGGTAATCTTCATTGAAGTGGAGTGTAAGCGGGAAGTAACCACCCTCCCAGTCAGTCTGCAATAATACATGTTATTAGTTAATACTATCCAAACTTCTAGAACAAAAATTATCATAACTTTTTCTTCTTTATAATACTTCTATTTCTTTCCAATTATAAGACAAATAAAAACAACCACAATATATATATACATATATATATATATATTTTTTTTCCTTTTGAAATACCACCTGCGGTGTAGAGACTCGAACCTGAGATATTGTCAGGCTGAATGAGCGCTCTCTACCATTAAGCCACATTGGGCGGTGGTAAAACAACCACAATGACATGTAATTGCCCCTAAGCCTTCAGCATTGACTATATATTCACAAAGACATAGTCAATATAGTCGGATAAGCATAGCCATTCCATTACAAACATTAATAACAAAATTGGATGCAATGCAACATGATGCAAGAACATAATCCAAGGAAAATAAAAACAAGAATGAAGGAAAACCAATCAATGCATATCATGGCTTTGGCAACTATAAATCAAAAAAATTCTAATAGGGTTGATGAAATATGAACCCAACAACTATAGGAGAATAGAGCAACTACTAAAAGGCAACAATTTCTTAGAGAAAACGAAACCTCATCCAATATTCTACCCAAAAAAAACACTAAAATTAGTATGTCCCAAACCCACATAAGTCATATTCCATCATAAAACATACATAACATTAGCATAATAACCTCAAAATTGTCATTTTTTAAAAATGAGAGAGTCTAATCATGCACTAAAACCATGACAAAACATAATGGTAGGTGGCATTGCTTATTAAATACTACAACTCTTCGATTATGCTATAAAAACATGAAAACAAATGAAAGCAATCAAAAAGGACTTATTGAACACTGTGGGCGACTGGAGAAGTAGGAAAACTGAATTTTAACTGCTAAATTTTTGTATCCATATGAAAAGCCACAGCACTAACATATTTTTAAAAAATTCAGACAAGGGAAATTTCTTTCTCTTTTTTTTTTGGAAATATACAAGGGAAATTTCTACTGAGCCCTCCTTTGCTGCCCAACTACACATAAACCACACTGGTTTAAAAGTTCATCACAAATGCTCCTGCTGTTACCTAAGCTTCTATTAGATTAGTCAACTCAGGAATAATTAAGTAAATTTGAAGAAATTACAAAGTTTAAAACTTCTTAAGAATAAAAAACGTACAGCAATTTAATAACAAATTTTTCTAGAAGGCGTCCTCCAAGAGTTTGCATACGCCACCAATAGCTTTAATGTAAAATCAAATAATAACACGCAACTTTGCTAAAAATTTAAGTTAAACGGTAATAAGACCCAAGAAAGTAGATATCAACCTTGGTGAAAAGATTGGATCTAAATTTATAAAGATATTGGTCAAAATATAAACATTGTCAATTTTCTCAAAATATCGAAAATACTAAAGAATATTTTCAAAACCAATCCCCCCCAAAACACAAAAAATCTGTATAAAACATGCACTTCCTTGATTAGACCATGGACGAGAAGATGGATAAAAAAAATCCCTCCTTATGAACCATCAATGACTCCCCTAGCTGACATCCAAACAAAAGGCCACAAATTACATCATGAATATTCACAATTCAGTTACGCTATGCAAAACCAGCGAAGCTATAAGCAGCATAATCGCTTAAATAATCAATTGCAGTCAAAACAACAACCCAATACTGTTGAAACAGTTCATATCAACCAACCAACCAAGTACCAGCAACAACAAAGTCCCACAACACAAACCAAATCACTGATAGCTAAAACTCTGCCAATCAATCACTCACTCACAAATTTTCGGCAAGAAATCATAAAAAATGAAGGGTGTATAGTCTAACTTACGCCGGCTTTGCCGGGGATCGTGCAATGCCACACCATTAGATTCACCGTACCATCCGCCAACGTCTCTGGCTTCGCCACAAAACCCTAGATTATCATACCCAAAAAAAAAAAAAAAAAAATCAGAAACACAAAACAAAACAGAGTAAAAGAGATTAAGAGAGAGAGAGAGGGTGGTTCTTGTATTGACATGAGGGTGGTTCTTCCGCCATGACTTTCGCTCCTCGGCGAGTCGACCACGCGCGATGCCTCCTGACATTATTGAGTTTTATCGTCTCGATAAATCTTTTTTTCCTCGAATTGACGCGAAGCCTGTATATATAAATTGTGGGCGAGCAAATGCATATTGCAAAGACGTGCGTGTCTCGGCTTGTATCGATTTTTCAATATTCCGATTATGTCCCTGACTTTTTTTTTTTTTTTTTTGTGAGGTGTCCTGCGTAGGTGCTGCGATTGTACGGTGTAGATTTGATCTGGTGGAGGCCGAATCAGCAAGTTGGACGAGACATTTTGTCCCTTTAATGCTTCTGTTTTTGAATATAAAAAAATGACCCACGAAAGTCAATGGATTTGCAAATTTAGTATCCACTGCCTAGCGTGGAAGCGACGCTACTTTGCGCCTGCCGTCACGTGATCCTTTGCTCACTTTATCAGTCATGTCAACATTGTGGACCTGTTCTGGATTCTGCTGCCCATCTCCAATGTCTAAAAATTGGTGTATTTAGAAATATGGGGGAGTGTGGATTGAAGCCCTTCTGGACTGAGCAGAGTGGACCTCAAGCCTGCCTGACCGAGAAGCTCAACTGGCCCAACTAAAATTTGTCCAAGTAAATTTGTCAGAAGTTAAACACCCAAAAAAATTTATCCAACATATAAGATGAGTTGGGTGAGCCTTACAGTATAACTTTTATATCATTGTGGGTTTGAATTATAACGTCATCCTACAAATTGTAATAGTTCAAAAAATAAAATTATTATTGAATATATACTTTTTAGTAGAATAACACATACATTTATATATATATATATATAGATATATATAATTTTATTGAATATATATATAGAGAGATACACTTTATAGTAAAAACATCTTTAAATTTTTATTTTAAAACCATTAATCATGACCACATATTTTTAGCGAATTTCATCACTATAGTGTTGTCCACTAAAAATAAGTAGTTGTAATTTGTGGTTCTGAAATAAAAATTTTAGGATGTTCTTATTGGAGAATTATATATATATATATATATATATCAACATCTAACTACTTATATATTAGTACCACTAATTTATAAGGTGAAGACTTATTGGGTTGACTTGCATTTACTTTTAAAAATATTTATCCTCCTAATCTTTAGATTAATAATAATTAGAGGATTGAATGTTGAGACAGAGTATAAGATAACAAATTTAAATTGGAATCTTGTGGCTGTATTACTTATTTAATATTTAGAGTTTCAGAGTACCAAAGTAAGTGTACTAACAAAATTGTTTTTAATGAGATAAAAACTCTCTTTTTCATCATTTTCTTTCTTCTCTTTTATTTTCATTTTTTCTGTCCCTTTTTGCCCTCACCATTTTGCTACTCAAATTCTAACACTCACTCTCTATAATATCATTTTTCATGGAAGAAAGAACTTTATTTGGTGTTGGTAATGTAAGTTGATTTGTTATTTAGTTGTTTATAATGGAAAGGTGATTTGAATTATTGTTTGAATCTATAACTTTTCTCAAAGTTTATAAATTATTATTAGATTGGACTTATAAGATTGTTTAAATAAAAAATTGAAAACAAGAAGAAAGAAAACTTGAATCTAAATGAAAAGCTTAAAAATTTTTTTAAAAAAAATAGAAGAAGGAGGATTTATTAAAAATTTAACTAATGGTGACAGATTTCATTCTTAATCTTATTAGATTGTCAGTTCTCACCAAAAGGAAGAGAAAAAAAAAATTAATTTATTATTTTATTAAAATAAATGTAAAAAAGTTTCGCAGAGCATAACTAATATTTAACTAATAGACCACCAATAAGTGTATCATTAATTTTCTTAAAAAAAATTGAAGATTATCCTTTATCCAATTTTTTTAAGGGATGGTATCCCTTATCCAAATTATTGCTCCTAATTACGACGCTGACCCACCAGGCCTAAGATAAGGTTTAATTATATTAGTGGCCCTATTATCATCCTAAGCACCCTTTTTGAAAAACAGATCGCCCTAGGCAAATGATATGGCAGTCAATGTGTTCAAAATCCATGTATTTGAATATAATCACACTAATGATGAATTAATTTTAATTGGGACATTGAATTCAAAAATATTGATCAATTAAAGATAGAAATCATGTCCCTCTCTCTCTTGCCTACCTCTTCCACAACATAGCAAATGCTTATTAGGTCCTACCTCTTTCGAAACAAAATTATTGTGACAATAACAGATGGTATTAACCAACTTTAAAGGTCTGTTCACATCGGCTACATCCCATTGTTTTTTCACTTTAAATTGGTATGATTTATATTTGTATCCAAACCAAAGATGGTATCAAAGTTCAAAAGGGCCCAAACGAAAACAATTCATAAATGACTTACAATTTACAAACCAATTATTGTACTTTTCCTATAATCCCTAAAGTGTCTACAATTTGATCATCTTTAATCCATTTGGCTGGTTCTGCGCTTGTTACTTTGAACAACATTTAAATGCATGCACTCAACTTTATTTTTGAAGTGTCATTTTGTCATGAAAGCAAACTAACCTCTCAGTGCTAGTGAGGAAAAGTATTATTGACACTGAGACGAGACTTTTAATTCAGTGCATATCATTCAACCAAAGTTGAAGTGACCATTGCTTCATGTAGGCGAAATTAGGACACAAACTTTAATCGATTAAAAACTCTTTTGGAGTGGTAAACAACACAAACAAAACTCTATTGTACACTATAATCATTCATGCATGCACTCAACTTTGGTTTTGAATTGTCAATTCGTCATGACAAGCAAAATATCCTATTATGCTAGTGCAGTGAAAGAAGTATTATTGAGTACATTTAATTTAGTGCATATCATGCAACCAAACAACGCAAACTTTAATAAACTAAAACTCTATTGGAGTTGCAACTAAACAACACAAAAGAACTTAATGAGAAAAGCCTTTTGGATTAAAAATTAAAACCTCTTTGTATCAATAGAAAAACTCTTCTAATATACACTAAAATCCTTTTTGAAGGTCGGTGTAAGGCAAATATTTTATCTCTTGACATCCCCTAATATATGTTAGAGAACTACAAATTTATGAAAGCACTCTTTGTAGGAAATAGTTAATATATATTCTTATATTTGAAAGAATTAGTTGTTTTTCTATAAATTATCAAATAATCAAATCCAACAAATAGTTTTGCTAATATAAAATTAAAGAATTGGAATCTTATTTGACTAGTTCCAAATAAATAAAGTGAGTTTTAATAGCATCATTTAATTATTCATAAATTTTATTGACAAAATTACCCTTTCTTTTTTCTGTTTTTTTTTTCGTCCGTTTTTATCATTTCGTCATCCCTCTCCCGTCTTCAACGTCTTCAAGAGCTTGTCACCATCGGCTACTTCCTCCACTCCCCGGCGGACGTCGAACCATTTGGTAGCGGAACCCTTGAAAAATGAAGTGGTTCGAACTAGTTTCACCTTGAATAATGAAGGTGTTTTTTTGTTGATATACAGTAACATTGAGCTTCATTATCTAAACAGAGAGAGAGAGAGCGCTTTCTTTCTTTTTTTTTTTGAAATGGAGAGAGCGCTTTCTTGAAAAAATGAAGCTCGTTGTTATTATCAACGATAAAGGAACACAGACAGAGAATGAGCAACACCTTAACTTTTCTGTTGAATCAACTAGAAATTAATGAATAATGCGGGTCTTCGTTCAGCTATTTCACTGACCAAGTAGGATAAAAAGCAATGACAGAAACAGAGAACAGGAACAGAGTTCACGAAGTCAACACAGTTCTCGAAGCCTTCGCGAACTATATAGTTCGTGAGTGAAGGCGAACATAGTTCACAAAGCCTTCGCAAACTATATTCGCTTTCACGAACTGTGTTGGCCGTCGCTTTTTTGCTTCTTCTTCTTCGACTCCGTGCTATGTCCATGCTCTGTTTTTCGCTTCATTTTCAACTCCATCAACCTCGACTACATGCTCTCTTTTTGTTGCATCTTGTTTTGAGAAACAGTCGCTTTTTTGCTTCTTCTTCTACTACTCCATGTTGTGTCTTTTTCCGCTTCACCAACCTCAACTCCATGCTCTATTTTTTTTAGTTTCTTGTTCTGAGAAACAGTCAGCTTGGTGCCATATTTGATTAATTTTAAACCAAGTGAGGAAGAAGATATACAGAGGTCGGCCATGGCTTTGTTTTTATTCAACTTTATGAACAAAAACAGAGTTGTTGGATTTTCACGAAGGATTTATAGAGGTCGGCCATGACTCTCTTCTTGTTCAAGTCTTATGAACAAAAACAAAGTTGTTGGATTTACAAGAAGAGTTGCTGATCTGGTCCGATCGGCTGAATGAGAGAAGATGATAAATTTAAGAATCTTTTTATTATTTTTTCTTAATAAAGAATATTATTTTCTTTTCACTGGATAGAAACTAATAAAACTCAAATGAACTCTTTTAGTGCTAATCAAATAAGTGTTCAGTTTTAAGATGCTATTTCATATGGTTTACATTATGAAAAAATGTTTTTTTGTAAAACTAATGACACTTACCAAGTCTCATGCACAAAACGCACTAATAAACAGTATATGAGTCAAAACAAATCAAATGATTCAAGGAGTCCAGCGCAAAGTTACAAATAATTATCATCTCATCAGTGTACAGCCACAGTCCACAAAACCTTGTGAACAATCCCCCATATTTCAGATCACTATCAAATTCTAGTAAGCTATATGAACAAAAGCTGTTGTACTCTCCCTCTTTTCATCGGCAAGACTGCACAATATATATGTTATTGATAATAATGTTCGGATTTGTGCTTGATGCATAACAATAATAAAAAGCACTTCACTACAAAGTGCTTCCTGCGGTCCAGTGCTTGCTAGCTTTGTATAGGGCATTTATCATTCATGCATGCCCAACCATGAAAACCCTGCAGCTTTGCACATGCATCTGCTGTCAAAACATTCAAAGCTCAGCTGGAAAGATGAAAAAGAAAGATAACTAATAAAAGCTTTGAGGCGCCATGAAAAAGCTTACAGAGACGTTGCAGCTTTGGTCTCTATGACAAGATGCGATTCAGAAGAAAAAGTATCATAAATCGGGGTAGTTTTTGGCTTATACGAGGACCACACACCTCGTTGTTGTACTATGAAAATCATTACTCAATCGTACACGTTTTCATGCCCACTTTTTATGCTCCCTAAAATTGGATTAGTGCATTGATTTGCATGCAGAGTTTTTGGAGCATTACTTTTTTTTTATTTTCGAAACAATTACTAAGGGAATTTTGAATCCTAGGAAAAAGTCATATGTTGTTGCATGTATTAATCATATATTATACATTGAATGTACTCAATCTTATAGTTTTAGCCTTTTAGGTAATTGATCATGTCTACACAAATGATTCCGCTAATCGGGCTTTTTGAAAATGTTTGTTGATTGTTTTTTCATTTTTTCATTTTAGTGTACTGTATTGTTGAACTTTCTTTTTTTTAAAAAAAAATTTTTTTTTCAATTATTATTATTATTTTTGAGTACTTATACTCATTCAAAAGACAACCGGGATCAACCATGATCAGACTTTGATGGTAAGGTCAAAAGAACAACTCGCAAAACGGAAGAGAGCAACTCACAGAGTGGGAGGCAGTCCAAAATGGGTGGGGGAGAAACCTATAAATTGTGAGGGAGTGAGGTGTAGAACCCATAACTTTTAGAAGGTCTTGAGTGGGCAATAATTTACAACTAAATTATTTTTAAGATTGACACTATATTGAAACGTAATTAGATTGAAATATTGCATACTCACTGAAGATATGAAGTACTTATACACTAATAATTAAGATGGAAATGATGGTTCAACAAAAAAGAAAAGAAAAGATAGATACGGAGTGAAACTCATTGATATTGAATAAAGGTTAGTAGTTTGTGGGGAGCTATGTGTTGAGTAGGAGGAGGAAATCAGAAAAATGGGTGATCCATCGGATCAAAAGGTGGTGGCATGTGAAGATCAAAAGAGCCACATGGGCAGAAAGCACTCAGTGATATTCTTTTTCCCTCTATTTTTTTCTCTTGTTTTCTTCTCAAAAAATAACTATTGGAAAAGAAAAAAGAGTTATTCTTGAACAACTTTCTTCAGTCCCCAGTCCTTAGTGCAATAACAAGTGGTCCAATCCAAACTCAATGGAGTGTTATTTCTTACTGATGAGTCAAAATCTTTTTTTTTTTTTCATAAATACAAACAATAAAATTATCTCATTATTATGCAAAAATAAAATAAAAGATAATAGAATGAGGTTGTTCATACTCCAAAATTTTCTTATTCACTTTAATGAATTTGTGAAAGTAATAATTCACCCCTCAAACTTTAAATTGTAATAATAATAAAACTCAAATGTAATTTTAATAAAAGAATTCACCGCCATCCGGCAATATTTTCCCAAGGATCATGCATTGAACAAACCGCCCCCCGTAATTCGCTTACCACTATAGTGAGACAAGTCACTGCAGAAATAACCAAAGTCTTAATTAGGGTATGTGTTAAATTAGCAGAGCTGGGAATGATTGTGACTTTTGATGTCTTAATTCCCATGTTTCACAAATTCCCAAGTTTTTTGTGTAGGAAAAGAATTGCATTGGATACCTTTTACAGTTGGACTCAACATGATTTCTCTACTCGATTCTTAATTACATTTCTACACTCGACACTATGATGTGCATCCAAGTGGCAAATGGCACCAATTTCCATTTCTGATACTTGCATATCTTCTGCGTCATGGCAGCACTATCAATAGTTTAGTAGGAAATATTATCTTGACATTTCATCTTAAAGCTGAATTCCTTTTCCCTTTCCAAAAGCATGTTGTGTAAAACGGCCTCAACCGCGCCGAAAACAGGGATGGCTCGGTGGTGTAAGTCCACCCTTCATCAAGCCTTAGATGGGTTTGAACACACTTTTTCATTTGATATGTAAGTGATTTTTTTATATTATATGAGTTGTTCTCTTCCCACAGATTCTACTCTAAAATTCTATTTCAATTAGTTCCGACAGTACTTTGATATGATGTCAATAAATCCAAAAAAAAAAAAAAAAAAAAGCAATCTTAACCTCAAATACTTGTTTTTAACTTTTTATATAATAAACCTCAAATATAAGTTCAGTATGCAAGAGGGTGCGCAACTATACAACCTATGTAAATTCACTTTAGCGTAGTTTTCTTGGAAGTAACCAGATAATATTAATAAGTATATGTACATTGGACTAGGGTTTCTTTCAATAATTCTTTTTTTTTTTAGATTTAACCTAATTACAGTAGATATTATAATTAGTATGTATTATACCACAATCCACATATTAAGGACTCAAAAATGATGTAAAGATTCATATTTATTCTTCTAAAATATTACCGTATAATTTTTTGTGTTTTAAAAGATAGTGGAAATCACCTAATGGGTCAAAATTAAGAGTAGTTGACATTTATATAATATTTTAATAGTTTTATCTTTTTTGTTCTAGGGGTACGTGTCTTTAATTTTTTTTTTTTCCTTTTCCTTTGGGCATCACTCTGTCTCTTCTGCTCTTTCCAACTTTAGCGAGGAGCATTCCTCACCAAAAACACAGATATTCAGGTTTCCTACTGTGACTCGTGGCAAGAAAATTTGCCGTGAGGCATGGCATGCAGTAATTCCTATCGTGAGTCATGACAAAAAAAACTTATAAATCTACTTAATGTTAGAAAATAAGGAGAAGGAATAGAAAGACGAAAAAAGATTTTTTTTTTTAAAAAAAGAAAAAGAATAAAGAAGAATAAAAAGAAGGGATATTAATAAAAAAATACTCTTGAAAAGTAAAATAATCGTGAATAACTCCTGATTTTTTAGGAAAACTTTTTTGTGGTTCTTAGGATTTAAAAAATATCAATTTTTAAAACTCTTTTGAAAACAGTTATTTTTATTCCTAACTTTTTAAAAACTCGTAAAAAAAATCTAAAATCGTCAGTTAACTAACGGTTAATGTTAACAAAATACATAAAAAAATATTGTTACCTTTGATGGTTAGTTTCACATAAATTACCAAAATATCTTAGTAAAATAATAAATTTACAAGTTAAATTATCTAAAATATATCTGAATTTAAGTTATTAAAAATAGTTTAAAGTCACAATTGACCGTTAGTTAACTAACGGTTTGGACTTTTTTGAAAAGTTTTAAAAAAGTTAGAGATAAAAACAGTTGTTTTCAAAATAATTTTAAAATTTTTATATTTTTCGAAATTTTGAAGACTAAAATAAAGTTTTTTATTTTTTCATTAGGTAGGGCGCCCCTACTATCTAAAAAATCCAACCAGTGTCAACATTTAAGGGCAAAATAGTAATATAATAAAATAATTAAATTTTTAAAATGAGAAAATTGTAAAAAAATTGTAAAAAATTTAAAAAAAAATGAAAAAAAAAAATCTACCGTCCATATCAAAATAATTTTAAAATTAAAAAATATATATATAAATTAAAGACAAAAAATTAATAATTTGAAAAACATTAAAATGATGTCCACCATTCATCATTTTTCTTAAAAAATAAAAAATAAAAAGTTTTTCCTTAAAAAATTACCATTTTCTGGGGAAAAACGGCTTTCCACCGAAAATTCTAGGTTTCTAGTGGAAACCCATTTCTACGTTTCCATCCAGAAAAGGGTTTTCAGTTATTGAAAACCTGATTCTGGGTTTCCCTTGTTGGAAACCCAGAATTATCATCATCCTCTAAGCCTCAAATTATTCCAACAGGTTCATGATCTCCTAAATCCAAAATTATCATCTCTTTATCAATTCAACACATCAATCCTAAACACAAAACATATCAATTCCAAACACAAAACACATCATTCTCAAACCTAATCAACGTCACCCAAAATCAGTGGAAACAACATCACAAACACAAAACACTTAACCAAACACCTACACATCATTCCCAAACCAAACCAATATTACCCACCCAACTAAACTCGAAACCGAAGGAGGAAAAAAGGATAAGAGGAGAGGGAGGGGAGAGCAAGAAGGAGAGAGAGATTGAACATAATCTCCCTTGCTGACATTAACCCACTTGTTCACTCCATCATTGTCATCACTGCTCGGTGGATGCACCTTCAGAAGAGGCCATGTTCAGGGCTGTGAATGAGGAGCTAGGCTCGGTTGTGAATGGTGATAGAGTGAGGATTTTGCCCTATTCATATAGGAAGAAGGTGGAGGAAAGGGACCCAAAGTTGTATCAAGGTCTGCCGACGAGGAAGAAAATGGTGGATGATGGTGGACAATAAGCATATTTGATGGTGGGGTTTGTGCAGTTGATGATGGTGGAGGAGCAAATCTGATGGGGTTTGTGGATGATTACGTTTTTTTTTTTTTTAAATTATTTTTTTTTGGAAATGTTTTATTTAGTATTGTTATTATTAATATATTAAATGGTATTTCAGTCTTTACATAAATTTAAAGAGTACATTAGGGATTTTATAGAATTTTGACGAGGGTATTTTGGTCATTTCATAATTTTGGATGGAAAATGTTAATTTTTTGGATAGAAAGTTAATGGCAAAGGCGGTTCACCTAATTAAAAAAAATTTGGGCGTCAATCACTAATAGTTTACTTTTTATGGGGGTTTTTCTTTTTCATAATATCCCTAAAAAGAATAAGTAAAAGAGTAAAGAGATCGAAGATGCTAGATGAAGAAGAGAAATTCTGTAAGGGGAAAAACATCTGATGGTGGAGAAAATAATAAATATAATTTTTTATAAACTTTTTTTTTTAATATACAATAACTCCTAACGCCTAGATCAAATATCTGTCAGGATCTAAAAATATCTCGATTGAGCGTGCAGTCCAAAAATTTACGCTCAGAACAGGAGAAGACTACCCATAAGTAGTGAGAAAATTGTCACTCTATATTATGTGACTTCAAGCGATCGAACTTTGCACCTTCGGGTGAGCAAGGCAAGGGGCCATTGCCATCACAGCAACCAGCCTTGCTCAAATTTTTATTAATTTTATGATAAAAAAAAAAAAATTTTATTAATTTTTTATACTTAGCATTTTCTTATGTATTATCTATGAATAACCTCATTTGAAGTTTTCGAATTTACCAGACCTTCAATATTACGCAATTCCTAAAAATAGGTCTGCTGAATTTTACCTAATTTTGACAAAAAATACATCTTTTGTAAAAGAGTCCATCAAGGAAAGAATCAAACATAATATCGATAGATTTGGAGACCATCATAGTGTTTATGTTGCCTTCTAGTAAAGAAAATGATTAAGTGGAACCACAAATCATTTCCCTGCATTTGAAGCCATTACCAATTCTTAATGCTTATGATTAATAACAACAAAACCAATACCCTTTCCATCAACAATCCAGGATATGACATCTCAACTTTCCTGGACAATATAGACATTTCTGGGAATTAATTCTATTATAACCATGTTCTTTTGGGGCAAATAAGGTTGCAAAGCTCTGTCGGTGCAGATAGAGACATGTTAACAACTAGATTATGTTATATCACCTGACGTCACATCACCCAAAACTAACAAATCTAGATCAAAAGGGCCATCCATTGTCAAATAATTGGCTAGAATCCAAGCTAACGGTAAGTGAGGATTATGTGTAGAGTAAGGAAACTTATTGGGAGCTGTAGGTCTCTACAGTTTTCTATCTCTTTTGTTCTTTCTTCATTTTCTTCGCAGACAAACAAAATTTGAAGCAAAAAGGCATAAACAAGTCATTTCTTGTGGGGTAGTTTTGGCTTGACTTAAATCTTACCACAATCAATTTCAAGCAATGTGATTGATTACTATATAAAAGAGAAAACCTAGCTTTTGATTTACTTTTTAGTTGTTCAACCACCAAAATGAATTTTTTCCTGGCAACAAAAATGTTGCGTTTCTGTAATTCATTTGGACTTATTATCTATTTGGCAATAACTAAGGAATAACATATGGTCCTGTGTAAACATCTAAGCTGGTAGTGTTGTTAAAATGTGATTCCGCTGCTAGGACACGAACCTAGCTAGATTTCAAATTAAAGAACAAAACCGATGTGTTACAGCTCTACTATTATTGGTAAAATATAAAATAGAAATGGCAAGTTGTTGTACTAATTTAATCCAGTCCTAATTGCACCAAACACGTTACTATACTAATTTAATTCAATCCAATCTCATCCAATCCTATCATATTTATTCATATCTAATTTGATATATCAAACAAAGCCTTATAGTATAATTACTATTATTAGACTCATTTCTTATAATTTAAACTTTTGAGTTTCAAACAAATGATCAAAGATAGATTGTCTTAATAATATGAAGTTTGAATTTAATTACAACACGAAGCACAAAAGTCTCCTTGTGCATGAGAATGCGAGAGGATGTGTAAGTATAAATATTTTTAAATGTTTTCTTAATCATTCAAACTTTTAGTTCTACCGATGACTAATTGTGGGGGTTAAAAAATTATCCATCACCCAAATCCAAAAACAGAAAATTTTATAAAAAAATGGTCAAGATAGAAAAGAAAAACAAACACACAAACAAAAATTGCACATAAATTAAAGTTTTTTGTTTTGATTTATATGTTTTTATGTTTTCTGGGTTACATATTGTTTGAAGAAGAAGGAAAGTAGTAGTTGACGAGTTTTCTTTTGGCATGGAGTTTGGTAAATCGGTAATTACAATGAGATAGCTGAGAAGGAAAGAATAACAAATGAACAGCTACCAACAGCATGTAAAGCAAATCTTTAACCATCGAATGCCAAAAGAAGAATAGAATGCAATATAAAAGCAGCAAAAAATTGAAAGTTACCAAAAACAAAATGGACAGGTGGTGTAGGACCAACAGGATGTAGATTTGTAGAAAAAATAAAAATAAAAACATGTGAGGTAGGGCCCCGATCGAAGGCAAACTGTTGGTTATTTATGTTGTGTTTTCATTGTGCCTATCACTTTCGGTTCTTTTTCTTTTGCTATTTCCTCTCCCTGTTTCACTGTCCATTTTTGCCAGCCTATATGAGTTTGAGGATCTACTTTTTTTTTTTTTTTTTCATGTTCATAGTTAAATTATAAAATTAATATTGTTGATTTCTTGTGTCATGTGGATGGAATTAGTATTACAATTGCCAATGACCTTTTTATTTTACATTTTTTAAAATTCTGAAAACTTGTTTTGATGAATTTAATGAGATTTTGTCAATAAACTTAAAAATTTAAATAGATTTTTTTTCTTTTATAAATTCCAATTTTCAAACATTAGGATTCTATTGATATACAATGGTGTTGATTTTTTTTTTCTTTTATTACCCTTAGATTTGCTGTTGAATAACCATACAATGCATGGGTAGCACGGTCGTGGCGGGGCCACAGCCTTAAAATAATAATTTAAACAAATTTTGTATTTATTTCTCAATTTTGTTTTTTAAAGTCCCAATTTTGTAAAATTATATTTTGCTCCTTCTAAATATTATATATTAGTTAAACAGGTTTTTTTATGCTGCTCTGTCTTTACATATATTATATAGCAGGCATTCCTATGAATTTTTTGTAGGGATAATAGATTATTTCATGTAAATTTATTTTAGGGCAGTTTTGAATTTTCTTGATGAGATTACCAATTTTTGTTATAATATATTTTTAAAATACTTATATGAATATTCGTTGATAAAGAAGTGAACCAAACTATCTGAATTATAATTGAACCATAACTTAAAGGGGTCAAAAGCTGAACCCATTATTATTATTATTATTTTGTTTTCTATATTTATAAGTAACTGCCATCTTCAGGCCTACTTAGAGGAAGCTTAGAAGTCAATTCCTTTAGTGAGTTTAATGACTCGGTGTCTTGTTCACATAACAGATGCAAATAAAAAACAATGACTTCTTAAACAATTCTAACCGTTATAACCAATTAAAATCTATAATGTCATGCAGCAGCTTGGTGGTTGAAACATTACAAGTAGTTTCTTTTGAAAACAAAAAGGGGTCAATTCAAGATCGGAATCCATGTTATCAACCATCTAAATTGATCGCCATTCGCATTATTCGATTCCATTATGCTACCAATAACATAAGTGTGATGTAATAGACGTGTTTAATGTGCAATAAAACAACACATAAAGATGAGTTATGAAAATAAAAAAATATTTTTGAAAGCCAACAGCGAATGAAAAAAAGGATTATTACAATTTAAGATAGAAAAAAAATACTAATTATACAATCTGAATATTTACTCTTATAAACTGGAAGTAATTATTCATATAAGTTTTAAAATGCATTTGATAATAATTGAATCTCTAACACCTTAATGAATAGAAAAATATCCAAATTACTGGAGTGCATAGAAAAATATCTAAAAATTATAATTTATGGGTAAAATTAATGGTTAGATAAGATAACTAAACCGATAAATAAATACCTACTCATTTGATAGTGTGATAATTCATTGTCAAACTTTACTTGTCCAATTAATTATGCAATAGAAAATGGCAAAAAATAAAAAAAAACCAATGCTGGTAATTAATGAAATCCACCAATTTTGTTGATTTGTGGTCGGTGCCCTACCTAATCAGCCTGTATTCTCAAATCAAATAAATGGAGGATTACTAACTTTCATTTTTTATATATAAACAAAGACACAAGTTTCAACTATTGCATTAGAGGATCTCCAATCATCTTAATTATTCATTATTCTAACTAAAATAATTAGTGATATGAATTTTTCTGGATATCAACCACTCTACATAAAAGTTGAATTATTCTAGTTAAATATAGAGAGCAAGAAAATCCTAACTAAGGGACGTTTAATTAGTGTGACATACTGATATCGGTGTTACATTCTAATAATAACGTGATATGTGATTTTTTTTAATATAAAATTAATATTGATATCTTTCATTTTTTGTGAAAAAATTTACATTTAAAAAGTTATGACATATGTCACGTTTTTATTGAAAAATCACAATAATATTAAATTTTTTATGAAAAAGAAACATCATGTATCACATTATTATTAGAATGTAACACCAGCATCAACATGTCACTTCAACTAAGAGTCTTATGGAAGATTTTCTTATTAACCAAATTTTTTCTCCTATTATTTAATATTTAGTTTGAATTAAATAATTTGAAAATCTTAGTTAAACTCTCCCCCTTTATTGTTATTTTAATATTAATACTTAACTAAAATAGATACAAATCCTCTCACCTTTTATTTTAGAGTAATGTTAGGTTTTTCACATTTTTTTACCCAAATTTATGTTCAAATGATGTGGCATTCCATATCGTTTAAACATGTGTTTAAACAACAAACTTAGACATTTCACATATCATTATTTTAATATTAATACTTAGTTAAAATAGAGAGAATGGTTGGAGTAACTCAATTAAAAGTTACTAGATAAATAGGATTTTGTTATTTTAACTTAAATTTAGCTAAAATATAGAAAGTATGATTGAAGATGCACTTAGAGTAATTTGATAATTATTCTATTCCAAAACTAAACAGACCAAAAAAAAAAGTGCAATTTCTATTAGAAAAAATCAAAATCGAATTATAAACTAAATAAGTGACTAATTCATAATATGAACTCTATTGAAATCCGGAAAGATTAACTTTTACAAATACAATATATGCAGTAAAGGTCCAGATTTTAGACCTATTTTAAAAATTATATGAGAATAGTATTTGGGTTGAAAAACTAAAGAAAACCATATTTCAAAAAAAAAAGAAAGTAAAGAAAACCAGTCATTTCCACTAAATAAAGTGTGATCGATATAAAAAACTCAAATTAATAACAAAAAGCTCCCCAATTGGAAAAATTAGTACTAATTAGAATCTTCGATACGACAAAAATTGCTATAATTTTAAGGTTGAAAATGAAAAGCATACAAATAGTTAATCAATTAAAGAACTCAAAACCATAAAAGTATTTATTCTTCTTTAATCTTTACACCCCAAAAAAATAAATAAATAACAACACTAACCAATCAAAAAGAAGATTTGGAAGATGGGCCCCATAGACCGAAGGGGCAAAACTGGAAAAAGGAACAACAAAGATGCCAACCAAAGTACACCTAACAGTAACGCAGGTGTGTGTGATTGTTAGTCAGCAGTACTACGCACAGTCAGTATCCAGCATAGAGAAAAAGAAAAAAAAAAAAAAGAATAGAAAAAGCAGTGAAGATTGACGAAGAAGGAAAGCGATAGTTGTTGTTGTTATAGTTGTTGTTGTTGTTGTTGTTGTTGCAGTTATCTCTTCCAACCATTTGGTAATCATTTATATAATTTTATTTTATTTTGTTGTTTTCAAACAACTCGAGGCCGCGCCTCTTCTCTGTTAAAATCCAGATTCCGTTCTCGTCCGTTGAGGCATCGTTTTCTTGATCCTAATCTCCATTGATTACACAATGCGATTAGTTTTTCCTGCAAAACTAATCTAATCTTCCTTTTCTTGTCGTTTCTATTTACTCTTTTCTCTCTCCGTGGAATAAAGATTTTTTTTTTTCCACAAAGTTTCGTTTATTCATGGAAGCGTCATCGCCGGAGAATTGTAGTGTAAAAGTCGCCGTCCATGTCCGTCCGTTGATTGGCGACGAGCGTCTTCAGGGTTGCAAAGAATGCGTTACTGTTACTCCTCGAAAACCTCAGGTCCTTTTCCTCTCTATAAGACTCTCTCCTCCATTTTTCATTTGATTTTAAGCGAATTGGTTTTTCGTTTCTATTTAGTAAGTAATGTAATCTCACATCACAGTTTGCTTTGACTGCGAAAGTCAAACTCGAATTTGACTCACTTGTTTCCATGCTGATTTGTGATATCATTGAAGAATGTGAATTCGTTGTAGTATGTATATAGCATGCATATGCTTTTGTGTAGCTTCATCGAAATTATTATGGTTATATTGTTGAGATGTTACTGTGGATTATTTTGACATCGGTTACAATTTGAATGAAAATGTTGCAGGTTCAAATTGGTACGCATTCCTTCACATTTGATCATGTCTACGGGAATGGTGGTTCTCCGGCGTCTTCCATGTTTGGAGAATGTATCGCGCCTCTTGTTGATGGTTTATTTCAAGGATATAATGCTACTGTGCTTGCATATGGTCAGGTAATCTATTTGTTCTGTAGAAAAGCTGCCTTTTGTTGTTGAACAAGGTTCTTTTTATTTTTTTGTGTGTGTATTTTGTGTTTCAATAATTAGTTGACATATGCAATTACTGCAGACAGGATCAGGGAAAACGTACACGATGGGGACTGGACTTAAAGAAGGTAGCCAGATGGGACTGATTCCACAAGTTATGAATGTGTTATTCAATAAGATTGAGACGTTGAGGCATCAAACAGAGTTCCAATTACATGTTTCTTTTATTGAGGTACTACTATTGTATGGTTTCAGTGTTGTGCTCTATGGATTATAGGTCTTTGTTGTGGGAGCTTTTGGTTTTATTGGCGAGGAATTGATTAGATGTTTTGGTGTTTGAAGATTTTTAAGGAGGAAGTGAGGGACTTGCTGGATTCTGTATCTATGAGCAAGTCAGCAATTGGTAATGGAAATTCTGGGAAAGTTAGTGTTCCTGGGAGGCCTCCGATACAAATTCGTGAATCGTCAAATGGGGTCATAACGCTAGCTGGGTCAACTGAGTTTGCAGTTAGTACGTTACAAGAAATGGCTGCTTGCTTGGAGCAAGGATCGTTAAGCCGGGCAACAGGAAGTACAAATATGAATAACCAGTCCAGGTAAACTACTTTGAATATCCAACTGTTGATTGTTCCCTTCTCTAATGAAAGATTTCTGAGTGATTAGTCAATTTTAGTTGTAAAATTCGAGGGTTTTTTAGTGTTCACTATTACTGGTGCGAAATCTGACTTCTTGTATGAGATTACTTGGCTTTAGCTCTGATCATCATGCCTTTGTTGAATGCTATTGTCTCTTAATTTTTGACATTTTAAAAAATCTTCCTAGATTTTGACGTCGTGTGTAACCAATGAAAGACGAGGCTTCATAAACTAAACATTGATAAATGTATATTAAATTAAAATCATTGAACCATCAACCATCATAGTATAATGGCTTGCCTTCCTCTATGCATGTTTATTAAAGCCGGTCCCATGCAATCTTCACAATCACATTAGAACAAATGTGCAAGCTCGATTCAGTTTCTCCTGATAATGAAGCTCCAGATGAGGATATGGGTGAAGAATATTTCTGTGCAAAGCTCCACTTGGTTGATCTAGCTGGATCAGAACGAGCTAAAAGAACAGGTTCTGATGGTCTTCGTTTGAAAGAAGGTTGGTATATTTGCTTATGACTTGTTAATTCACTAAGCATGTAATTAGATGTTTGACATTCTTTTCACCCCTTGGACAGGTATACACATTAATAGGGGCCTTCTTGCACTTGGTAACGTCATCAGTGCACTAGGAGATGAGAAAAAAAGAAAAGAGGGTGTGCATGTACCATACCGAGACAGTAAATTGACTCGATTATTGCAAGTAAGATTGACATTGTGTCAAACTTCTGCTTACGCGTTAATTGAGTTCTGTGCACATATAAGTTTGATTGCTTGTTTGTTGCTAAGTGACGTTGAACTCAAACAAGTTTGTGCTTACCTTTAGCTTATTTGTCATATAATAGTTACATAATTATGTATGTACGGTTGTTTGGACAATGACAGATATATGCTATCATATGCTTTATTAGATATTATGTTACTCATCTAATACCATAAGCTTGTGCATACACTGGTAAATACTTGTCTAATATATGTTTTCTGTAAAAACTAGATATCTTAAACCGTTTTCATAACTATTATTATCTGTAACATTGCTGGGTTTTACTGTACTTATTGATAGCAATGTTAAGATCTTTGGTTGATAATGGTCTTAAATTTTTTGTTCTGGACCTTTATTTGTTGAAGTATGATATACTATTATTTAGTATGTGATAAGTAAGAACTAATGAAACTCCTCTCTTAGCTAGATCTATCTTCATTTTCTTTGATAACCTTCTGAATTATTCCTTTTGGCAGGATTCACTTGGTGGTAACAGCAAAACGGTTATGATCGGTAAATCTATATGTAACTATTTGATTGCACAATAGAAATTGTGCAAATGTAATTCTAACTTTGAAATATACAGTATTCATTGTTTTCGTTATATTTTGCAAATGACACCCTTCTTCCAGCTTGTGTAAGTCCTGCTGATATTAACGCTGAGGAATCTCTTAACACACTCAAATATGCAAACCGTGCTCGCAATATTCAAAATAAGCTTGTTGTAAGTTTCTTGTGTAATGCTATTTTGACTTGTTTAGTTATGCTCTGTACTCTCTGAGATATGTAGATTGTAAAACTTGTTTTAGTTTTATATTTGTTATCTCCCAATGTAAATAGAAAAAACATTATTTCATTGTACAGGCTAACAGAGATTTAATATCCAACGACATGCAAAAGATGCGCCAGCAGCTAAAGTACTTACAAGCAGAACTTTGTGCTCGTGCAGGAGGGGTCCCATCTGATGAAGTGCAGGTATGTGCCTTCTATGGAACTCTTTTGCTCAATGTTGGTTGATTATACATCTCTTTGTGAGAACATATTTTGGGTTGGTTTGTGCTACACTTAATCATTGTTTATTAAACAGGTCCTCAAAGAAAGAATTGCTTGGCTGGAGGTTACTAATGATGACCTTTGTCGAGAACTTCATGACTACCGCAGTAGATGTGCTGTTGTGGAGCACTTTGAAACTGATTCTCAAGTATGTTAACAGAAACTTTAAATTTAATTATTTTTTCTTTTCCTTCTCTGTTTTCTTCCAAAAAGAAAATTTTCCTTCACTTGCATAAATTTAAATGTCGGTTCTTTCTTTAAACAAATGGAATATGGTTCTCTTAAATTTATTTTATTAGTTTGGTGACAACTTAGTATAATTTCTGGGTTGGGGATTATGTCATTCATGTAATTTATATCTCAGGAAAGCTCTATCTGTTCTGTAAAAAGTGATGGACTTAAAAGGGGCTTTCAGAGTATGGACTCATCTGATTATGAGATGGATGAAGCCATGTCAGGTAAACTGTTAATTTAGTTGTTTTAGTAGAGGCCCATTTATAATGATAATGTTGGATGTGAATGAACTTCAAGAGTAGCTCCCATTAATGTAGTCTGTATAATGATTTAGCATGCAATTCACTATGCTGTGCTTTTTTTTTCCCCTTGTTTTAACATGATTGCCAATTTATGCAGGTGAAAATTCCAGGGAAGTTGATGAAGTTACGAAGGAATGGGAGCATGCAGTTCGGCGAAATACAATGGATAAAGAACTGAATGAGTTAAACAAACGTTTGGAGCAAAAAGAGGTTCTATTTATAAGCTTTGTTTATGCACACTGATGAATGCTACTTTTATTTTCTGCTCAAATGTATTAATAGATGATTTTTTTTGGAAAGGAAGGGCCTTGAAAGTAATACTGTGCAATTCTAATTAGTAAAGAATTAAAAATCAATGTATTAGCGTTTTACTTTTTCAACATTGCAATCAACTCATCCTTCATCTACTTCATTTAAGCCACTTGATATTGATGAACAAGCATATTTATTAAACTGGTTTAACATTCACCAAGCACATATATAAGGTCATGCCAAGACATAGAGTACTCTTACTCCCAGACTACATTATAACATCAATAGTTAGTATTCTATTAAAGTTTCCCTGTTTTGGTCATTAGAGTTTGGCAGGGTACCTTTAACTTTACATCTACAGTTGGGAGTAAGCCATGCCTTTTTAATATTTTTGCAGTCCGAGATGAAACTTTTTGGAGTTGACACCGAAGCGCTTAAGCAGCATTTTGGAAAGAAAATCATGGAACTTGAGGAAGAGAAAAGGATTGTACAGGTTGAGTTTTGATATTGCAGCATTTTCATTGTTTGTTACACCTTCATTTTGATGGCTGATAATATATAACACCACTACAGCAAGAGAGAGACCAGTTGTTGGCTGAAGTGGAGAATCTTGCTGCTAATTCTGATGGACAGAAAATGCGAGATATTCATGCTCAGAAACTAAAAGCACTCGAGGCTCAGGTGCATTAACTTCTATTTGTTGTCATGAACTGTATTGCTTATTTAGTTTTTATCTAATTTTATTATCTAATTCAGATTTTAGACCTTAAGAAGAAACAAGAAAGGCAGGTTGAACTTTTAAAGCAAAAACAGAAAAGTGATGAAGCAACAAAGCGGTTGCAAGCTGAAATTCAGTATATTAAGGCTCAAAAGGTTTGCATTTTGGTGCTTTAACCTATTTTGGTACACATCTAGATATCAGACCATAATGTATTCATGATTTTGAATCTGGTTGCTCTTTCATTCGTATAATAGGTTCAGTTGCAGCATAAAATAAAACAAGAGGCAGAACAATTTCGACAATGGAAGGCCTCTAGAGAAAAGGAATTGCTGCAGGTAATTCACTAACAATACATCCATTTTCTCTTCTCTACCCTTTTTGTTTTGATTATTGTCAATTGCATAAGTTGTTGTATGTTGAAAATCACAATTCAATGCATTGCAGTTGATCACAAACTTGAGATCTCCAATGAACAGATGAGAATTGACTTGATATTATGCCGTCTTGTTTTGATTGAAACCTATAATTTTGTGGCAAATGCCCATTGCACATGCTTTGGAAAATTTAAAAGACTTTTGATGAAATAACACTGTGCAAGACATATTAGATTGTGACATTTAATGCTTGTTATATGTTTCAGACATAAAAACAAGATTTTTGCTCCTTCATTTTACTTGGTCTCCAATATTTTTAATGTTATGTTTGCGCATCTTATTAAACTTTCTATTATTGATTTTAGAAAATTTGAAATCTTTAAGGAACTGTGTCAATGTTTTGACTTCAATTTTTGAAGCATTTGAAGAACGATTTCCGACACTTTGGTGTTACCTAATTCTGCGTTGTAATTGATACTTCAAAATTGTTTCTGTTATGTTTGAATAGTCATTTTTAACCTGGGCTTGATTTTCTTATCTCCTATTCATTTTCAACCTGGGCTCAATTTTCTTATCTCATGTCCTGCATTTTGTTGCAATGCTGTTTCCACATTCTCTTGTACTTTTTGACATATGGCTTATTATTGTATGTCTTGCAATCAGCTAAAAAAGGAGGGAAGGAGAAATGAGCATGAACGACATAAACTTGAAGCCCTAAATCAACGTCAGAAAATGGTAGAGTTATCTTTTGCTCATGTTTGATATATTTATAGAAATATCATATTTTTATGCTGTAATGCTTATATGATGAAAAGATGTAGCATTAGTCTTAAGAGATTTATCATCAATTTATTATTGTTCAGTTTCTATTTCTGATACATGAGGCTTCTCTTTTATGTTAAGTTTTTCTTTCTTGGTCAATTGGAAAGTAATATTGGAACACCTTTATTTTATCTTTTTCCTTTTCTTTTATATGCTTGGAGTCTAGTTGCAATTGGTACCATACTTGTAAAATACTAGATTTAGATTGTCTTGGGATATGTTTGATTTACATTTGTCAAGAGAAAGCCATATCAAATCTGAAAGAGTTATCTAGTTGTTGGTTTTGAAAGAGTAATGATTTTTTTGTTTGAAATCAAGAGTAGTGATATTCAAAATCCAAATTTTTGGACGTTCAGTCTAGCCTTAGTGTGACCTAGTCAGATACGTGTATACTTGGAAGGCAACATCATAGAACTGCAACGATTGATTCAATCCCGCCCTTGTAAAATCCATGAAAAGTGATAGAGCCTTGTAGATAATAGACCCGCTTCTCGTCTTTCTTTCCTCAAATTAGATAGATATGCTGTTAAGATAAAAGAAAATAATAACACAATACAAGAGCTAGATGAATGAGAGCAATTGCTGGAAAGGAAGATGTGCTAATATTCTAGAAATATAGAAGGTTGAAAAGGCTTGCAGAAAGAAGAGGAAGAAGAAGATTAATTAAAACTGAAGTGAACCCAGCCTCTTTTGAGCAGAAATGAAATTTAAAAGAGTATGAAATTAAAAGAGAATGATTTATTTGAAAAATTTTGAACCAAAAGGAAATTTATCCAAGAACAACAAGTTAGTGCTAATGTGCTAAACAGGACTGAAACTGTAGGGTTGGAACTACAGCCATGAAAATCTAAAGTTGACAGCATTGGATTAATTAATAAGGTTTCTATTCTTGCTCTGAAAACATTGTCAAAAGTAAGTTTTTACCTTCTAGTGTACAACACAAGGATGCTTCTTCTACTTAATTCATTGTATTTCTTGTAGGTTCTTCAAAGAAAGACTGAAGAGGCAGCAATGGCTACCAAAAGGCTAAAGGAGTTGCTGGAGGCCCGCAAGTCATGTTCCCCGCGACAGCTCTGGTGAATATCCCTTTTCCAGATTTGTAATTATTTAGTCTACTCTATTATTATAAATTTAATTGTTTGTTGCATCTTTCAGTTAATTCCGCTGGATGTACGCCAAACATCCAGGTACACATTTTGTACTTAATAATGCTCATAAAGTTGCATGTTAACCTATATTTAGCACAATGTTTCTATTTTATTAGCTGGTTGATTGTGGTTGGTCAGTCCTGTTCAATGTGAAACCAGAGCAAATTGTGTTTTAGAATAGTTATTTGATTGTCTACCATATAATTAAATTGGCAGCTTGCTTAAGTTGATTATACTAAAAAATTGAATTTATGGTCTTTTCTAATATGGTAACAACTAGATTGGGTAGTTTCAAACATAACCTACGGCCACCTGAAGGTGTCTCAATGCAAACTTTAATACTATGCTACAAAAGATGATGGTAAAACAATTTTTCTTTTGTGTTTCATTTTCAGAGCAATGAAAAATCTATGCAGAAGTGGCTTGACAATGAGCTCGAAGTCATGGTAAATGTACATGAAGTTCGTTTTAAACACGAGAAGCAAAGCCAAGTGTATGTTTTGGCCACTATCTTCTCCTTAAACTTGCTATCAATTGTAAGCTTTTGTGATAAGAATTCCCTAATTTATTTTTATAATACTGCAGCCAAGCTGCATTGGCGGAGGAATTAGCAGTGTTAAAACAAGTTGACCAGTTATCTTCAAATGAACAGAGTCCCCAGAGAGTAAAAAATGGACATTCCCGGTTTGTGATATTCTTTTATTTTGTTTAACCTTATCTTTTTTTTTCCCAGGTTTCATGTATGCTCTTAGTGAAATGATGAGATTTGACAGCATTTTCATGATATAAACTATTAATATACTAAACAAGTCTTACTTTCTTCAAATAAGCTATTCTTTTGTACTTACATGTTTCTGTTCTATAACCAATCAGATTGTTGTCCTTGTCACCAAATGCAAGAATGGCAAGAATGGCTTCTCTGGAGAACATGCTGAGCATGTCTTCAAATGCACTCACGGCAATGGGTTCCCAACTTTCTGAGGCAGAAGAAAGAGAGCGATCTGTAATTGGTCGTGGACGTTGGAACAATGTGCGTTCTATGGGAGATGCTAAGAATTTGCTTCAATATATGTTTAATGTAGCTGCGGAAACAAGGTGTTTACACAACCTGGAATCTCTATACGATTTTGTTTCTAATTTTTATGCCAATTTGCACCACAGTTATCCAATGAATGAAGTTATGTCTGCCCATTTACAAACTTCATTGATGATGGCTGAATAAAGATCAAAGTTTATATGGTAATAAGAGCAACGGTATAAGCTAAGCAACAAGAAATGGCAAAAGCCTACTTTCATGCCCTCTTATGTGAACCTGCCTGAATTTATTCTTAAGCAGTATATGGAATTTAAAATGAAGTATCACATCCAGTTGATAGTTTGTTAACTGGTGTCATGTTGATTTTCACTGTGCTTAAGAACATTAGATTCATCATTGCCAATTTAAATCTCTTAACTCTTATGGTTTTTATCAATTTTTTCAAAATAGGAAAAACAAATACATGATTCATTGACACTGAGTTTTTGGGTTCATGACATTTCTCTCTGTCCTTCATTTACCTTTCACATCCCGTAAGTGTCTTGTCTCTTTTAGAAAGAGAACAAGATTTTAAATCTTGTTGGTTTGCACTGTTCCTGGGGACCTTGCAGGCTGCCGGTAAATTTGATCCTCGTTCCTAGTTTTCTGGCCATTCTAAATATAAATGTGTTAAATGTACTTTTTTCTTTTTCCTTTTTTAACACAACAACAATCCTTAGCTTTGTCAAGTTTTGCATTCTATGTGTTCCTCAATCTTCATTTCCCTTTTCTGTTTGATAAGAACATTTTCGTTTGCTGTTGGTTTCAATGGTCTTGATCCGACTTTTTTGAGCTAGAAATACAATTAGAATTATATAACAGTTGCTATACATGTGTGTCGACAGGTGCCAGTCATGGGAAAAAGATATGGAAATTAAAGAACTCAAGGAGCAGCTGAATGAGCTTCTAGTCTTACTAAAGCAAGTGAAGCCCAGAGAAAAGAACTCATCAGGGAGCAAAAGATGAGAGAGCAAGCTGTTGCCATTGCGTTGACTACATCAGCTTTGGTGAGACTATCTGCTCAACTTTCTATGTTTCTTCATTTCTTGTTTTGCATACAATATCATTCTCAGCTCTCATAAAATTGTATGGAGCTTTTGAATAGCAAGGTCAATTTAAAACATCCTCATATGGGCTGAAGTATTCAAATAATAATGTTTGGTACCTTCATAACTTTGTCCTTCTGTCCATTTGTGACAACTCCAAATTTAAGAGACCCGTATATTTTCTTAGGTGCTACACAGAGGAAATTGCCGCCATTTTTTACTCAATTTTGGACTTAAGCAACTCTGCCTTTTAGTTTTGTTATTGTTCTTAACACTTCTGAAGGGTAATGAACAGGGAAACTCGCGCAACTCATCAAAACACTTTCCAGACAATATGAGTGAACCCTTATCTCCAATGTCACTTCCAGCACCAAAGCAACTCAAATTTACTCCTGGGATTGTTAATGGCTCAGGCAGAGAGTCAGCAGCATTTCTGGACCAGACACGAAAGGTAATATTTCTTGTAGATGCTGTCTTTTGGATTGTGGTCTTCCTGCTTGATCAAGAAAGTAAAAATGGTTGTGGTTGCAGATGGTTCCAGTTGGACACTTGTCAATGAAGAAACTGGCAGCTGTGGGACAAACTGGTAAACTTTGGAGATGGAAGAGAAGCCATCATCAGTGGCTCCTTCAGTTCAAATGGAAATGGCAGAAACCATGGAAACTATCAGAATGGATCAAGCATAGTGATGAGACAATCATGAGATCAAGGCCTCGTCCACAGGCTCTAATTGATATGATATGATAACCTCATATTTGCCAGCTCCCCTTTTCCTGTATATACATCTTTAATGCTATATATGATCTGACCCATGGCTGATTACACGATAACTGCAGGTAGTCTTTCTCTTACTGCTTTGACAATTTATGAAGTTTGATAGGGACACAGAAAGTTTACTCATGTTTTTGTAGAGTTATTAATTTTCATAGTCTGTGACTTGAAAATGTAGATGCCCCAACCCTCATGCTTTGGCCTTTTTATCCTAAAATAACTTATACAATTCCTTGCTTTCACCAAAATTCACAAAAGTTCATGACATGGACTAATTCCCATTCACATTTTAGCAATCTTGTCACATAAATATCAAAACTATTGTGTTTTGACCAGGGCAAAACCAGTTGTGGAAGTCATACTCGTTAATACTACATTTCTAACCAAGAATTCTTCGAAACGAAGTGTTGTTTATCAATGGTTTTTTCTCACACTGAGTTATGCAGGAATGTCGTAAATAGGGAAGAGGAGGTTGGTGCTTCATTGATGTTATGGAAGTTACAGTTGCTGGGAGTAAGAGAAAATCAAATTGATAATCATCAAATCAAAGCACCTTGTCAGGCTGGTGGGCTAACAAACAAGTGACTAAGCAATGTTGTTGGATATGGTATGTGGTTGTGGTTGTGGTTGTGAGCTGCTGTATGTTCTTTAATTCTTTTTTTTTCTTATCGGTATTAGTTATGACGGCAGAAGTAATTGTCCTGCCACGTGAAAAGTTCTGTTCATAGTTGGCCTTCCAAATTGCATTTACTTTTGATGTACATAACATATATTTTTTGAGCTTGGCAAAGCTTGTCTTAGACATGTAATAATGGTTTTTGTTATAGGAAGAATGAGCTGGTTAGTTTGTGCCATTTCTCTTTTGTAGTGTGTTGAAAGTATATGCTTGTGCAATATTACGTTGGGTCTCCAACAATGTTGATACTTGGTTCACAGTTCACACAAAGGTATTTATCAACTGGAATTTCTTGATGGTTGCTTGTTGCCTGATCTGGAAAATATATATACATGGATGTTTGTTCTCGAATCTGCTCCAATGCAGCTCCGAATGTCGGCAATGGCAGTCTAAATCAAAACGTAATCAGAACATAAACGTAACTCTGATGGATAAAATTATAAGCCCGACTCAGTTTTAAGATTGGGTTGGGTCAATGAGAGTCAACCCGGCTGATCTGATTAACTTGATTCATCTGATTTTTCATTATTTACTTTTTGAGAAACAAGGTAAAGCCAAATAATTTATTATTACTGTAAATTTGCAATTACAAACTGATGGATGTATAGCAAACCTATTCCTTGTCCTCCAAAGAATACACAGCATGCTTGGCTAGGGAATGGGGCACCACGTTTACTTTTTGAGCAATTAAAGTTATCTTGATATTTTCCTGAAGAGATAATAAAGATCCAATGTTTTCAACTATCAAGCCAATAACCAAAGCAAAGGATTGAAGTTTATACAAACTTTGAACAACGGAGCGCATTCCACCATACCAATAGAATAATGCATACTGCAATACAACTCCAGAGCTGTTTGAAGAGCCATGAACTCACCCATCTTTGGAGACAAGTTACCAAAAAACTTTTTTGCAACAGCGACCGCGACATGTCCTACATGATATCATATCACAGCCCCAACACCAGGCGGACAAGACTTAGGATGCAAAGCAACTTCAACATGGAATTTTAATATTTCAATTTGTGGTATTAAGATTTACCCAGCTCATTTCTCTGCTTTTCAATTAGGAATGTTGTAGATAATCTCTCTCTAATTCCTTATTCTTCTATCCTTGTCTGAATATTTGTTTCTTTCCTTTTCTTTCAGATTCTTGTATTAGTAGCATTGACTTTAGCTTGTACTGATATGTGTGTATTCAGCTGTATAATAAAATATACACAAAAGTGTTTTATAGTTCAACTTTTGTCATCTATCACAACTGGCAATTCTGCAACTTCTATTATTTCTGGTGACACTCGGCACAGACGTTTAGGACATTTGCATTTAAAATTATTGGATTTATTATCTCAGTATGTGTTCCTGAAATAAATGCTTCACAATTCACATATTCAACAATGTAATGTTTGTCCTTTTGCTAAGCAAACTAGATTGCCATTTCCTCATAGTTCTATCTCTAGTCATGCTCCCTTTAAATTAATACATTGTGATATTTGGGGAGGATATCAAACTAAGTCTCTTTCTGGTACAAAATATTTTTTCACCATTGTTGATGTCTACAATCTTTGCTTAATGGGTTTATTTTATGTCTCAGAAATCTTAAACTCATCTTATTTTACAATATTTCATCAAACTTGTTCACTCAATTTGATCATAAAAAAAATTTGATTTGATAATGGGAAAGAATTTTGCATAACTTGTTTGTTCACGAACATGGTATTATTCATGAACGTACTTGTGTGAACACCCCCTCAACCAAATGGGGTTGTTGAATGCAAACATAGTCATATCTTAAATGTTGCTCATGCTTTGCTCTTTCAAGCTAATCTTCCAATTCAATTTTGGGGTGACTGCATTCTTGCATCTACATATTTAATAAATAGAACTCCATCATTTGTTATTTCTGGTTAAACTCCTTATGCAAAAGTTATTTGGTGTAAAACCTTCTTACATCCATTTAAGAGTATTTGGTTGTCTTTGCTATGCTTCCACTCATGCATTTAGGCGACCAAGTTTGATCCCCGTGCCAAACGATGTGTGTTCATCGGGTATCCATATGGTCAAAAAAGGGTATAAGGTTTATGATCTTGAAAATGAAGTCACTTTTGTTCCGTGTGATGTTATTCTTCATGAAAACATATTTCCTTCTTCTAAAAATGCTTCAAATACTCAATCTGAATCAGTTCTTCCATTACCCTTAGGCTCCGTTTAGCATGCGAGATTGGAATGTATTAGATTTGATTGAATTAAAATGGAATAAAATAGATTGGATTAAAAAATCACTGTCCCAGGTTTGATAGAATTTGGGATTAGATTAAAATTATGCTATATTATGTTTGGTGTAGGTTGAAATTGAATTGAAATAAAATTAATTTAAATTTTTTATTATATAAAATTAATTTTATAAAAAATTGGAAAAAATTAAAATCTAATCCACAATTCATCGATGCCTTCAACATTATCAACCAAAGTTCATCAACAACAACAATGATCAACCCAAAGTTCATCACCATCATCATCTCTTACAATAACAACGACATCAACATCATTAACAACAACATTAAAACATCAAAACACATCAAAACATAAGCTTTAAAAAAAATAAAAATCACAAAAAGGGGGGTTTGAGTTCTAGATTCGATAAACCTAGAATCAGATGGTTTTAGGTTTTTCGATGAACCCAAAACGGTTCATCTGGGTCCCATTGGAACCCAGGTGAAGTTCTTCATTTGGGTTCCAAATGGAACCCAAATTATGTTTATCTAGATTCGATTAAAACTCATATGAAGAACTTCATTTGGGTTCCAATGGAGCCCAGATGATTGCAACCATGCACTTAAAAAAAAAAAAAAAAAAAAAACCAGAGAAAGTTGGCCCTCGATTGCTTGGTGGTTCGTCACCATGGATAGACGAAGAGATGATAGAGACGAGTGGTGGTTTGTGGTGGTGGTGGAGATGAGAGAGAGATGATGAAGATGAGAGAGTTTGTGGAGATGAGAAAGAAACAATTTGTGGAGAGAGGATGAAATTAAAAAATAAAATAAAAAAAGGAACCTATGAACCTGGGAAATGGCAAAGACATGGGTAAACTGGATTTTATTTCCCAAGTAGAGTGAGAATGGAGGTGGACTCAGGAATGAAAAATTCATTTTCTTCCTTAGCTCCAAATATGGAATGCGGGAGAATGAGAGAAAATAAATCTCAATCCTAATCTCATCTCAAGTCCCACGTATCAAACATACCCTTAATGGAATACATTGATTATTCAACTCCACTATTTTATCCATAATTTTAATATTTTAAAAAATTAGAAACCCTAAAACATTAAAAATATTTAAAAATAAAACTTCAATTCCACTCCTGCTCGGATTGAAACAAGCACATCTTCTGGTTTGTCCAGAAGATCCCTCCAGAGACTCTAGAAACCCCAAAGTATTGTTTGCTATTTATTATTTTTTTAACGTTTAATTATGTATTTTGGGCTAGCAATGATAGGTAAGGGTAAATCTGTCCTTTCAGAAGAAAAGATTAGTCAACCATAAAGTTAAAGAATTAACTTAACAGCAAAGGTGTTACTGCATTTTTTGTTTTTGTCAGAAAGCACCGGGGCTGTTAGTGTTAGTTTTGGATGTTAGTTTATATTCTTGCTAGAACCTATAAACTCATAATATTTTTGTGTAATTAATCCTTTCTTCGAACACAGACTTACAAAATTCTCTACACTAGTCTAGGCTGTAGAGAAGGGTCATAAGTCATAACAGGCGCTGTCAATTTGATCCGCGAGGTGGCAGACCTATTTTTGCTGGTTTCCATAATTCCATTAAATGTTCAGCATATCAAATTAGCTTGACTGGACTGCTCTTTGGGTGGGCTAACTCCGCATGGCTCAACAAGTGGATAGCCACAAAACTAAAACTAAACCTATCCCCTGAATGTCTGAATCCTTTTCTAAAAGCATATTTGATTCAATACAAACCCTACACCTCATCCTTCTGTCGAGCCACTACAACACCTGACATCTGCCAAGTCCACTTCTATGGTTCAACTGGGAGAACAACACCATCAAAGCACCGTTTTACTAATCACTATCGACTCCACTAGCCACTAGCCGTTGTTGTGATTTCTCACCACCCTTTAACAACCATGCTAAATCCTTCTTTTTATTTCCAGCAATAATTTTTTTCCTCAGAAATGATCAATTGTTTTCTTCCTTGCTTTACAGCAAAAATGCCCAGTCGTGTGGATTTACTGTGGATTGAAATGTTGAAAGTACATATAAGCATAACAAGAATGACAAGACCAAATATTGTGCTTAAAAAAAGAAGCAAATGACAAAATTGCTAGTATTGTATCGTGGTAGAAAAGGACCAGAAACTCCATGAATTATGATACATATATGTCACTGTAAAAAGTGATTTTGAAAATATTATATACGAATCCAAAAAATTTCCTCAAGCTAAGGCTCGTTTACTTGAATACGATTTCCAAACTTTGCTCCATAATTTTCCTTCCCATAGTTTTTTCGTGGGGCAAATTCTTACCCTCCAAAAATACAGTGGATGTGCCTTCCAAGATTGATTTCCTAATCACATGCATCTGTTTGATTGAACGCAGATGAAAGTTACCTGTGCCCAAAAGTTGCATTATCCTCTGCCATTGCAGTCTCCTTGATCTCCTGTATCATCTTCAACACTTGCCACATTGCTGGCCTTTGTTCTGGTGAGGTCAAGCTACAGACACTAGCAACCTCGGTAAGCATTTCAAGTTGGGTTTCTTCCCTGCCATCATCCTCCCTCACTGTTCTGACCCACTCTAGCATATCATGGGGCGCAAGGAACGGATGCTGTGATGGATGTTTACCTGTCAAAAGCTCCAGTAAGAGGACACCAAAAGCATAGACATCAGACTTGGAGGTGCCTCTGCGGCTAGACTTGCGTGTCTCGGGTGCTTTATAGACTGCCGAATCAGGATCTTCACTAGAAGAATCTGCTAGGATGGAAAGGCAATAATCTGTGAGGCAGGCCTCAAAATCAGCCCCAAGAAGAACATTCGAGGATTTCAAGTTTCCGTGGATAAGCCTAGATGCTTGGTGGATATAAGTAAGGCCCTGGGCTACGTCCTCTGCTATCTTTAAACATGATGTCCAGTGAAGAGGCTTTGCTCTTGTTGATCTTGAACCTGCACAGAGTTTCAATTACATTAGTTTAAAACAAACTCAATAGCAAGAAAACGGTCTTTCACAATCCAACCATTTATTCGGCAAAAAGTGAACGAATAAAAAGAACTTCAATCAAAGTTCAGTGATCACGGATCACATGGTCCATTTAGCTACATTATAGGAATCGTCTAAACCAAGAAAAGCAATCACAACTGTGCCCCGAACAATTTGACTCTCACAGCACCATGCATGCACCATCCTCTTCAATTGTTTAGTTTGATGTTTCACAATGATCAATGTGGTTTTAGTTCAGACTTCATAGCAACAAATAAATACAGTACATTAAAGTTTTTTTACTTAATACCATCTACAGTACAACAAACTCAAACGAACTTAAATCATTACCAATCTGAATAATCAACGTCTAACATCATACCACATTAGATGGTGGATTCAGAACACTAATTTCATAAACCTAATCTGTATAAAAGTGAAAAAAAAAAGAAAAATTACCAAATAACATAAATGTTGGTTAAAATTTAAAATTGGATAATCAATTAATGAGTATTGAATGCAAGATTTTTTAAGTCTTTTTAAGAACGTTTATAATATTTTTTTTATTTAGGAAGGGATGTCTATAATATTTAATATTTATCACAAAAGCAGTACGATAACCACATAAATCATAAATGCACCAAGGTTTTGGCTCCGTGTTGTTTCAAATGGGTCAACCAACAGTGCGAGTGTTCCCAAAATTTTCACTTTCATTTTTTAAAAACGACGCCGTGATTGTCGGCATCGCAACTGAGGCATTTTTTCATTTTTTTTTAACAAAAAAAAAAGGCTGCCAACACCTCATATCCCTAATTAAAGTTCCTCCACGGATAAAATGGCAATACATCATGACAACGTCATAGCACCACCAATCCCAATTTGATGGTATCATCCGCGGGCCTACACCGGCCACGTCAGAAGGACAGTACACGTGTACCCTCAATTATTTTTCTAATCGAAATCAAAACTCAGTGAGTCAAGTATCATACTAGCAAAACACAGAGACTTTGAGTAGAAGAAGAAGGCATACCATGAACGAGATTGAAGAGACTTCCATTTGGTTGATAATCATAAATGACAAGCCTCTCACCCTTCGCTTGAAAATAAGCTCTGATAGGCACCAAATTTGGGTGTCGAAGCCCCCCGACAGCATCCAAATGTTGCTCGAACACTTCTGGGCTTGTAATGGCAGTCTTGCTTGCGTCTAGTCTCTTCACTGTCACTATCAGCTGGTTATCCAGCATAGCTTTGTACGTAGTTCCAACGCTACCTCTACCCAGCAACTCCGCAGAAGCTGTCATCAGCTGCTCTAAACTGTACAGCTCAGACTCACCTGCACAAAACACCAAGCTCCCACTCTTCTTCACCACCCTCTGTGCTTGAACTTGGATTTTACTAGCTTTGTTCTCCACTTGAAACTTGTTCTCTTCAACTTGGATCGCGTTTCTTGAACTTTCAGGTTCTGGGTATGTGATATTATCATCGGGAGTGTCAAACAACGCTGTAGCTGTCTCCTTCGAGTCTCTTCCTCCACCACCGCCATTTCTTCGAACCGACAAGAAAATGCAAAGAAGAGAACAAACCAACACTGCAACAGCGATGCCAAACCCGAGAACCAGAGTGGCCTTCTTGTGGTCACTTCGCGGCGACGGAGGGTGCAGCACCACTATCCCCTGCGACTGCTCGCTTTGTCCGAGCGGCGCCGTAGGCGGTGACGTGGCGTTCGTTGAATCGAAGAACGGCTTCCGTGAATCGCAAGCTCTGTTTATAATCTCACCGCAGAGATTCGGGTTCAACCCGAAAGCCGAAGTATCGAACCGGGACAAAGTCGGTGTAACCGGTATGGCTCCGGTTAGGTTATTACCCGAGACATTAAAAACGACGAGAAATGACTGGTTGAGAGGCGGAACCGTGCCGTTGAACCGATTATACTCCAGTTTAAGAGAATATAACCGGTCCAAGCCGGTTAAATTAACGGGAAGGGAACCGGTTAGGTTGTTATACGATAGATCGAGAGCGGTTAGTCTGTGGAGAGACAAAATGGAGAGAGGGAAGGTTCCAGAGAAAGAGTTGTGATTCAAGAAGAGAGATTTGAGGTTGACGAGTGGAGACAAATCGGGGAGGGGACCGACGAGGGAGTTGTTGGCGAGACTGAGGACACGGAGCTGGTCGAGATGAGTGAGGGTGTCGGGAGGGAAGGTGCCACGTAGGCCGAAGCTGTTGAGGAGGAGGCGGACGACTCGGCCTTGGGCGCATTTGACGCCCTGCCACTCGCAGTAGTCGAAGCGCTCGTTGAGGGCGTAGAGAAGCTTGTTGTTTAAGTCGGCTTTGGATTTGAAGGAGAGGAGAGAGACAGCGTCCGATGGCAGGAGTGAGTTTACGACGGCAGGGTATTGGGCGGTGGTAGTGCAGAAGAGGGAGAGGAGAGAGAGGAAGAGGAGGAGGAGGTGAGGGAGAGACGGCGTCGCTTTGGGAGTCATTAGTGTGGCATTTTGTTATTATTGGTGTGGTGTCGGGGGGGATGGTGCGTTTCGAGAGGGAAAAGGGTGTGTGTGTGTGTGTGTGGGTGTGTGTGTTGCAGAGCAGCTGGATTTTGAGACTTTGAGTGGGAGCGTGAAGAGTGAAGAGTGAAGAGTGAAGAGGAGTCACGTGAAAGTGGGGAATGGAGAATTTGTTGGCCCCTTGAGTTGGGGTTGTTTTTTGGATTTAATTAATGGCCCGATTTCGCTTGCCTGAAGGGCGCGTGACTTGCATTTTTCAATAATTTTATTTCCAAGTCAATTTTTGAGAATTAGTTAATCGATCAAAGTTAGAAATTAAAAAATTTTTAAAAAAAAATACAGAATTTTTATTGGCTATTAACATGATCCCACGCCCTATTTCAAAAAAAAAAAAAAAAAAGACCCTGCATCCATCTAATATATCATGTAATTGATTGATTTCTTCAGTTGTTGATGTGAAGGTTCGCCTTACTATCAATTTCTTGAGACCTAATAGTCTGTAAAAAATCGAATGATAATAACGGGTTATCTTGATCATGTCGATCAAATTTACACCGACACTCAAACTAGAATAAGAAATAAATGTAAAAAATTAAAAAAAAAAGGGGGAAAAAGTGGGCATACGACTTGTTGCATTGTTCGTGTACGATAAGTGAAAAAAGGTAAGGTTGCTAAGACTGATGTAGGATGAGAGTAGGACAATAATTGATTGATGTGTGATGGTGTAGATGGTGTAAGCATAGTAGATAATGTAGACTAAAATAAGGAAATATATCAATTTCGACTAATAAATCTTCTACTTTTGTAATTTTGTATTGTCGAGACAATTACGAGTTGATAACGTATCATGGGCTATTATGTTAATATGCAGTCAAGTTGTTTTTCATGTGATCAGATCGATTAGGGTTGTCTTATTGTCTTGATATGTTCAAACCTGTTGAATATTCCTGTTAATATGGCATTTACCGACATGTCTTATAATTAATTGGCTTTGCATTGTTTCACTCCCTGTTTGGCCCTTTGGATGTGCCAATTTTTTGGGCCTTAATTGGCTTTCGGCCCATACACCAAGGCATTACAGTTTATTTACTAAATTTATTGTTTCTCAGTCCTAATTTTTACTTCAATTAAAAATTATTTATATATATATAACCGTACATATATTATTGAATTCCATTAGATACGACGATTACACTAATTAGAAGAGATTTTAAGGCTACATTTAGTATTGTTTTATAAATGATTTTTTATTATTTTAAAAATGAAAAACGTGTTTAAAAAATAATGTTTTCAAAAATACAACACGTTTAGTAGTATTTATTAAATGCAGTTTTCAAAAATAGAAAATAATAAAATGTATTTGATTTTATTTCTTAAAATGAGTAAAACAGTATAAACATGTCTTGAAAATGATGAAAAATAATTTATATTTTTTTCATTTTCAACTTTATAATTATAATTTAAATAAAGTTATCTTTTATTTTCAAAAAATAATTTTTTGAAAATGGATAACTAAACAATTTTTAGGTATTTTTTTCAAAAGTAGAAAATAACTTTTATAGACACATCCAAACACCACCTAAGGTTTTTGAAGTAAACAAATCTAAAATCCCTCATGAATATAGAAAATTCCTTCAAAGTATACTATCAAAATAACAATTGTCTATCGTGAACAATCCCTAGGCTCTGAAAAAGTACAGATTTGGAATAAGGAATGATTACAAAAAACATTTAGTTTCAATATTAAGCAAAAAGAAAAGCTATTGCCATTACTTTATTCTGCTAAATCTGATTAATAGAAGATATAATGTGGACAGTAATTAATAATTTTATATTGATTAATTTTTCCATTCAAGTTGTAGAACAAAAGCCTTATATAAAATAAAATATATTCACATAAGAAATGACTTATTTAATAATAATATTAATAATAAATAACTTCTTGTGAAAACTCTTGACAGTTCACATGATGTAATGGATTATCCATACCTTTTTAAGTTAAGAAATCATAGGAATATGTTAAATTATAGAATAATTAGTTGGACTGTTGAAGATGACAAACTAAAGCACTACTTCTACCTAATTAGACAAAGATTGCCCATTATTTGACTTTAGTTTTAAACACGTTAAAGGTACTATGCTTAACTTTTAATTATTATATATAACTTGTAGTGTTCTATAAAGGGTAAAAATTGTTTTCGTTTCTAAGTTTTGAGAAATAGTCAACTTTTTAACCATGTTTTGGAAAATAATAATGTTTCAAAAAAATATCAAATTAATATATCTTGTCAGCTAACTGACAGTCAAATCTCATGGACAATATAGTGGGCAGGGGTAAGATTATCATTTCTTATCACACTCTAGGATGGCGATAGATATACAAAATAGATAAATTGAAAAAAATAAATAAATTTGTCATTTCCAAGGGTAAATGAAGTTTTTTCACGTTTTTCGTTAGGTTTAATTGTCAGTTTATAATAAAAATGACTAATTTAACACGTTTTCAAAAAGTTAAAGATAATTTGATCATTTTCTGAAACGTAGTTAAAATTTTGATAATTCTTCAAAAATTAGGGATCAAAATGAGTTCTAACCCTTATATAAAACAGTTGTAGACATGCTTAAGCACCTTTTTGTATACATTACACATGCCCCAACTCTTTTAGATGCAAATACTACCTTTTACATAAATATATATCATTTGCTGACTATTACTTCAAAAACTAATTATTTTTTTAAAAAATCCCAGATATATTTAAAAATAAAATCTAATATATTTAATTTTGAAAGTAAACTATAGAAAATTATAAATAAATAAAGGAAATGTATTATTGGCTCCAAAGCTATTGCCGATGGCCCGAGGAATGAAAATGGACCATGGAGTGTGTGATGGTGCCAAATCATTATCTTATTTTTATTCGTTTGAGTCTCGTGCAGGAGAAATCAATTATCATAGAAAAAAATAAAAAAAGCCCCTAAAAATGCAAATAACATCAGTTTATCTCCACTTTTGAAAATATTAACCAAAAACCCCTTACTATTTGCCAAAAACGGTTTCCATCAAGATTTTTAGTGATTTTGTGACAAAAACATTAAAAGTTCAAAACACCCTTGTGAATTTGAAAAAAATAAAATTAATTGATTAATTGAATTTAAATACAAAATTAATTAATTAAATTTAAATGCAATTTAAATAAAATAAAATTCATCAAATCTCCACTATTCATTTTAAGATAGATGGTGGAGATTTTGAAATAAAAAAAAAGTGTGGAGCTCAAATCTCAGATTAGATTTCTCCCATCCATCAATTACGATGGACGGTGAAGAGATTGGATCTCCTTCAAGTGTCTTTAACACCAACATTCTTCCTCCAACCTAGTTCATCTCCAACCGTCATCGATAGATTCAACAACAAAAATAATTTTTGAAATCTATACCATATTCAATACCAAAACTGGAAATATATATATATATATATATGAAATCTAGGTTTCCAGTTTGAATGTGATAGAAACCTATAAATCTTCTATTCATCTTCAACATCAAACATATCAACATTCCTTTTTATCATCATCGACAACACGCAAAGGAATCAATCAAATAATACATCAACACCAACATTCCTCTTTATCATCATCAACAACAAAAACAATTTTTTGTAAGGAACAAAAAAATTTGATCAAGAACAAACACACATAAATAAAAAAACCTACTCAAAAAAAAAAAAAAAAGGTGAATCAAAGGGTTGATGATGAAGAAACTAGATGAAGCCAAATGCAAAACCTAGAGTCAGAGTATTTAGCGACGGAACAAAAGGAGATGAAGTGGTGAGGTGAGGTGGTAAGACGGAGCCGATGAGATTGGGGGACGAAGTGGCGAGGTGAGGTGGTGAGACGAGTTTCCATAGCGACGAAACCGAGTAGAACCCCATACCCCTAGCGCAGTAAGCAGGGTTGTAGGAAAAGGGACGACATGGATGGCGACGAAACCAACGAAGAAGGTGGAGATAAAAGCATTGACAAAGCTAGTGCGGTAGTAGTCGGAGTGGAGGGAGAGGAGGGAGGATAAGAAGTTGACGGAGCCATTGCCAAGGGCGAGAAGGGTGACGACGACCATAGAGGGGGAGAGGCGAAGAAGGGAGAAGAGGTGGAGAGCGGTGATGGGGAAGAAGTGGGGGGAGGCGATGAATAGGAGAAAGTAGAAGAGGCGGAGGAGGGTTAGGTTTTGATGGTGGGTGGGTGGTGATAGTGGTTCGGTTAGATGAGAGAAGAGAGAGAGAGTAATGGTGACGGAGACTTTTGCTTTATTTTTTATTTTTTATTTATTTTTTTAATTCAATCTTGCTATCACCATATTAATCGCTATAAAGATATTGACGATTATACCCTCAAAATTAACAAATCCGTTAATTTATTGACGAATTTACTATGTCATTTAACTATTAGACTGTTTTAATTATTATTCTCAAAATCAGGGGGTTGTTTGATATTATTTTCAATTCTAAAAGGTAAAATGATACTAACCCATTATTAGATGGAGTAAGTTTCCCACAAACATTTATTTATTTTATTATATTGAGTACCTTTGATGAAATTTCATGAAATTTTATATATTTTGACTATTTTTTTGTTTGCATCATAGAGAAATTAAAATATTTTAACATTTATCAGATTCGTGAACTATATATATTTTTTCAATATATACTTATTTATTAAATATTTTATTTTAAAAAAAGTGGAAAAAATACTTTATAGATCTGAAAAATTCTCAATTTGTTTTTACAAAATTTATTTAATCTTTTTATCGTTTGTATAAAAAATCACATCAAAATTTAATAAAATCCACCAGACATCACCAAAGTTGCTTAAAGTGATACTGTTATAAGTGCCATTTGAAAAATAATATTTGATACATTTGAACGGGAGATACGCTAGAACACTAGAATCATCCTCTCGTTCATGTTTTTGGATCCAATTACTTACTACACAATATAGACGCACTTGGCACTAATTACAAAAACATTTCATAATAGAATCTCACGACGCGCTGGTTGATGAGCGTAGCAAATATGTAGCTGCACAACAGTCAGTGTCAGTGTATGGACAAAAAACCGAAATCGACCCATTAGCGGTCACCACCATCAACGGCCTCAAGCTGGCATCGGTCAATCAAAACAGACACATATTTCGTGGCAGTTTTGTTGTCTTGTAATTTTCTTCTGATTGCTGCATAAAAAGAAGATTCTTTGCGAGGATAGGTGAGTTCAGTGGCTCACTAATGATCAGAGCGGCAAAACTGGCGAACGCGTGTAGAGTCTATAGACAGGTAGGAGATAGCTTGTGTGTGTCTGGTTTTGGACTGTAGTGTAGTAGTAGACTGTCATCATCGGTAGTTTGCATTATAATTTGGAGCTCTTTCACGCTTCAATCAACAATTGCAATTATAAGGGACAATTGGAGGGGAGCTTTAAGTGTACTTCAAGGCTTTTATATATAATAAATTATAATGATAGAAAAGTTTAATGCTATATCGGTTTCGATTTGTAGCAACTTCAGTTTAAGAAATTAATAATGTATAACTTACAATCGATTTTTTACTAATATATGAATGGTGAGACGATATCGTGTTACTTCGCATCAATTAGTTGCAAACTACCGTCTCAATTATCTCAACTATTTAAATGCCTACCATTTTATATGACTCAAAAATTCAATCATGTTATATTAGGGAATGTGAAATAAGTGTCTTCGTTTGTTAATAAGTTAGTTTATGATGGCGTTGGATTTGCTTAGATAAACTTTAAACTTTATAAGTATTTTTATTAAATTTGTATATAAATTTTGTTTTGCAATACCGAAAATATGTTCAACACAAATAGCTTTTTTCTGTATCCATTCTTCCGAAACAATCCTTAAAAGCGGAGTCATTTCTAAAGACCGTAACACCGTATTTGATTTCAAATATTGTGGATCTTAAAAACACACATAAAATAATCTAGTGAGGCGTTTATCACGGAGGTGTATCGCCAAAAACAAAAAGAAACCAAAAGTTGTAAGTGAAAGGACTGCGCACTACCCCGCAAACCGCAAAGTCATTGGCCATGGACTCAGGGGTCCGTTTCCAATTTCATAGCCAAAAAATTAATGAAAATAAAATCCAAAAACGTTCTCGAAAGTTGGAGAAGATAAAGCCTCTAGATGGGTTTCGAATTGTCTCTTCCATTTCAATGGGTAGGTAGTGATTGAATATGGCGAGCAACACTAGCTAATGACGTGCATGTTTCCCCAATTTCGTGCGTCATTTTTCATTTGAAGAAGGTCACCTCTCCTCATCTTCTCGAAAAAGTAATCTCATCCGTCTCGTTTTTTTAAGCTAACATATGCTTTTCTTTTTATTATACAAAGAAGACGATCGATCCATGTGCTTTCCTTTGCAGGATTTCAATAACTAAAATTGATGCTTTCTTGACTATAAAGACACAATTTGAGCCCACAAAATAATGTCACTGTCATTGTCATGTGGAGGCGAGTTATATCTGTAGTGCTTGCTGCTTGGGCCACAAACAATGCATTGTATGTAATAAAAGGCTGCTTTAATCTTGAAATTTTATTCGCTTTATGTGAAAGCACTCTCTGAATTGAGTCTTTTTTTTTTCGCTCATTTTGTATGCTTTTTGCCTGCTGTGAGCGATGGTCAAGCTCGTCTTACAATTATTTCATAATTTTGGCTGATTTTGCCTGGCCCTCCAAAAGGAGAAGGACAGTGCACCGAATTTGAACACTAACTTAACAGTTAAACGGTAAACACCTCACCTACATCAACATTTGGAATACTACATGCTATTGCTAACAACAAGGATTATGTTTGTTTTGTCGTTTAGCTAGAAAATCATTCAATAATGTACATATTTGTTGCAGTATAGCGGCTTAAAATTCAGGCCTCTATGTTCAATCTAAAACTGGCTAATGTATTAATTTTGATAATTCTTCAGAAGTTTAGCTACCTCACACAATCACTAATCTTACCCATCTAAAAGGATTGCATTCTTACAACCAATCCAAAGGGCTCCAATTGATGAGTAAGGTTAGTGGTTGAGTAAGGTAACCAAACCTATTCTTCAAATCAAATTGGATTCATATATCAACCAATCAAGGACCTTGATTTAGATGATTAATTACTGCTTTCTATCTATGATTATTGAATCATACAATTCAATTCACTTAAAGTTTGGTTGAATTGGGTAATATTTGAAGTTAAATTTTGATTAATCATTTGGATTGTGATCTAACTTTCAAGAATAGTATACATATATATATATATTTTTGAATAGGATCTACCGTATAAATATTCGAACTTAAATGATTGTCAAGTTAGATGAGGGATTAATTTTGACCATTAAATCACGTTGCCTAGTAAAATTAGCATATGTTAGATAGAGTATGTAAATAAAGTTTGATTGAATTGTGTTGTATTTAAAGTTGAATTTAGATTAATTACTTTGGATTGTGATTAAACTTTCAAGGTTAGGTTAGACCGAGTATTTAACTAATGTCTTTATGACTAGCTTTACTAAAGATTTGATGAGTTTTAGGAAGAGATAAAGTAAGAGAAAGTGTGAAAAATGAAAGCAAATGAGAGAAAGCTTTTGCAAATACTTAATTTTGATTATTTTACAAAAAAAAAAAAGAAAAAAAAAGAATGAAGAGCTTGAAAAATCATCTTATTGGTTGATGATTTTGACTTCATATATTGTTCTTTTCCACGATGTTAGTTTGCATATGGTGCCGTGGAATGACATACAATGAGCATGTTTTTATTTCACAACAATCTGTCGTAAGACATGGATGGCTACATGGAAGTATTCAAAATAATGCTTCTATAAACTAATATTACATTGAATTCGTTGAGTTTATGGTAACACTAACAAGTAACAAGTTTCAAGCAGTCAAAATCGAACACCTAATTTAATGAAGCTCCACTGTTGATTTGATTGCAAAATGCAAATTGGCTTTTCAGTTCTCACTTCTCGGTTCTGACTCGCATTAGAATTGCAAAATGCAGTTGCAAGAAAAAAAAAAAAAAGTGGAAGTATACGTGCAAGTCTTCTGGACCTGGGGCTCCAAGTTCGGCCCGTAGATGATATTTGCACTCCTTTAAATTGGATCCATCTTAAAAATTGGGCCAGTGAAGCATATCTGCATATGGGATCAGCGGCAGCTCACTCTTCGGATAATAATAATAAGGGCAAATTACACTAAAGTACCCGGACCTATCGAATTATTACAGTCATGATACGAGTTTTATCTAAATTACACATAACTACCTTTGACTTGGTTTGACTAACAGTCAATTAGTAATAATATTAACATCTCAAGGGCAAATTGGTCTTCTTATATGTCAAACATTCCTTGCCCAATCAAAAATTGCCACATTTCACATAAAATTATAATAGCTTAAATAATTAATATTTGGGATATTATTAAAAAAAAAATACTAAAATTAAAAAATAAAAAAAGGGGTTTCAAAACCAAAACCGCAGATTTCCCAACAGTGCAACCTTTTCCCCCACCTCCACCATGCCGTCTGCCCCGCCTCCCCAAGAACCAGTCCACTCTGAGGTCCTCTCTTGCTACACCAATCTCTTCAACGATGCCGAATACATATTCTCCATCGTCCGATCAACCATCTAGCTCCCATTCATCATCTGTCTGTGACGCGTCTGTTCGAAGCTCTCCAAGCCAGATCTGTGACGCGTCTGTTCGGAGCTCTCCATGCCAGATCTTGCTCCCTGCTACACCAATCTCTTTAACCATGCCGAATACATATTCTCCATCGTCCGATCAACCATCTGGCTCCCATTCATCCTCTGTCTGTGACGCGTCTGTTCAGAGCTCTCCACGCCAGATCTGTGACGCGTCTGTTCGGAGCTCTCCATGCCAGATCTTGCTCATTTGGATGGAGTTTGTTGTTGATGATGATTTTTTTTTTTTTTTTTGTTTCTGGATTGACATCGATGATGAATTTTTTGAAAGAGCTAGTTGGTTGGAAGAGTTGGTTCGGCGTGATTGAGAGAGAGGAGAGTTGTGTTCGACGTGGTTAAGAGAGAGGAGAGGCATGTTTGATGGTGAATTTACAGTGGGTTTTCAGATGACGAATTTTTTTTTGGGTTTTGAATTGATGTTCATCTGTGAATAAAGATGAGGAACTGGGTTAACGATGATTCACTGATACTGGGTATGATGATTTTTTTTTTTCTTTTGGGTTTTAGTTGAAGTTGATAATGGTGATCTATGGAATTGAAATAAAGATGAACAAATTTTTTTAAAAGAATGTACAAAGATGAAGGATCTAGGTTATTGAAGAGTTAGGTTAATGTTGGTGGTGAGTTTTGGGCTTAAAAAGTTGACGCTGATGATATGTTGAAATTGTTTCTTTTAATTTTTTAATTTTTTTTTAAAATAATAATAATAATAATTAATTAATTAAATTATTTTTAAATTTAGTGTGATTCGGTAGTTTTAAAGTAGGATATAACTATTTTTTATTTTATTTAATATTTAAAAAGACTTATTTACCCTTCAGAGTTTAACTTTCTGTTACATTAATGTTAGTCAAACTGGGTCAAGGGTATTAATGTGTTATTTAACTTAAACTCGCATCATTATTGTAATAATGCGATAGGTCAAGGTATTTTAGTGTAATTTTCCCTAATAATAATAATAATATATATATTTTTCATGATAAATATATATATATATATATATCATTAATCTGTAGACAATATGTGTGATGCGCATGTGTATCACAATTTTTCTTTTCTTTTTTTTTGAAATTGAATGTGTATCACATTATTTGACGTACTTCAAGTTTTTAAAAATGAGTTGGTAGGATGTCAAACTAAAAAAAGTGGTTTCTTCAAAACAAAAAAAGTAGTTCAGATTCTTAAAATAGAAAATAAAAAACTGAATTAGTATTCAACAGAGTAGGTAAGTCCGAAAATTCTGGTCTGATTCTCTCCTGTCTTCATTGAATTCTTTTCGAATCATCCATCAACTCTATGCCTATCTTAATTTCTCTTTTATTATTATTTTTTTGAAGTAAATTTCTCTTCTATTTTATTTTTACAGAATCTGGTACAAAATATAGTTAATAGAGTTTAGCTATTTTATCCAACTACCACTAACATTACTATCACTTGTAATGTTTGAATTGGTTGTAAAGATAATTATTGTAATCAATCCAAATATTATAATTGATGGGTAATGTTAGTGGTTGGGTACGTAAGTTAAATCTTAGTTCATATTTTGTTTTATGCACACAAAAATAACATGTTTTTAAGGAATCTCTCTCTCTCTATATATATATATAGAAAATTTAATATAATCGAAATTCAAATTCTCTTCCCAAAGTTGAAAAATAATAAAATTCACAGGAACTTCAAAAATTATTTGGGCATAAAAAATTAAAAAATAATAATAAAACACACAGACTTCATACTGTTATATTCAATCATTATCGTGATGATATCATTAATATTAATTCTTTTTCTTAATTGCTACTGCGAATGCGTGGTATAATATCTATAAAATTGGGCGGGAAATAATCCGCATTCTTTATATATACACATACATTAAAACAACCGTGTATCCATTGTATTTATCTTTATGAGAAAAAAACATATTAATTAGTGGGAACTCCTATAAAAATATGTCACATATATACCAAATTTATGTTTTGAAAATATAGGACAACATAAAAAATTTCTTCTAAACTAAAAATGACTACGAAAGAAGTAAAGCAGTACGTACCGGGTTACATACTATAGGAAGCATAATTGTTGCTTCGAAATTTGTTGTTAAAAGGCACTTATTGGTGTATAATACAACAAGAATGTGACATCATTAGTGGCAATGACTGAGTTTTTTTTTTTTTTTTTTTTCTTTTTGAAGCAGGTAGGTTGTCTCATTCCATGGAAACTAATTACTTAAGAAATCTTAAATATTTTAATAGGTTACGTGAGAAAAAAACCTAAAAACAACAAGGAAAAGCGACTTTTGGCTTGTAATTAGTTATTGGGTCGCTGGAACTGTATCAGCGACCCTAGCTTCTCCACCAGCTCCTGTCCAACCACCTTTGTTTTTTGGCTCTCAAACCCACACCTTATTGGATTAGCTTCACTAAACAAACCTTCAATACTTAAAAATATAACCTGAATTGTCCAATCACAATCGCCTGGAAACAACCAAAGTACTTTAAAATTTAGGGAAAAATTAATTATGCATTTATTGTTGCGTTTCATGTGGTTGAATATTGGATTCTAGAATAATATTCATTAATTACTGGGTTGATTGTAATGTCGCCTTCACACATCTGCTACTAAAATTTCCTGTGTATTCCTTTTATTTCAGCAAACCCATCTTTAAAATCAAACCCCCTCTCTCTCAATCTTTTCAGGACTCAGAATCTTCTCTGCCACAACTGCAAAGAGAAGAGAAGACACAGATTTCCTCCCCTTTTTATTATTATTATTATTTTACAATTGAAACAAAGAGAGAATCAACATGAAGAACAACAACGGCAACACGAAGCTTATTCTTCTTCATCCTTATATTCAAAAACAAGGAACCTCCAATCGTTTATGGCTTCTCGCCATTGTATCCTTCTTCACCATTGCTTTTCTTGTCACCCTCATTTACACAAGAGACTCCCTACCCATTAAAGCCACATCAACCGCCGCTGTCACTGCTGGAACCGGTGCTGTCTCCTCCGCTCTCGGCAACCCACCACTGCCCACGACCGTCATCAACACCCTCCTCCACTACGCTTCAAAGTCTAACGACTCTTTTCACATGACTCACGCGGAGCTCAAACGAATCTCTGATGTCCTTCGCAAGTGCTCCTCCCCATGCAACTTCCTTGTTTTCGGTCTCACACAAGAAACCCTTCTCTGGAAGGCACTGAACCACAACGGCCGCACGGTTTTCATCGACGAGAACCGCTACTACGCTGCTTACTACGAAGAGTTACACCCAGAAATCGATGTTTTCGATGTTCAATACACGACCAAGATGAGTGAAACCAAAGAACTTGTAGCCTCAGTGAAGGAACAGATACGTAACGAATGTAGACCAGTTCAAAACCTCTTGTTCTCCGAATGCAAGTTGGGTATCAACGATTTGCCAAACCACGTCTATGAAGTGGACTGGGACGTGATTTTGATTGATGGACCAAGAGGAGATGGACCGGACGGGCCCGGGAGGATGTCTCCGATCTTCACTGCAGGAGTACTAGCTCGGAGCAAGAAGGGCGGGAACCCGAAGACACATGTGTTCGTGCATGACTACTACAGGCGTGTGGAGAGGATATGTGGAGATGAGTTCTTGTGCAGAGAGAACTTGGTGGAGTCATATGACATGCTTGCACATTTTATGGTCGAGAAGATGGACGAGAACAGTTTTGAGTTCTGTCGCAAGAATACGACGTCGTCTAGGACTTCATCGTCTTAATGATGATTTGGGTCGTGACGCATATCAAATATCATAAGGGTTACTGTCCCAAATTGGTGATTATAAAAGAGGTAAATTTGGTTATTTATGATCATGATATGAAATTTTTAGGCTTCAAATATTTCTGCATTTTTGGGACATGTAAAGAATAATTCTTTTTTGTTTTCTTTTTTTTTTTTTTTTCCTCTTTTGAAAATTTAAAGCAAAATGTGATCAGTGAATGAAAATTTGAAAAGTTATAATTGTGATGTCAAATGTGATTGTCAAAGTATATCGGTGGAAGTGTTAGTTAGACTGCTGCAATATTATTAATCAATTATGGGTGTAAATGTGATTCATCAATTGCAATGTCCTCAATGAAATCACTCCGAGCTTGATGAGAGAAAAGGTTATCAGGAGAAACAAAATGTAAAATATATCATGACTCACCGCAACGTTCCAAAGTAAGCTCTTAATTTTGTTTATCTATTTTTTTAAGCAAGTAATTAGCTCTTAATTATAGATTAAGATAGCCACTCATAATATAAAGAGTTTAATCAATGCTTGACGGTCCCTTTTTTTTGTTTTTTTTTGATGTAAATGTTTTGAGTGTTTTATAAACGTCTTTTTTGGATAAAGTTATTTGAAGTGTTTTATAAGAAAGTAGCTAGTAAGAACTGTGACATATATATATATATATATATAGCTAGATAGATAGATGGATATATGTATACACACATATACATATATATATGTATATATATATAAGAATAAGTATGTGTGTATACATGTATATATATACACATAAATATAGGCACATACATATTCTCATATACATACTTACATACATATAAGTATACACACATACATACATGCATGCATGCATGCATACATATATATATAGATATATATATTCTTAAGCAAATAGGATGTTTCCACATCTTGTAGGCTTTATCCATCAAAACTACACATGGCAATAGCATAAACATCATCAGGAGCTTCGATTAATTTTTGAAATGGTCATTGAGCGGCAGTTGACGTACCATTTACTTCAAGCATCAAGAAGATCGGACAAAAGACACCTAACAGTTCGGTTGGTTTATCATGAGTTAGGCATGTCAAAATATAGCATTCAACAAGTAAATTAGAGAAGAACATCCAGGTCGGCTCAAAAAGTCGTCATTTTGCACTCAACCATTTGTACCACTCAAAAACTTTGTTCAAATTATAATTACATTTACGAAGGCGCCTACTTGCTTGCAAAGTAAGATTTGTTTTGCTGGGAAGACAAGGTTGCTGGGAATGCCCTCTTTTTATCCACTGTCGTAATTATAGGTTTAAATCGATAAAGCATTCGAGTATGTTTCTAAGAAATAAAAAATAAAAACTGTAGCTGCCTGAGAGTTGAGAGTACTTATTAATTCAGAGCCCCTTAATGAGTATGACCATCTCGATTCACATGCCAACCGCCTTACTTCATTAATTTTATATATAGTAAGTTATCAAAACCAATATGTTGGGTATTCAAAAAAAAAAAAACCAATATGTTGGCAACACCTTATTTTGAGTTAATTTATTTTATAACTTTTAGTGACAATTTCAAAAACTAACCAACTTTCAGATGGAAAAATCGTTTTAAGCTCAATATTAAAAAAATTTGTTTTTTTTTTTTTTTATAACAAAAAAAAAAAAATTGTTTTTGCCAATAGATACGAACCATTTTCATTCCATACCTTTTTTTTTTCCCCAAAATACCCTTAAGTAAAATAAATCCTAAAACGATCTCTTGCACTTAGCCTAAATTACCAAACTAACTTTCTTTCTTTCTTCTACCTTCTTCAAAATCCTAAAATAACTCTCTTGCCCTTGTCTAAATTACCAAACTAACTTTCTTCTTCCTTTTACCTTCTTCAAAATCCTAAAATAACTCTTTTGCTTGTGTCTAAATTATCAAACGAATGTTCATTCTTCCTTCTTCCTTCTACCTTTCTTCTTCCTTCATTGAAGTTTCTTCATTCAAGTTGTTTTTTAATTTTTATTTACATTCACATTACTTAGTTAGAGTTATGTAGACTAATTATTGTTATGAGTCCAGTTATACTAGGTGATTTAGTGTAGAAACAAAAGATTGTAAGTTGAAAAACAAATTTTTTCCAAAAGTGCAATGCACCTATGACCATGGTATCAGAAATCGTTATTCGTTAATCGACTAGCGAAGCAGCAGTTAGCGGTTTATTAGTTACTTGGTGAGTAATCGGCGATTAATCGACGAGTATTGTACTTGTGAAAAAGAAACTTAAAAAATTTTCTATAAGATTAAAATACAATCATATGACTATTTATCAATTGATTTGATACTTTTATTTATTGACCATTAGGATTTAACAACAACTCTTTAAAGGTAGGGGGTATTTCCATTAAGTTTTCAGAATCTCAAAGGAAGCTAATATCATTATGACTAAAACTTAGATATAGGCGTAATTTAATCAAACCTCGTGGGAGGTCTATGTAATTATCCATAATACACACAGAGACACACACATATTACCACAAAATCCCTCATTAGATAGCACCCTCCTCTAACAAAAACCCTTATTAGACGCCGCACCGATCTCTTCAGATGCAATCCCTTATTAGATGACACCCTCCTCTCATGAAAACCCTTATCAGATGTCGCACCCTCTCATCAGATGCTGCACCCTCCTCTCTTCTTACCCTCCTACATGGATCTTCATTATCATTTCGCCCACGCTGCACTGTCGCTACCCCACAATGGATTGCTCTCTCGTCACTGCTAAACTTGTTGAAATGGTGCTGGTTTCATTTATTAGTGAGGACGATAAGAAGATGGTGAAGTTGATGGTGGAAGGGAGAATGTCGTCTTCCTCGTTGGAGTCAAAGTTGGGTAATTGTAGGAGGGTAGTAGGCATATGGTGGTGTTTCACAGTTTCAGAATGGTGCTAGTATTTTTTTTTTTTGGTTACATATATATATATTTTTTAAATTCGAGTTGGACAACAAGACCCCTAATCTGAGGGTTATCGGATCGGTACGGTACCAATCATCGATTAACCGGTGAAAATCGATCAAATCAACCGATTTTTGGAACATTGCTAGTGACAATCAATGGTGGTTTTGGATTTTGGTGAATTTTCCCTTTTTTCTTGCTTTAAAGCACCATAAAACAATCCTCAATTGTTGAAAATGATGACTTTCAGTTGATTGAGTCCCATAAGTTATAAATTACTACTTAATTATCATTTGGTGTATGGAATGTCATTAGGTGGCTATATATTATCCAATAATGTCCTCACTTAGTGGAAATCAAATCAAGTATAGTTATAATGCCTATTAATGAATGTTTAAGGGCTTTATTTTGTGATTTTGGGGTTCTTTGGTATCCTTAAAAGCCAAAGAAAGGGAAAAAATCTCCCTAAAAACCACACCGATATGTGAACTTACTAAAGGGGTGTACAAATAGTTTTAAACGGGTGTAAATATTGGCACTCTTAGTTTTACTTTGATCAAGCCCAAAGTAAATTTAATTGCCCAAATCAGCTCACTATATAAAATGAAAGAAAATAAATGAATAATACATGCACATATATGAAACCAAAAGTGCACTAGGTTGGTGGACAACAAGGCACTAAATTTGACCACGTGTCAAAGGAGAGTTATAAGGAAAAAAGAAAGGAATGGAGAGAGAGAGAAGACCGAGAACGAAGAAAGAAAAGAAGAGGAAACAAAAAATAGAGAGAGAAATCAAGGGAGAAAAAGACGAAGATAAATTAATAATGGAAGAGAGGCCAAGCTTCTTTAGTTTTCAACGGTTAGTATTCAATATTTTCATGCTATTCCAATTAAAGATTTTATGTAATTTAATTTTGTGGAATATCTATATGAAAAGCTCCCGAAACTCCTTTCCTGTATTCGTTGAGTTCAAATTCACAAATCACAAGTGAAAATTTGTCAGCATTTTCAGATGAAGTGAGAACGAATTAGATTTATTTTAAATGATTTTTAGGAAGTGACAATTAAAGGTGAAAAAATCACCGTTCAATGCGGTTTGATTGGTAGAAAATGTTCATTTGACTGATCATTTGCAATATTTCAAGCGGGTTTTTTTTTTTTTTTTGTTAAGAAAAAAATTAAAGGCCAAAAATATATATAGGTTAGGAGATTAATAATTAAAAGAATAATTTTTAGCAGGGCAATTATCAAATATGTCCCAAATGTTTTCAAAAAAATTTTAAGCAGTCCATGAATATTTTATTTTTAATCAAACTGGTCCTCATATTATTTTTTAAATACCAAATTGACCCTTGACATTTTTAAAATACCAAATTTATCCTTGTGAACCTTGACATTTTAAGTTTAACTTATTAGGACAGGAGAGAAAAAACTATTAGTTAAATTACGATAATTATTATACAAGTTAAATTTAATTGTTTTTTTTTTAAGTTAGATTAAATACTATGTATGTATCATTATTTTATTGGATTTTAGTTAAAATTACAATTTTATATTTTCAAAGTTAAACTTGACTAACGGAAGTTAGTCAAAGGAATTTGGTGCTTTGAATAATTATGTGGACCAATTTGATTATTAATGAAAAACACAAACTACTTGGAAGTTAAAAAAAGTCCGGGACTTAATTTGATAATTGCCCTTTTAAAGATAAATCAATCCATAATAATGTTATTTTGTTCTGATTAGTGCCCAAATTTTAATGCTAAATAATGGTATCTTTGAAAATGACGGATTACCAACTAAATTTTAATTTATTAAAATCTAATAATAAGTCTAATGATGTGGCAAATTCTACTGGATGCCACATCATTTGAGCAAAGTAACATTATTGATATACATATTGTGGATAGAGAATTGATGAGTATATAATTCAGTTATAATTATGATTTTAATTTTTAATATGGAAACATGCAGTTAGTGATTCTGGAAATTTAACTAACATTATTGATATACATATTGTGGATAGAGAATTGATGAGTATATAATTCAGTTATAATTATGATTTTAATTTTTAATATGGAAACAAAAGTTGCAGTTAGTGATTCTGGAAATTTAACAATGGAATATAAGTATTATTTCAGTTGTTGTTAATTTAAGATAAATATTTATGGAGGGATGGAATCTCTGTTTATCACAAATACTGTTTTGTGGACTATAGATATTGTAAGTCTAAATAAATTATAATTGTGGGAAGTTTTGGAAACAGGGAAATTCTGCTAGAATTTTTGTGGGAATTGATATTCATAAAAAATGTGATTTTATAGAGAAGAGAATTCTTCATTTATCTACTTTTTCATTTATTTTAATATTTTATTCACTTATAAGTTTGACAGGATTTTACTTTTTTCATTATAAGAGTTGATCAAAATGCAATAAAGGGATATATATATATATATATTTAAAAAAATGCAATTAATAAAGGGGTAAGTTGCCGATGAGTACAATTTCGTGATACTTCAAATGAATGAATATATTTAGTCCCATTATAATTAATTAAGAGGTAACATAAATATACATTAATTTTTTAATAATTAAGATATTATTAACATGCCTACAAATATAATAATGCTGTCTATGATGAGTTACTAAAACATATAGGTCGTAAATTTCAACATAATTTTACTTTTCAAACTAATATAATTGCATCTACTTGTAATTAAAGTGATTAATATATATTTTTTTTACATTCATAATATGGGTTTAAGTCTTATCATATCCATCAATCATTGTATGGGGAGCTTTTTACTCATTATTATGAAGGTAGATTTCTCCCGTATGAAAGTAGAATTTTCAACCATGTTTAACATATAATCTTGGTAGACTACAGTAGATTCTTGTCCATTTGCATTAGTAGATTTTCAATTATCTTATAACTATTAAAAGAAAAATCTAACTACAAATTCTTTTTAAGAACTGATGTATTAAATCTCCCAAGTCCTACTTGGAACGAAAAAAAAAAAAAACTCCCAAGTCCTAAAAAGATTCTCTGTGTTGCTCATCTAAGGAAAATTAATGACATTTAAGCTTTTATTTGCTTTTTTTTTTTTTTTTTCTTTTTTCGAAATTAACTTGCAGCATTTAGTTTCGTGTGAATTTCTTTTTTGGGTGCATGGTTCTATTGCCATCCAAAAAAGTTCTTTCTACACTCAATTATTTCTTACACTCAATTTATAATTTTATGAATTAATAATTTACTTCTTATAAAGTACTAAAACTAGTCAAAAGTAATAGTAATCACTTTAATATGAAAATAAGTGCAAATCTTGCTATATATAATTTTAGAATAATGTTATACTTCCCAAAAATTTATCCAAAAATTTTATATAAATGATATGATAAGCTTATTTATAGTTATCACATTAATTTTGGGATGATGAATTAAAGATATAGTGATTACAAATAAGTTTACCACATTATTTAAACAATAAATTTTGGCAAATTTTTGGATAGTACAGTATTACTCCTAATTTTAATAATCAAGCAAAAACTTATTGAAAATAAATTAATGGTTCAATAATAGTTTTTAATGATTATATTAATATAATCTAGAATATTAGATATTATTTGAATGTAATTTTATTAAGAAAATTATATGAATAGTTTAGACGAGATTTTTTTTTTGATGAATTTCAATGTAAAAAAGAGAAAATAGTGAAAAATAATTCACAAATTCGAAAAATTTTTAATTTTGTTTTAGATGTATTATTGAACTTTCTTCTGATGTATAAAAAAAATGTGATCTAAATTATTCGAATAAATTTTTTTAATGAAACTATACTTAAATAATTTTTCATAACTCAAAACTATATTATAATAAAAGAATTTATTATTAAACCCTCAATTCATTTTCAATATTTTTACTTGATTATTTATCATATAAGGAAACTACGAATGAAATTTAGCATTGTTTCCATATTAAAGTGATTAATATTACTTATGGTAAGTTTTGTTTTTTGTTTTTTTTTTTTTTCCTTTGAAAAGTAAGTTTTTGTATTTTAAAAGGAGTAGATGATTAATTTTAGAATTGTAAGGTAGATGTAAGGAGTAATTGGATGTGGAGGGAGATAGTTTCGGTGGCACTATAGCACCCTTTCTTTTTGGTATAGAGATGTTATTGATTTATTTTAGGACTACACTTAGATAAGTCAAAGGTTTGTTGGTATCTATTGAGATCAATAAGTGTTTTTGTAGTTTAAATACTTATAGAAAATTACTCTCCTAATAAAAGAAAAACCTACCCACTAAATTTATAATTAAAATATTTTTCATAGGACTTAAATCCCCCACTATGATATGGGGAGATCCACAACTAAATAGGGAATATGCTTATAGATGTTATTGATTGAATGAATAAAAAAGGGGATACGCTTATAGATGTTATTGATTGAATGAATAAAAAAGGAAAACTTATGGACAATTTAATAATACAATTTAAGATTAAAAAAAAAAAAGGCGCGGTAAACTCTACTCTTATGGATGCAATAAAATGAGCAAATGAATGTGTTGTATGATTTGAATATTGGAGGGCTATACGAAGGTTCATGGATGACTAATTTTTTTAATTAGATTCTCTTGATTTTATTTAATCATAAAATTTTAAAGTAATATTACCATGTCTACTATAATTTGTTTTTAAAACGTTTAAATGTCTCACAAGTCCATTAAAACTTGTCCAAATCAATTATTATTTACACAATTCAAATATTTATTGTGAAAATATGTGTTGTTTGAGTAAAAGGTTAATTTTAGATTAATTTAATTTAAAATTTAATTTTTAAAATTTGAGTTTAAATTAAAAAGTATCTGTTTATGAAAAGTTATTTGTCAATTGGGTATTGTTGTATTTATTCATAAGTATCTATTCTATACAGTTTTGTTCATTAATATACACTTATTCAACATTTATAAATAGTAGATCAACTTTTGTCATTTGTAGAGACTTTTTTAATTTTTGCAATCATTACAAAATTAAGAAACACACCAAAATTTGGCAGAATTCAGAATATTCAGTGCTTGGTTTGTAAATTTAACAAAGGATTCTGGGAGACAGTTGTTTAAAATTTTATAAGTACCAGAATAGATAAAAATTATTGTGTAAAGGTTATTGCAAATCTACAATACTCTGTTTTTTGGTATTTCCATTTTATTATTCTGGTACACTTTTTCTTTTCTGTGTTATAATAATAAATTAATAATTTTTTTTTTTTAAGAGTGATTGTACTGTTTACAATTGTTGTATCGTAGTATAAATTATTTCTACAATAACAATATTTGTTTTAGTGTTTATTTCCTTCTCCATTTGTCATTATTTTGGTTGTTGATTCTCTAATAATATCTACTTCTATAGGATGAATTAGGCTATATACAATCACCTAAATTAGAAAAGGCCTTCTCCTTTAATAGAATTAATTGATAATTATAAGCTGTATATTAAATTATTTATTTCACATATATTTTATCACTACTCTTCATAAGGCCATTAGCAATAAATCACAATCCAATATAAAGTATTCAGGGCCCGTTTGCATCGAGTTATAAAAAATTCTCCCAAATATCGGGTCTCCTTATCCCTTTTATGAGGTTAACTTTTATATATCTTTTTTATCCTCATCATGTCATGTTTAGCTATAATAGTCTTTTAACATATGGAAGTTTTGGATGCATACGTAAACTGACGAATTATGATACAACAGTGGAGCCTTCGGAGATTTGTAAACATAGAAGTACTGGAGGAACTCTAAAGATCAGGAAAGTTGTTTATGGAGAGCATTTAGTAAGCAAAGTTAAAAAAACCTTTGGAAATTTAGGAGATGATCATGTTTGACTTCTAAAATCTTGTCAGTTCAGATATATGTTTACCTTAATGCTGAAAATAATTGGATTGTATGATTGAATCTGTCGCAATAAATGTCATCGTCAAGAGCTTTGGCCTTGTTTGGATTTTTATTTTACAGTACTTGTATTAAATTATTTAGGATTTTATTGTGCTCGACTGAGTTTAATTTAAAATTTAATAGTTATGATATCTGTAATTATATTTTATAAATACATATTCACTCATAGTTAATGTAATTAGTACAAGAGTGGTGATATTTCCGCTTCTAAAAAATTGTATGTACACCCCTTTTGTTTGCTCACCCTATAAAAAATTTAAAATTTCTTTAATTTGTTTCCAAACTTCACTTAATACCAAGATTATCTTTTTTTCGTTTAATTTTATTCTATTCTATTTTTATAAGTATACCTCATCTGTTCCCATTTTATTATTTATTTAATTTTATTATATCAATATTCTTTCACTATTAAGAAAACTTCATCTTCTCCTCTATATATTGGCGTCTCCTCCTTTTTGGATTGAAAGAGTAATTTCAATTTTCATTTTATACCTAAATGTATCTATCATTACAGATCAAAGATCAAACCCAATCAAGCCATCAATTGCTATGGGAGATTCACGATTATGTTCAACTATAACTTTTTATAATATTGAATTTGTTTTTTTTTTTTTTTAAAAAAAAAAAAACCTATCCAGTACTTGAGTTATGTCATCCATGTATTCAATGAATTGTTTGAATAAAGTTTTTTGCACCAAGAAGGCAATAGTTATATACAACAATTTATCAGCACCAAAAATTTCAGTTGTGAGATACGCCAATCACGTATTCAATGAATTGTTTGAATGAAATTTTTTACAATAAGAAACTTACATTTATATACAACAAACTTCTCGACACTAAAACAACAATTAATTTAAAACTTACCATTTTACAATTAATTTTATTTGAAAATTTTATTGTATTTTTTAAAAAGAATTTAATGTTTAACATTAGTATTTAGAAGAAAAATTATATAATATTTAATTAATAATTTATGGATCGAGCAAATTATAATTTAGTTATCCAGCCGAAACGCTAATTCAAGCGGAGCAACTGTTTCGATATTATTGCAATTTACCCTTTCTCGTTAACATTCTTCTGTTAAAATTAACTAAATGAGGGGTAAAATTATCTTTTGATCTTATTATTTATTTTTTAAAAATAAATTTCATCAAAAAATTAAATAAAAAACTCTCTGGTCGACCACCTCCAACTCTTCCCCTTCTGTCGACCACCTCCTCCTCCTCCTCTTCCTCTTACTCTGCCACCATCACCTCCTTCTTTTCCTCAACATCAATAACCAACCAAACCACCATAACTCTCACCAACAAAATCAACCACAAAACCAGATCACACGAAGAAAATGGCCACAAACATCGTCATCCATCATCAATCAACCTCCTGGAAACACAAAAATGACACCAAACATCGTCAACCATCATCAGTCAACCTCCCAACATCATCAATCCAAAACCAAACATCATCAATCAAAGCCAACACAATCAATCTCCCACAAAACAAAATAAATCAACCTCAAATTGAACAAAAAAACATAAAACAAAACAAAACAAAAAAAAAAAAAACAACGAAAAAAATCAATCTATAAATCATCGACGAACCCAGATGAACCTTCATCTGGGTTCGATAGATGAACCCAGATGATGAAGGAAAAGAAACCGACGGGGAGCAAAAAGGCAGCGGCGAGGGCGAGAAGAGAGGAGAGGAGAGGAAATGAGAGGAGAGAGAAGGAAAAGAAAGGAATGTTTACCGACAGAGAGAAGAAACCGACGGACAGAGGATGAAGGAGGAGAAACCGATGGCGCTGATGAAGGAGCAGAAACCGACGGCGCTGATGAAGGAGAAGAAACCGACGGCACTGAGGAGAAGAAACCGATGAAGGGGAAGAAACCGACAGGCAGATGTTGAGGAGAAGAAACCATATAAAAGGACAAAATTTTTGATATTTTGTTTTTTTATTTTTTTAGATTTTTCAATTTTTTATTCGGTCAATTACGTCAACTTCAACAATTAATGGTATTTTCATCTTTTTACTTTTTTTCACTGTTCACAGACAATTTTAACGGAAAGTTGATAATGGGAGGGGGGTAAATTGCAATAATATCGAAACAATTGCTTCGCTTGAATTAGCGTTTCGGTTGAGTAGCTAAATTGTAATTCGCTCTTTATGGATCTACTTATAAAATATTAATTTACCCTTTTAATAATTTAACTCAAAGATAATATTAGATATTAAAAAAAAAATACTAATTTAGGGTGTACATACAATTTTTAAGAGGTGCAAATATTGCTGCTCTTACTTTAAAAGCATCTTGAAGAAGCCAATTGAAATTAAAGATGGGCTATCATTCTTTACGTTGAAACGGACCGAAAGACGACAGAAAAGTTATCTAGATAATGATTCCCACTATTTTCTATTATTATTATTATTTGTAAAAAAAAAAAAAAAAAAAAAAAATTTGTTTTAAAAAGCCTGGAACTTATGATAAGTGCTATCTGTTAGACCGTCACAATCTCATCATATCACATAAAGTATATTGAATTCTCAACCGATCGAGAGTATACAACACCATCAAGAGGCTAATCATTTGGATTCGTAAGCAGCATCAGTGTTGAATCATGACACACCCCTTCACTTTATGGCCCCCACATTCACCGTATGTGAATGGAATCATACGCCCTACTTTGTACAAGGAGGGTTGAATCGTGTACTTGTAGCATGACAACAAGAAATAACTAATATTCTTATCTTCTTACTTTCTAAGATGAATGAACTTCATGATCCATCAAGAAAAAGAAAAGAGATCCTTTGAAAAAAAAGAATATTAATTGTGCTAGTATTGATTGATTCTCGATATGGTTCAATAGACTTTTACTTGTATCAACATCAATTAGAAAAGAAAAAAAAAAGGAAGGAAAAAATAAAAGACAGAGAAAGAGAGAGCCGAATCTATATCTCAGTAAAAGAATTTGATGTCAATATCGAAAGGAATTTCAATTTTTCATAAGAGATTCATTCAATGCCAAAAGTTTTTCTTTTTTTTTTAGGTGCCACTTTTGTCAAACAAATTTTAATTTTTAGGTGAAGCAATGAGATTAATCATCTTTATTTATGTATAGTAATTAATATGATTTTATTTTCAAACATTATTGGTTATAATTTTGCTTGGATAACTTTATACACATGATTCTCTTGATAGATTGGACACTTCGTTCAACGTTACGTGATCCATTTTCATATCATATAATCATACTTTTTCTTATTTTTTAAACTTTATTGATCCTGTGACCGTTTAAATAACTTTGAATATGATTCTTATCATACGATATCGGACCTTGAACATTTTTACTCAGCATATTATATATATATATATATATTATATAATGATAATTTCATGATTTGAATCACCACCAAATATTAATAAAATCATGGTTGACACCAATAATTTTTCCTCTTGTAACGAGATTTAGAGTATTAAGTCATAAATTATGTTGTAATATAGTTGCTATGACCTTTTTTTTTTTTTTTTTGTTATTTGAAAGTGCTATGACCTCTTTTTTTCATATTACAGATCTATTTGATATTTTTGTTTTCTAATATCCATCATTCACCTCTGTTATGAATTGTGTAGATGTATCGTTGTCTATAACTATAATTTGTTTAACGAAATATATGCAAGGGTACGATGGTCATTGCAGTAAAGTTTCTTCCTTTGCCTTCATTTTACCTTACTTTCTCACTATCGACAATTGAAAAAAGTGAAAGACGATAGAAACATAAACATCCAATCAGATTCTCTTGCGAACCCTACAAATAAAAATCTTTACAGTAACAATGCTTCATCTTGGGTCGCACTTCGTATATCTTTCGACTTTGTTTATTTACCTCGAAAGATCTGTCGTCTTTCACGATCCCTTGACAGGTTTTTTTTTTTTTTGCTCTTTTTTTTGGACAACACAGTCCTTTAACATTGGTCAACCAAATGATAGTGAATTTTTAAACGTTATAATTATAGACTTAAAGTAGTATTATCTTTTATAATAAAATATGTGAATTATACCGGACATAATATTTGAACCTGCAAATTAAAAGATTTTTAAGGATATCCGATATCTGTCTTATTCTAGATAATCAATATAAAAAATATTTCTGAGCATTTTTGATAGTTTGAGTATATTCTCAATAATTTTACCGATATTTTTATAAATTTAAAGTCTCGATATTTTCATGAAGATATTTAGTTCTTTAGAACTACATCAATTCCCAACATGAATATATTCTCTTTTGTTTTACATGTCTTATTCCATCTCATCTAAGAAGGTATTTTAGTTACATCATTAGTTTTTTTAATTATTTTTACTTATTAGAATTACTTTTTTTTTTTTCAAATATGAAGTTGGCTTAATGATAACCCTTCATACTTATACTTTAAAAGTTCTAAATTCGAGTCATCTCTCCATTTCCAAAATTTCAAATTTACCATTATATATATATATTTTTAAAAAGGATTTTTTTTTAGCAGGATTTGGCCAATTACTTTCTTTTTTAAGTAATTACTATTTTCTATACTTTAGACGAAAATATTATCATAAACAACAAATATGTACCAACAAATGTAGAGGTATTTATACTTATTAACTTGTTAATTGCTCAAGTTATTAGGAAAGACAAAACACCAATCAAATTTATCCAGTCTTAGGATTGTGTGTAAGGTCCGAATCCTAATGAACTCAAAAGTTATTAATTTAATCCGGTCCAAGTTTTAGAAATAGATGGGTATTTGGGTAAATATCTACTTAATGGATATTTTTAAAAGAAATCAAGAAAATTGGGGGCAAAAGAAAAGGACCATAACAAAATGTGGGGTATTAAATGAAAAAAGACAAGATTAAAAAAAAAAAAAAAAAAAAGAAACCGACAACAAGATAAATGAAAAGAAAAGACAAGTGTCAAAGGTGGAAGTATGGTAAACAAGATGGTGGCATTTATAAAATGAAAAGATGGAAAAGCGTCATCCACAAGGTTGATTAGAAAAAGAAAAAAAAAAGCATAAAAGGAGATTGAAACGGCTATGTTTTATTTGAAAATATATTTCAAAAAAATTATATTCATTCATTAAGTGTTAGCACTCACTCTTTTATAAAACCTATTTTTTCAGGTATCCGTCACAAATTCGTACAAATTATCGTATATCGTAAAAGTGGACACAAGATGAACACTAATTTGCATTTATGTATATTATGGTTAATTAACCATATTTCTTAAATGTGTTCTAAGAATAGTTTTATAAATAAAATATCATTTCAAACTATTTTATGAATATTTTATATTTTTAGTAAATGGGTCCAACACGAGAAATGTAAGGATTTTCGGGTTATTCAGATTTTATTTACAAAGATTTTAGTAAATCCAAATTCTAAGTAGAAAGATTAAAGTTTTCACGGGATTCTTTTGGACTCGAAAAAGAAGTTAGAATGGGTCCCGTCATTATATGAAATTAAAAGAAATAATTGAATAAACAGATTCACTTTTTAAACTATTATATTTAAGGGTTATAACAAAACAATCCCCCTCTCTAGAGTTTGAGTTTTTTCTCAAAATTCCCACTTTAATTTCATTTTCCCTATTTCCCCCCTCTTTTAAGTTATGTCTAAACTATGAATGAAAAAGTAAATTTTGTCTATCCATAAAATTGAAAAATGACTCTTCTACCACAAGATATTTATTAAATCAATATTCAAATAATATTCAAATTTAAAAAAACAAATGTTAAATAAAAAGAAAAATATATATATAACAAGTAAACCTAAATGCTTTTTGTTTTCGACAATCTCTATTAGAAAGATAATGTTGGCCGCACAACCATCTAACACCATAACCCAACAATGACCCCAAACAACAACGCCAAACAAAACCACCAAACACCAACACTAGACAACACAGTCTCTAAACACCACTAAAACCTACCCAAACATCCCAAACATTACCATTATCATCACCTAAAAAAACTCCAAACACCCAAATAACGCTACACCACCACAATCTAACAATATAGCCGCCAAACACCAAAGTAATAATTTTCACCTCCAATTCCTAAAACAAAACTATTAGATATCCCACCTCTAAAATACAACTAAAATTCCCAAATACCATCAACCGCACTATTGAAAAGAGAAAGGGATGAAAAATTAGAGAGAGACTAGGCAAAAAGATAGTAAGATAAGTTGTTGATCTCTTCCCAATTGAGGAGATTAATGCTTGATATCCTTCATAAAGAGGATATTTGAAACCTAACTAATGAAACCACCACTAATGACAAGAAAGAGGAGAGAGTAGAGAAAAGAGGAAAACAGGTAAAGAGGATAGAGTAGACGAGATCAATGCTTAATATCCTCCATAAGGAGGATATTTGAAATTGTTAGCATTGCTTAATAAAACTATCACCCAATGATGAGAAAGAAGAGAGACTATAGAAAAGAAGAAAACAGGTATAGAGGTTAGAGTAGTAAAAAATGTGGGAGAGAGAATAGAGTTGAGTGAAAATTGTCTCATTTCGCTCGATTTGCATATTACAACTTCCTTCACAATGCTCTATTTAGAGAGAGAAGAGGTTACCAAGAAAAAGACTGGGAGAAAGAGGAGGGAGGGAAAGAGAGACATGTGGTGTTTGAGGTATTTTAATTTTTCAATTTCTTTTTCATTTTTAAGTTTCTTATAATTTTAATATAATTAATGTGGATTTTTAAAAAATTGATTACCATATTTTAATTAATTTACTAATTTACCCTTATGGGTTTGATAATTTACTAACGGAATTTTAATAGTGCAGGTAAATTGGCGAATAATGTAAATTAGGTAGAGTTTTTGATGAAAAATGAAAGTAGAGGTGGAATTTTGAGTAAAAACCCAAATTAGATTTTTTTTAAAAATTATTATAATTAATTTGAGTAGAGGAATGTAAGGTTTTGAGATTGAAGAGTTTTGAGTTATTATTCTAAATTTGAATAATATAGATAATGTTTGGGGATATGTTGAAGTCCACTCTCACAATACTATCTAGGAAAGAATAAAAAGGAAAAAAAAAATTATAAAAGAAGAGACATAAAGTAATAAATTTATGATAGAGAACAGTACAAAAGATAAAATAAAGGTAAAATTTTCATAATCAAAACAACTAAGATCCATCGTACAATTATTAGCGAATCTTATGTGAAAAGGTGGCATTGTTCCTCTCTCTCTCACTCTCTCTCTATATATATAGAGAGAGAGAAAGAGAGGAAAATTCTTACGTAAAAATGTCATTAAAATTTTATTTTAGAAGCATAAATTATTACTATTCATTTTCAGTGGACCCTATCATGGTAATGATAACTAAAATAAAAATTTTAGGATGTCTTTATATATATACACACACTCACTTTTTGTTTCCTTTTATAGAAATGGTTTCTCTGTCTAGAATTTTGGCGGGTTTCTCACACTTGTTTGAATTTTTTTCTCACTACATCTGAGCAGATGTTTCTCTATCTAATTGAATGTAGTTCTCTCTCTTCCCCTCTCTCTATCTCTCTAACTTCGAAATGATTCGTCTCCCAAACATTTCAAAATAAATTTGTTTGGCCAACTTGAAACGATGTTAATAAAACCCAATATAAGGAAATTAAAAAGGAGAAACTTCATTTTAATTCATGAGATCTTTTGAAAATATCAAATTTTTAAACATCTTTTGGAAACAGCTCTTTTAATTTTTAACTTTTCCAAAACTCTTCAAAATAGTCCAAATCTTCTGTCAATTAACGGTTAAATCAAACAAAAAAAATTAAAAAGACTTAATTACCCTCAATACTCAAAATAACCGTTTTGCCACTAATAAAATCAAAATATTACATATTTTTTAACCAATTTTAAATGATTATTATTATTTTTTAAATTAAATAATAATTAAAAAAATAAAAACCCTAAAAATAAAAACCGAATCACCCTTTATCAAACTCACATCTCTCTCCTCCATCTCTCTTTCTCTCACTGTCTCCTTCCGATGCCACCTCTATCACCGTCGACGAGCCCAACAACTGCCGTCGAGAACCCATAACCTGCAGCAACCTCCATCTCTTTCTTTCTCTCTCATCTTCTTCATTTTTTTTTTTGTGATGTTATGGATCTAGTTCTTGGTTCGATGCGACCCAGAACCTCTGTGATTCTGGGTTCGTAGAACCCAGTAGCTGCACTGTTTTGATTTTTTTTTTTTTGCTCTTAATGCTGCTGATGATTTCTTTATTGAGGGAGATGATGTTGATGATGTTGTAACATTGTTGATGATGTTGAATACTATGGGAAATGATGTTGATGAACTGGTTTGAGTTGACTGGTTTGATGTGTTGAAGATGGTGGAGATCCACTAGATTGATGAATTGGATTTGAACTATTTTGATGGTAAAGATGAAGATGTGTTGAAGTTGGTGGAAATCCACCAGATTAGTTCTCCACTGTCCATCCATGATGGATCGACGGTGGAGATCCAATATTTTTTTTTTTAGTTTTTTATAAAATTAATTTGGAATATATAATAAATTATTTAAATTAATTTTTTTGATGTTTAAAATCGTAGTCATCCACGTGTCACGATCTTAGCCTTTCATCTGAAAAGACTATCTTACCCTTCTCATCCAAGTTTTCTGTCACTATTGACCGTTAGTTGACTAACGGTTTGGACCTTTCTAAAGAGTTTTGTAAAAGTTAAGGACACAAAAAAAAACTGTTTTCAAAATATGTTAAAAATTTTGATATTTTTGAAAATTTTAGGGACTAAAATGAAGTTTCTCCAATTAAAAAATAATTGAAACCCATCAATCCCACAACATTCACTAACCATTGATATTTTACAATGCATCAATATTTATCCTGAACATATTGTATTCTCTTTGTCTTTGTTAACAGAGAGGATGCGTGGATGAGAGAGTCACTGAGAGAGTCTCGAAACAAGGTTAAAGATTGAGAACGAAATAAACTGGGGTGAGAGAGAGATGACATGTGAGAATTTGAGAGAGAGAGAGAAAGCATTTGAGATACAAAACAAGGAAGAAGGAATTATGCAGCTGTAGGTGTGTTAAAAAAGAGAAAGTGTTGTCTTAAAATTGGAGTACATATATGTTATATTATATTAGAGTTTATATAAATAATGCATATCACCTTTAAGAATAAGTTGTTGCGCACTTTCCTATTCATCAAGATGGTGGACATTCACTTTCCACAAAATACATTTTACAAGCTTATACAAGTGTTTTTCTTCTTTTATTGTGAGAATATTGTCTTCCAATTATATAAATAAACATTTGGATCATATAAGTTGTGATTTTTTCAACAGATCTCAATAGACTTTTGACATGTCCAATGTTAGTTAAAAAAAAAAATTGATATAAGTTATAAGATTGATAATAGATACGTGGCCAAAAATGTGATCTAGATATGACTCTTATGTAGAAGACTTTGCATTTTCAAACATAGTATAAGTCGTTGGATTAATCTAATGGCTAATTCATGGATTTTATAACCAATTTATAGGATACATGTACCGTTAAGTAAATTAATCCAATGACCAATACTACAATCGACAAAAATTATAAACATTAATAAACAACACTACTATCCAACGTCATTCACCTTTAAAATCTCTCTCTCTCTCTCTTTCTGTCTCTTTGCATCACTTTTCTCTCTTTTTTTCCCTCCGTCCTCATCCCATTTTCTTCTCTTCATCAGTCTCTTTTCGTTACTCTTTTATCTCTTGCTCAGTCTCTCTTCACCTATTCGTATTAAAAACAAATATAATTGCCCATTTTGGTGAGAGAGGGATCTCTAAAATTTTTAAATGAGGATTGAAAAAATGTAAATTTTAAATTTTTAAACCTTAAAGAAAAAAATTTAAGAACATGCGATGAGCGTGATGGAGAGTGTTGGAGAAAGAAGTTTGGGATCTATAAATTGGAGATGAATAAAAGAGACATAATAGGTTATGAGAGATGCAAAAAGAAAGAGCAATAAATAAAAGAGAAATAAGAGAGAGGAAGACGGAAAATGAAAAAAGACAGGTTTACGGTCTGCATACTATGTACTGAAGACATAGTACAAATAATTAAGTGGCACCATCAAACCGTTCCAAGCGTAAACTTTGACATTCCAAAACTCTTTAAAATAAAAAATTAAATTGGTTTTTCATTTAGATAAAGAAATCCTTTATGAAATAATCTCAGTTGATATATTAAGGCTGTACTCAGAATTATGATAATTATTTCTCTACTTCTCTTTTGGGGTCAATATATTATAAGTAATGTATTAAAACTCTCTAAGCGGTTGAATTGTGTTTAACAACAATATGTTGTTCAACACAATTATTTTTAGGATTATTCTCAAATCACCCTCTAATTTAACACATCCATCAAAATAATCCGTTGGGCATTTTAGTAATGGAACAAAATATAATTTAATAAATATTAATAAAAATAAAAATTATATAGTAAATATTGATTACATAAAGTCAAGACCCCTAACCTAAGTGGTTTACACTTTACATACCTTAAACTCCTTTTCTCTCACATGTTTCATGAATCAGCCTCCTTTCTCATCTTGATTACTCTCATCTTGCCTCCTCTCTCTCCCCACTCGTCTCTCTCACTCACATTGCCCCTCATTCGTTGTTCTGCTGTAGATCTCCACCTTCACACTGAGCTCTTGTCCATCTTTATATATGGCTTCTTCGTCTTCTTCTAGTTCAAAGCCAATCGACTTCAAGTGGTCTGGTGCAATAAGTGTTCAATTGTGTCTAGTGGTCTAGTGAGTGATGTTTCATGTTTGGTTGGGGTTGTTTTAAGTGGTGGTGCCTAGTGTAATTGAAAGTTTAAGTCGAAGCTTCTCAAAGTTTTTTTTTTCTTTTGGTTGAGACTGAGGTCTAAACGGTGTCATTTGGAGGAGTGATATTTTAAAAAGGTTGATTTTTTTAAAATTTCTTTCTAAGTGTTTGGACGCCAAAACGGCGTCATTTTGGGACCAAAAGATTGCCATTTTGGTGTCTCAAATTTTTTATTTTCTATTTTTTTAAAAAAGCTCTACGATGCCTAGTGTGGCGCCCCGGGCTTCCTTAACCACCTAGGTAGCCCAGTGCCTACAACCCCCAATTTGGGGGTTCTTGGGTTGCCAAATTGCCGTCAAGCAGCTTTTCGACGCTAGTCGTCGAGTACTTAAACATTGATCATAACTATGATGCAAACTTTTTTTTTTTTCTGTACGTCTTACTTTTCATGAGACAAGAAATAAAACAAGAAAGATACCCTTTTGATTTGAAGTCTTTTAAAGTAGCTTTTAACATGTAGTCATTACTATTAAAACATGGCGATCGAAGATGGATTTTTTTTTTTTTCGTCTTTTGTTTTTAATTGTTAATCATAATCATCTATATTTATTCCTGTAAAAGCTTTCGAATTTCTCTAATTTTGGGCGGATTTGATTTTGTCATGATTTGATCTAAATATAGACCAATTATGTTGATAAAGTTACGAAATAAAGTCTCTCTAGCCTTGGTTCAGTTTTAACTATTCTCTTCAATTGTATGATATCTTGTAATAGCCTTAGAAAACATCATAACTTTGATAATTAATTACTTAATCAAATGAACTATTATAATTCATAATCCTTAATTTTCTGATCAAAGGTCATACTAAATTTGGATGAAGAGGTAGACAAGATGATCATCCCCTATTGAACTAATAAAATGATGTATCAAATTTTTTTTTTTTTTCATTTATCTTTTTTGTCATATTCTTTTAATTAATTATGATCAAGTAATTATAATTTTTAATAGATAGGTCCATTTTACGTTTTACAATTGCAGGTGTCACTATTTTGAGCTAGCTAGGAATCAAGATGTAAAAAACAACAGATTCTACTTGGGTGGTGCTAAAGATAAAGTAGCCCCACAGAATAATATATAAATAGCTGTGCTGCATGCATTGAAATTCAGCTAGCAATCAACCAACAATATTTCACTTGAATATTTTTGTTTAACACTACCAGTTGTGCCTCTGCTGTTTTGCTTTTTGGATCATGCCTAGAGATAGGGATCCTCTTGTGGTTGGCCGAGTAATAGGGGATGTTCTTGACCCCTTTACAAAGTCAATTTCTCTAAGTGTTTCCTATAACAACAGGGAAATCAACAATGGTTGTGAGCTCAAACCCTCTCAAATTGTCAACCAACCTAGGGTTAATATTGGTGGTGATGATCTGAGGACATGCTACACTTTGGTATTTAAGCTTGAACCCTTCATCATCATCTTCTTCTTTTTCTTGCTTTTGTTTTCCAAGGATTTTTTTTTAAATTTTTTTAGTTTAAGTTTTGGAAACTGGTTTGGTTTGATCATACATGTCATGGATTAAAACACTTGATTAAAAATTATAGTTATTTTTTGTCAATAACATTCTGTCATATGAGCTGGCATATTAAGGGGATCCTTAAAATGATAAAGCTTTGAATAAAAAATTATATTAATTTATTTTGACATAAGTTTTTGTTATATGAGTTCACGAGTTAACAACAATGGCGGACCCAATATCTTGCCTCCCCTCAATATATATATAAAATTAAAATTTCAAAATTTTTTTATGTACAATTTCTTTTATGGATTTTTAACTTTACACCGTTTATTTTGTTTTAAATTCTGTTGCCTTCTAACAACCAACACTATTATTATTATTATTATTATCATTGTCATTCATCTTCTTATGCATAACGACTGTTTAAAATTTTTTTATCATCAAAATCTTGACAACCGTTCTTATGTTCTAAATTAATAAATATAGTTTTATTTTATTTTAAATTAGTTTTTATTCTTTTAATATTTTTATGTTTAATAATTTTTGTTTGACATACTTCTAATCAATAAATCCTAAAATGTCAAATTTTAATTTACTATATTTAATCAATAAACTCTATAATCTCAATTTTTTCCATATATTTAATAGTTTTAGTTTTACTTAATTGAATCAGAAATACATGGTTAAATGATAGCTTGCTTAATTATGTACAGACATATGTTTTCAATAAAATTGATAAAGAGATTGTAATGATTCAAAATAAAGAGTCTGGTTAAGGAAAATTAAAACAATATATAGTCTATATTGTTTTTATTTTCTTAATACCTTGGTTAAAACTTTTTGAGCGTTAAGTTATTTGATTCATCGAAATTAAGTATATTATTTGTTTTATTTTATCTGAATTTCATCTTGTTATCGAAGTTTTATTTTTATAAAAAAATCATATTGGCAATATTTTTAATTTTTCATTATTATTGTTATTATTTTATATAAATGTCCCTTTTCGTAAGAATTTTTGGATCGGCATTGGTTAACAAGTCCTTTAAATATTCACTCGTCTTCTTCCATGTGCTTTATAAGGTTTTTAGTTTATGGTTTACAATCTGGATCCTTGTGATCGCATATATATGTGAAGGACAACGTGCATTTATTTTTTGCACAGTTATCTTTTATATGAGTTCGCATGTCGAAAGGACCTTTGAAATATTTATTATTCTTCTTCTTACTTTTGTTTTCCAGGGTTTTTAGTTTGTACTTGAAACGTTTACTCCCATTGCAGGTTATGGTGGATCCTGATGCACCCAGCCCAAGTGAACCAAGCCTGAGGGAGTACTTGCATTGGTTACAACCCTCTCTCTCTTTCTCTCTAGCTAATGATAAATAGAAGATGAAAATAGTATTAGAGAGAAAATGTCAAACTTCGGAAACTGATCGAGTTTCATCAGGTTTTTGTGATTGCAAGGACAAATAGCTAAAAGACATGCATCTTGTTAAGCTGATAACATGCTGTTTTCGCTTCAAGAAAAAGACTTCTCTTTGTTTCTCAAAAAAACAAAAAAAAAATGAAAAGAAAAGAAAAGACATCTCTTTGTCTTTGTATCTGAGCAAGTTAGTGATATATATATATATATATATATATATATTGAGAAAAAAAGAAGAAAAATGGTAAGTACTGGACAACCACAAAAGTAACATTGGATTTACTACATGTACCTTAATATAGGGTACAATCAACTGTATCCTTTGGTTTTTTCACTCTGCTTTTTTTTAAATAGAACTGTGTATGGTTGCACGTGCTTAAATTATTTATTAATATTTATATTATTTTAATTATAATATTTGATTGAAATAGATATTTGGATTAAAAAAAAAGTATTATAGTAGTTAAAGACACTAAAGACTTGAATATAATTATTATAACGAAATTATTTTGAAAATTTTATTGAATCCAATTATATAAATATAGAACTAACTTTAAACGAAAAAAAAAATGTCACGAAAACATCAATATATAACTTTTATATATATATATATATTTTTTTTTTATTTGGTGTTTATCATAATGAACTAACTTCTTGTTCTTGAAAATGAACTGTTTGTAGGTTGGTGACTGATATTCCAGCAACCACAGGGGCAACCTTTGGTAAGTTCTTGGTTTGTTTGCATATGTAGTAATTGAAATGGTTCTAGCATATTGAGTTGCAGGTTTATATTTACCGTACAAAGAAACTGAAAGAAAAATCATTGCAGAGTTCAATGATTTTCACATCTCCAAAGTCTCAGAGATCGTTTTGTCATTTTCATTCATTATAACAATAACATCTTCCTTCTTTCAGGAAAAAAAATAAAAATAAAGTAACATCTTTCTACCTATGCTCATATAATATTTTTTCAAAGGGTATATACCATAATATTGTTACAAGTTATTTTTAAAAATTATATATATATGATTGGCGCTATGATAGTATAATGACTTGGTTGGCCGAAGCACTAAAAATGCGTAAAACCATAACACTCGATCAAGCACTACAAATATATTAAAATGTAACGTTCATTATTTATCATGTCATATCATGATAATTTAATTATTTAATTACACTGATAAATAAGATACTTGTATTTTTGGATCCCAATTTAGATTTGCTTTTCTTTTGCTCGGATGTTGAGTGTTTTCATAAATATACAATAATGAACCTCAAAACTTGATCAATTTTAATGTAGTAAACTATTTTTCTTTTCCTTTATCCCTTATGATTATTGCAAAATCAAATTAATCAGAATTTACAGGGCTCATCAAGTGGCCAAAATCAGCCCATACATCATGTGACCCTAGGGCTTGAGTGATCATGAATGTGATTGTTTACAATTATGTACTGTGAATTTCAGGGCAAGAGGTTGTGAGTTATGAGAGCCCTAGACCAACTGTGGGGATTCATAGGTTCGTATTCGTGTTGTTCCAACAACCGAGCAGGCAGACTATGTATGCACCGGGGTGGCGCCAGAATTTCAACACCAAAGACTTTGCTGAACTTTACAATCTTGGATCACCAGTGGCTGCCGTCTACTTCAACAGCCAGAGAGAGAGTGGCTCCGGTGGAAGGCGACGATAAAGTCTTAATGATAATGTCTTAATTATCTAGCAAAATCCGTATAATTAGCTTTCTATTTTGCATGTTAAAGCTAGCAAAGCTAAAAGTACAATATATATGTAGTTCTCTCTCACTTTTCTAAGAAGATGAAGTTTGGAAATAAGCCTCATATATATATATATATATATATACACATATATATACATATATATGGGGAATACATGTCTTTAACTTCACAATTTCAATGAAAGAGATGGAAGTTTATAATATATATGTGTTTCTCTCTCTTTGTTTCTTTATACACACACACATATATATATATATATATAAGGTAGTTAAACCCAAAAATAGACAATAAAATTGGCATAATATAGCATGAGATGAATGTTACACTAAGTAATAGATAGCATTTCAACTAATGCTATCACAGCCCATGCCATTAAAAGTCTCATCTCATTGATAACAATTTATAAATGCTATGCTTGATGTTCCAAAAAGCTATTATAGGTGCAATCACAAATTTTTGTAAATACTATAATTGTATTTATATTGGATTTTGAAATGCTATAATACTTGATTAAATTAGTAGCTTTTCCATATTGTAGTTTTTTCTATAGGTTATGAAAACTATTGGATTTTAATTCATGAAAACTATAAATAATGTTCTTAATACTATCTTTTTTTACACAAAAAAATAAAAACAAAAACCTATTTCATTATACACTACTTATGAATGATGGAATTCTTCTAAATACATAAAAAAGAATATATTAAAAAATAATAAAAAATAAAGTATTATCAATCATACATCCATTATAGCATTTTATACTAAAAAGCAATTGTTTATAAGGAATTTATAGCTTTTTAAAGTGAATGCTATTAAGCAATGCTATAAGATGTGAAAGTTGTTGTAGTAGCTATTTTCTTCTTAGTGCACGTTGATATAACAATTTTAGTTTTCAATTATTAACTGTTAGATTCAGTTGCTTTTATTTACTTTGACTTTGTCACTATCCGTTTATATTTAATCAATGGCCTATAAATCATCTGGGAGAGAAGAGAGAATATCAATATATATTAAGTTTAGACCGACGTCAATTGGTTTAATGGCAAAGAGCAATCATTCTATCTATCTATAAACAATCCAACTTGTTGCATCGTGTATTTAAAAAACAACATATTAGATTTAGGAACAAGAATTTAGGGGTGAGGTTATAGGAAATCAAATCCAATAATAGTGGAGATTAAAAAAAAAAAAAACAAAATTCATTTAATCTTAACTATCCACATCCTAAAGGCCCCTATCATTCTTAAATATGTATATGTATGCGCACAGGTGTATACGTGTCCGTGAGGGTGTATGTATGCGTATGTACGTGCGTGTGTTAGAGAAAGAAAAGAGAGAGAACACAAAAGATATAAGGTGTGTGAGCTTGTGTATAATGGAGAAAGGAAAGAGAAAAAATTAAAGAAGAGGCGTATGTGTGCGTGTGTCTAATGGAGAAAACAAAGAGAAAATAATAAGAAATAAATTCACTCCCATATATATGTGTGTGCATGTACTCGTGCATATGCATGTATATTTACATGCATGCATATATGTGCGTACGCGTGTGGTCCATAAACAAATGTAAAATCATCTTCAGCCTCAAATAAAATATAATTCATATGTATGTACATTTGTATGCATGCACGTGTGTGTGTGGGCATGTGTGAGAAAAATGGAAAAGTGGTTTATAAACAAAATGTAAAATCATTTTTTGCCTCAAATAACATGTAATTCATATGTATGTACATACATGTATGTATATATGTGTATGTGTGTGTGCATTTGCGTACTCTCATGTGTGCATATGCATGTACATTTATATGCATGCATATGTGTGAGAAAAATACAATAGTGGTTCAAAAACAAAATGTAAAATCATTTTTAGCATAAAATAAATTATCATTCATTTTTAGCTTTTTGTAAATATTATTAATCAATGTCCCTAAATTTTTTAAAAACTACCATTCAAGGGACAGTTAACAAATTTGCCTAAAACGTTTCATCAAACATGTTATGTGAGATGTGAAATATTTCATGTGAAATATTTAATGTAAAACATCACACATGGAATGTTTTACATGAAATCTTTCACATAAAATGTGTTAAGAGAAATGTTTCACGTGAAACACTTCTTGTAAATTTAGGGGCAGAGCTAGAATTTTGATTTTGAAAGGGTTAAAAAAAAAAGCAATTATAAGTTAATATACAAATCAAATGTACTTACTTATACATAAAAAATTAAAATTAAAAAAAAAAAGTTATTAAAAGCAAACTTAAAAATCTACTATAATGGTATTAAAATTTAATTTATAGATAAGGGCCGTTTTGGAAATCAAATAAGATAATAAATATGTAAAACATCTATTTTTTTTTCCTTAAAAAATCCTATGTAAAATATTTAAAGATAATTTGGTTCTACTTCTATATTGCTCAAATAATTTATCTCGAAGAATGAAATTCAATAGGCTATACATAACATAAATTTAAAAGAATTGTGGAAACGATGATAAGAATGTCGAGCACAAACGTCTTATAAGAGTATTTATTATTTGTAATGGTATTTTGAAATTGCTTGATTATTATCCTTTTAGCAATTTGATGTATGGGTATATTAGTAATTAAAAATTTTATTTAAGAAAAAGGGGTGAAGGGAGAACCTTTTAAGGCGACATTAGATCACCCTATTTGTAATTCTCATAAAACAAAAGCTCAAAACAATAAAATAAATATAAAATTATGACTAGATAATCAATAAAGAGCTGTAAATTATGTATCAATGTACAGGACTTAAAATCTAGATAAAATAAATCTCCTAAAATTAGAATATATATAATAGATATATAATTAAGTTATTGAAATTAGAAGGTGTCCTAAAATTGATAATATATATATTTCGGCCCATGCTAGTATGGACCTCTCTCTCTCTTCGCCATAGCTGTATATTGCTCGACTTTTGGGTCCAAGGGTTTCATTAAGAATAAGTGGAGAGAAAAAGATGGAAAAGAACACATAGCCGGGCGGAGAGAAGGTCATGCGATGTGTTGTCCAACTTGGCTTGATGATGTGGGTGCCGTCGGCCGGGAAAGAGAGTCAAGGGCAAGCCATGGCCTAACACCTAGATCAAAGCACGTATTTATACATGTATGGCGTCAACTATTATGTGAAAAAGAATCATCCAATCCCATAAAATTATTGTGCTGTGGTAGCTGATCCAAGTCCTTAAATAACTATATAGTTTGCAATAGGGTCAAGAAAATTGCAACTAAAAGAAGAATATGCACTAATGTTTAGAATAATATTAGATACTTTACCTCTTTTATTTTATTTAGTATCTCAATCGATGATATAATAATTAATGAATAAATAAAGATTTATAAGTGAAATAAATTATCATTGATCCGTATCCATTTACTAATTGTTATATTATTTGGAATATAAATAGGACAAAGACGTTATTTTAATATGCCATGCCTATAAAAAGCTATCTAATAAAAAGAATCACAATTAAAAACTTCATTGATTTTTCTTTATACTTTACACACTAAATGGATTATTATGGTACTTATTCTTAAATAAATTCTGAATATATATATATATATATATGTACACCAGTGATACCGATTAATAATATTTCAAATTGCTTAAAACAAAGGACTAATTTCCATTTACACAGAAACTATAAGAAAACATGAATTCACAAAACCCTTTATTGTTTTTTTCAATGTTCCCTTCGATTTTTTTAAAAAAGAAAAAAAAATTGCCATTTTCTTCTCAATTTTATGTTCTCTAAAGTCACCCTGCATTTTGTACTGATCACAGATACAACAACTTTTTTGGAAACTAGCAGATACAATAACTCGATAGACGAAAGAGAGGCGATATTTTCACCGCTCAAAATGTATGTAGGCCCCAAATTAGCATTTTTATAAATACGCAATATTATTTTTAAGTAAACTTAGTATATATCATGTAAGTATACCCCACCGCTGTCATGACTTCCACGTCATCATCCCTCAAATTTATTTAGGTTTTAAGTCATCTAAGTTTTTAGGCTTCTTTAAACCTAACCTGTAGAATCTAACCCAACCTGATTAGATGAAATTGGGTTCCATTAAAAATTATTAATGAAGTAGGTTGGGCTAGAAAGGAAGTTCCTCTATTTGCACCCGTCTAGAATTCTATGTACACCCTTTGGTAGGTGAATCCCATTAATTTTTTTTTTTAAATTTAATTTTATTTTAAAAATAATTTTAATCAGATTTGTTTAAGAAATATAGTACAATAAACCTAAGGAAATAAAATTTTTCGTTTAAAGTGAATTATAATCATATATTAGAATTTCAAGTACAGTTTTTAACGGGGTTTACTTACAAATTGATTGCACATCTAGTGATAAAGTTTTAATGGGGTGCAACTATCGTGACTCTTACAAAAATACAAATCCGATTGATTCAGGTTGGGTCAAGTTAATCTCTTAACTTGACTTGATCTGCCCTTACCCATGCACGAGATTCCTCACGGGATATTTAGCTTCTCTAATCATGCTAACTATCTATTGTTTTTAGTTAAAATAGTTAATTATATGACTTTTTATGAACAACCACTCTTCATATTGTTAACTATTTTACAACTTGTTAACTATACTTGTAAAAGTTGAATCACCCTAACTAAATATAGATAGAAAGAAAGTCCTTGTCAAATTTTTTCTTCTATTATTTTAATATTTAATTTGAAACAAAGTAATTTAAAAATTCTAACCAAACTACATCTCTTATTATTTTAATATTAATACTTAGCTAAAATAGTGATAGACTATCTTTTCTATTATTTAAATATTAATACGTAGCTAAAATAGAAAGGATATAGGAGTGACTTGGTGAAAGTTTGCTAGCTAAAATAGTCTTGTTTTTTAGCTAAAATTTAGTTAAAAATTAAGGAGTATGGTTGGTGATGCTTTAACCATAATGGCTATCGATCTAAATAGTTAGTGATGGGACATTTTATAGACTCCAACCACTCTCCATATTATTCGTTATTTTACAAAAACTAAATCGCTCTTGTTAAATATAAAGAGCAAGAAAGTTTTAATCAAATTCTCTCTCTTTTACTATTTAATTTGAAGTAAAGTAATTTGAAAATCCTATTCAAATTTCTTCTTCTATTATTTTAGTACTAATTCTTAGCTAAAATAAAGAAAAACTCTCTCTTTTATTATTTTAATATGAATAATTTATTAAATTAAAGAGAATTGTTGAAATGACTCAATTAAAAGTTACTAACTAAAATAGATTTTTTTGTCATTTCAACTAAAATTTTATTAAAATATAGGGAGTAGAATAATTAACAGATAATTTTCGCTCATAATTGAAGATGTAAGAAGGAGTGCAAATTTTAGCTAACTATTTTTGTTAGAATATAGTTAACACTTACAAGTTGCTCAAAGATGCTATTGGGTTGTGTTTGTTGCGCGGGTTAGGATTGGGATTGGATTGTTTTGTGGTCCTAATCCATGTTTGATGCATCTCATAACTCTTCACTAATTTAACCGATCGCTAATTTTATCTATTAGACTAGGATAACCAACCGATCGAAAAGACGGGTTAAAATACTCCCGAGTCTGCTTGCTTCTTCTCCTCCAGCTCCCGCCTCGCCTTTACCTTCCTCATTGTAGCCTCCGTTCGCTTCTCTGCATCCCTCTCCTTCTCCCTTCGTGCGCTAGTATTGGTCCTCATTCTCCCTCGCCTTTCTCTCCTTCTGCTTCATCTCTTTGCGTTCTTCTACACTAGTCGATCACCCATCTTCTTAGGCACCGCCGATTGCCATCTTCTTCGGCATTGTTGATCACTGATGGAGAAGGGTGGTGGTGGAGGAGGTAAGCAATGGTGGTGGTGGTGATGAAGGTAAGCTTAAATAATCTAATATTTGCAAAATTTATTAAAAGTCCCTGAAAATTGCTTTAAAGTTCAAGTTTTAACCCACTATTTTTAATCCTATAGTACGTTTCATCAAACATAAAATAACATCCAATCCAATTAAATTCAATCATTTCCACTTCAATCTAATTCAATCATATATAAATAATTCACTTCTATCCTGCGCACTAAACAAGCCTTAATATGATATGTGAAAGAATATTTTGGGTGGCTATTTCCTTTTATATGAGTCAAAGGATCTTTCGGGTTAAAAGAGCTTGAATATTCGAGAGACCAGAGAAAAAGACCATCAATCATCCATCATCGTCAGCAGCAGCAACAAAATGGCCACTGACTTCAAATCGATCCCAATCATCGGTAATATTCTGATATTCTCGTTTCAATCTATCGATTTATTTCGATTCTGTTTTATTAAATTAATTACATCACCAATCAAAATTTCGTTTTGAAACTAGTTCAGTTTTCTGTCTCTTGTCTTTAAAGTCATGACTATGCACGGACATGTTGTAACTTTACCTCGTTGCATCATTTGTGGTTTTGATTATCGAAGTCTCATCTTCATTTGACTGGAAGAAACTACTTTCCATGTGTCTTCAAACTAAGAGAAAAAAAAAAATGCTAATTTGTTGGTATTGTGTGTTATTGTTCATTTTCGTTTGAAACAGATGTAAGTCCACTGTTGGCGAAGTGTGATGATCCAAAAATGAGTGAAGACCCAGGTGTGTCTACAGTTGTTAAGCAATTGGATCAGGCTTGTAGGGAAGCTGGATTTTTCTATGTGGTAATTAATTTGATGCATGTATTCTGGCTACTTATTAAAGCCAATGAAAATGTGGACTTCTAATTGGTTTTTTCTAATTTTGCAATGATTTTTTTTGCTATTGACTAGAAAGGCCATGGTATTCGTGAATCCCTTGTCAAAGAGGTCAAAAACATTACACACACATTTTTTGATCTTCCTTATGAGGAGAAGCTTAAGATCCAGATGACTCCGGCGGCTGGATACAGGTTTGGTTAATGGAAAGCAGGCCACATATTTTCAATTTATGTGATTTCGAGTTATAGAGAAACAACATTTTTGAGTGCAGGGGATATCAGAGAATCGGAGAAAATGTAACCAAAGGTGTGCCTGATATGCATGAAGCTATAGATGTAAGTCTTGCTTCAGTTTTTTTACTATGGGTATGCTCAGATACATGATTATTTTAATAACAAGTTTCTCTTAAATGCAAGTCGCGTACATGGTAAAGAATTATAAAAGCCAAATGCTGTTACTATGGAACTGCAATCAACTGATGGCAATTTTAAATAATTAATGCTGTTGAGAAAATTCTTTTCACTGATTTTGTCAAATCTGGCTAGTATGTTCATGTGCTACTGTAATTTATATCTATGCAGAGAAAAAGATAGTTATGCATTGGAATCAATGCCCTATTTATACGAAAGTTTGCCTTGTACTTGCCGTGTTAATCATTTGTTGTGGTGTTACTTTCAATATGTATAAGCATGACTTTGTTAGATTATTCTTCTCCACAAAAAAGGATAATGTTCTTTTCATGGTATGGCAATCACTGGCGCCGTTGTAATCATTGCTACCGCTACTACTAGAATTAGTTTTTCTTCTTGCACTATGCATGTTTACATATTTTTCTTCGTTGTGTAACAGTGCTATAAGGAAATTAAACAGGGGATGTATGGATCGCTTGGCAAGCCTATGGAAGGAGGTAACCAATGGTATGTGGATATTAGTGTTCTCTTGACCAGATTTATATTCCAAATTTTAGTGGTGAAACACATCAAATCTGATTATCTTGATTTCATTTTTTTTGGGGTACCTCAAGCTAATAAGAGATAAGCTAATCTAGTTGACAATTGTAACTTAATCAGTGTTAGCCTGGTAACATTATGCTCATATGTTAATGCTCTTTGCATCAGCATAATGATAGAAATCGAGCCTTTCTCATAGAGATAGGGCTTTGATCTGAAGCTTATAAGTTATGTATGGTGAGCACCAGAATCTTATGGGGTCTGTTAATCATTTGAAGTTGATTATTGAAGATGCCTAATGTTTTTTTTTTTTTTTTTTTTGAAATGATCGTTAAACAATTTCAAATAGATTACCTATGTCGAAGTTCAACCCCTCAGTAACTCACCTCTTAATTCTTCATGAGAATTTTCTACTAGTCTTTGTGTTGCATAGTGTTTGTTGGCTTGCTAATTTAACAGAACCATGGTACCAAAACTCATATTCAGTGATTAGATACTGATTCTGAAGCTAAAACGTCAGTGTAGGTGTTTTTTATTTTTTTATTTTTTATTTTTTATTTTATTTTTTTTCTTTTTAGTTTTTAATTAAATGGCTTATAGTTTTTAAAATGGTAATGACATTGTCTTCCTATGGTCCTTTTGGCAGGCCAGTTAATCCTTCCAACTTTAAACTATTGATGGAGGAGTACATCAGCCTTTGCACTGGTATGCCTTGTATAGCAGGATTGCACTGCTTTTAAGTTCTATATATTCATCAAGGGGAGAATCTCTCATTGCTCCTTTAAATTTCTCGTTGTTACCAGACCTTTCAAGGAACATAATGCGGGGGATTGCTCTAGCATTGGGTGGATCACCATATGAATTTGAAGGTGAAAGAGCAGGAGATCCATTTTGGGTGTTCCGTATCATTGGTTATCCAGGTGTATCCATTGACAATGGCCAAAAGAAGCCAGAAAATGATATAGGATGGTATTGCCACAATGCTGCCTTTCCCCTTCTTAACTTTGCATTTTACGACTGGGTCTTATCTGAATTTATCTGTTTATTCGTTTTTTTTTTTTGCCTGTCCAAATTGTGGCCATACAATTTCAGTGGAGCTCACACTGATTACGGTAATGATTCATAAACTTTGGGTAATTAATATCCTAGAAAAAATCTAATAATTAATTTCTAATTTTGTGCAATTTTGCATAACAGGTTTGCTGACATTGGTTAATCAAGATGATGATATAACTGCACTTCAGGTACAGCCCCACATTTTATTCTATATTAACCTTCTTTAGATTCCTAAGGATATGACATAAATGACAACTATTGCTTCACTACATCGTATTTTGGTTTTGTGATGTTAGAGTCTCCATTGTTTTTATCACCAAAAACAAGGGGTCTCCATTTTAAGTGCTAGGAGCTATTTTACAACGGGTGGTAACTTTTATCTTCCTGAATTTGAGGAATTCAATTAGTTTCTGATAATCACTAATCTAAACCTAATGTTATAAATGATCATGAATTGTGCTTAAAGACCAAAAATGCTTGTGGTTTTTTTAAGTTTTATCTTCTATATTTGATACCCTCTTTCCACATCAACAGGTCACAGTAGTAGCTTGTTCCTTCAAAGTCCAAACCAAAAAAAATGGAAAGTAAAAAAGTAAAAAGAAAACAAGAATTTGCTTTCCATCAAAATCACAACGCCTTAAAACAACCTCAAGAGCCATTTTGTACTTGCTCATACTTTCAGCATCCTGTAAAGTAGTGGAATTATTTATACATGGCTGTTATGCAGTTTGATTGCACAAACTGTATATCAGGTCTTCTGTATGCTATAAAATTATGTGAGCCATCTGTATGAAGATCTACATTGTCTGATCCATTTATAAACCTGTTGCTTTAGTTTGCACAAAGATATATTATGAGTACTGTTGCTTTAAACGTCGACAAATATGTAATTTGAATCAACTTGTTGAAGGTGAGAAACCTGTCTGGGGAATGGATATCTGCTCCTCCAATGCCTGGAACATTTGTCTGCAACATTGGTGACATGCTGAAGGTAGATGATTTTCTATTAAAACTCATTACTTGATTTCGTCATTTCTTTAGACAACTAATGTATCATTCTCGTTAATCATGAGGAACTGCAGTTATTTTCCAATGGTCTGTACGATTCAACTCTGCATCGAGTTATCAATACTTCTCCGAAATATCGTGTCTGTGTAGCTTACTTTTATGAGGTTAGCCTGTATACATGTCTCCATTTTATTCCTCTCTTGTCTACTTAACTGGAATGATGCTTCACATATATATGTATGATTTGGATCCATAAACAGACAAACTACGATGCAGCAGTGGAGCCCCTGGATTTTTGTGTAAGGAGGACTGGAGGAACTGCAAAGTTTGGAAGAGCTGTATACGGAGAACATCTAGTGAGCAAAGTTACAACTAACTTTGCCATGTAGGAGATATCTTTTAAACCCTGAATTTTTTAAAATGCAAGTGTACCCGATTCAATTATGTCAGGTTCTGAGATGGTGATTACTCAAATGTTGGAAGTCAAGACGATATGAGAAAAGAGAAACTTTTAATTCAAGAAGCGCTCATACTGTCTTAGTTTTCATCAAGTACGCATCACCAAAATCATTTTCCCATTCAAACGTTATGGACGCGGCTGGAATTCAGAATGCAAAAAGTGGAACTAAGAAATAAGTAGAAACCTTAATAACGTGATGATATCAAATCACAGCCATGATTCTATAAGACGCCTACTTTTCATCGATGGATGACAATCAATTACACAAGGACGTGTTTGTGTAATAGTGTTAATACAAGAAAGAATATTCAATCTCCAAGAATCGAGTACAACAATTAACAAAGAAGGCCCACTTTTGCACCTTCTCCTTAAATTTTGTCAATTGGCTATAATTGCACCACCTAAATTAATGTGAAATTCTTCCAAGGACAACAAAAAACGTGATGTCGGATGCAGGAGGCTCAAGCTCTTCCTAAAAGGATGCTGTAGGCGCTGACCAAATCAAGAAGCCAATCCATCTTCTGAAATTTTTGTCACATGAGTATACTTCTGACAAAGCGGGATTCTTACACCCTGCTCTCTAAGTCGATTTACCATATCATAGAGAAATTCGAATGTCAATCTGGATTGTGCATTCAGCTCCTCTCTGATACTCGGATGAATCCTGAACCAGTCACCCAACAGTTTGTGCACATGAGAACGGATCATTCTCCAGGGCACAGGGTATCTTTCACAAAGCTTCAAATATTCCACAAGCAGGTCTGCTTGGTCTAAATTTCCGTTTATAGTGTTTTCTTCACTCCATTCAGCAGTGCGAAAACCAGCAAATAGAGCAGGATTCTCAAGGAGAGTCTCAGCTGAAAGCACCCCATCACAACCAGTCTCTTCCAAACAACTCTGAACGTCATCCATGTGTCGTATATTCCCATTGGCAAGAACCGGTATTCTGAGAGCATTTTTCACAGCCTTGATAGCATCCCAGTCAGCGCGGAATTTTTTACCATCTTTCTCATCCCTTGTTCGCCCATGTACAGCCAAGAGAGAGCAGCCGGCATCCTCTAGCATCTTGGCATAACTGAGTGTATCTTGTAAATTAGGAAAGAGGCGGATTTTGCATGACACAGGGACATGAAGGTTCAGAACCAACTTTTCCACTAATGATTTTACAAGTGGAAGTTTATCCATTAAAAAGGCTCCGTAGTTACCCCGCCTAGCAATCCGTTGAGGACACCTGCAAACGATCCAGAGAGCCACCCTTAAATATATATATATATATATATATAAACTTTCAACTAAAGGACCATTAACTAGTACTGGCATCTGACTTGACAATTTCTTCTAATGCAGGCTTTATCAATTTCTCACTAAGAAAATGTTCCCAAACTATTAAATATACAAACATTATTATTAAATTAAATGCTCACGAGAAGTCCACAATGACACCCTTTTAGATAACCAATTAAAGACTTGTTCGTTATGATTATAAATAAGAAAAGAGAAATTACCCTAAATTAATATCGACATAGTCGCAGTACGGTTCCACTCTCCGTGCAGCCTCCAATAAAATGTCTGGATCATTGGCACAAAATTGAACAAATAAGGGGCGATCCTCCTGCAAATATTTTACAAGCCAATTATAACGAATCCGATATCTTAACTACCAGCAGAACACGCTTACCGCTAATCTACTTTTATCTATAACAAGAGACTACCTAATATTTTCAATGTTACATGAAACAACGAAATTGAATAAAAATATACCTTACAAGTGGTGAATTCTTCGTTTCTATACTTTTCAGTCTCGCTGAAAATCCTCGAGTGAAGCATCGGCGTGTAGGCAGCCTCCGCGCCGTATTTTCTACAAAGCATCCGAAACGGCAGCTCTGAGTTGTCAACCATCGGCGCCACTATCAACTTCGGCCGCCCCAGCTTGTTCCAGTGGGCCCACGCCCTCTCTATTCGCGCCTCTCCACTCAACCACCGACCCGGCGATTCCAAGCGAGAACCCGCCGTATCAGATTCTTCTTCCTGCCGCAGTTCACTTTGTTGTTGTTGGTCGTGGACGGAGAAGAGAAGGTTGTCGCCGCCCGGTGAAGGATCCGAATGGATGGATCGGGTTTGGGTTTGGGCCATGAAAAGTTTGGAAAAGGGGGGACGAGAGTTGAGAGAGGAGAAGTGGAGAATTAGGGTTTTGGGTTTGAAGATCATGAGCGGACGACGGGAGGAGAGGCGAAACCCATCGCCGCTGGTGGTGGTTAGGGTTTTTAGAGGGAATGGGAAGCCTGTCAGGGTTTAAGATCCGTTTCTCTGTGTTTGTTTTCGTTTTTCTGGGTCTGATAAGCCTCTTAAAGGTTGGATTTAACGAGTTTGGACCTCAACAACCTATCTGGGCTTCCGTTGGGCTTTTAAGCTACCATGCGAGACTAAATGACCAATTTTATATTATTTGTTTTATTTTTTATTTTTTGGAAAACTGACACAGTATAAATGAATCGTTTGTCAAGACCTACTGAAATCAATCATTATTTACACAATAAAAAAATCTACTTTCATGATTGGATAATAAGAACTCTAATAATAAAATTACAAAGGTAGATAACTGTTTATACAATTTTGAAAATGCAATTTGTGAGTACACAATCACCTCTGTTAAGAGGCAATGTGTTTTTTTTCTTGTTCTTGATCAGTTGGTTTGATATTTTTAAAAATATTGTTTCGAGTAAAAGAAAATAACTGTAATACAATATTTATTAATTTTCATAGTTGGTTTGTGTGTAACATCTTAATTTTGTAGTTAATAGCATGAGGATTTGTCTATAAGTATGTTCTAAATTTATATTGAAGAATTAACAAGATAAAATTGAAAATTTGGTTGAAAACCCTCCCAATTCATTAAAGTGACGAGGTTCAATTCTCACGAAGCGCATCTTCAAACTTGTTTGTGTAAGTAGTTTTCTTTTCTTATTATGTGTTGCGGACTTAAGTATAGATTTAACAATAAGTTCTAGCCGTCCTGACTTCTGCCACCTACTAAGATAGAAATGAACAAACCAACCCATAGAAAGGTAGATTGATCTTGTAGAATTATATTACAGAATTGATCTAACCTTAGCCGAAGCAATTTAAAGCACGAATATCCAGAATAGTCGAAACAAATTGCAAAGAGTTTTATCTCGTAAAATGCAAGATTTTACTAATATTCTCCAAACTAGTAGTCCTCAATAGAATAATACAACCTTAAATTTAAACTCCTATTTATGGCAAAACAATTTTAATTTTCTTAAGAAACATGATTTCCTCTGGAAATAGAATACTAAAATAAATTAATTTCAAATAATAAGGAAAGAATATTTAAGTCTAAAATAAAGAAATAATAGCTTCAATAGAAATGAGAAATCGAAACAAATCTGGAATCCATCAACCTTCAAACGCAACTCAGCTTGTTGGATGCAACTTGTGTCACGCGTTGCATCTCGCAATTTAAGTCACGTGACTCTCGGGTTAATAGACGCACCTTGCATTGCATATTCCACCTCGCGACATAAGTCACGTCATTCTTGAGCCATCTCACACGACCTGCGCCACGAGTTGCATCTTGCGATGTAAATCGCATGACTCTTTTCTTTAACCTTCCAGATTATTTGTTTGCATCCTTATCATTATAATGGTAATTATGTCTTATTTATAAGAGCAGTTATTCGCACTGCATAAAATGATATTTTATCTTGATATATTTTGTTAGATTTTTAATTCATTCAATATCAACTAAAAAAAAGGGAGAGAGGAAATTGCATTGTGTGCTAAGTTTTAAATATGATTAATTAGTGTTGTGGCTTTTGTTTGACACTGATTTAAAATTTATTTAAAATTTTAAACAAGATAAGGATATTGTTTTTGAATTTACAAAACTCACTTTAAACTAATAAAGGCTTTCTGATGACTTAAATTATTAAACTAATATTAACTTCACGATTTGAACTTGACAGAATTTACGAATCAATGTCCTAACATAGATTTTATCGGACAAGTTTGTTTATACATATTTATGCAGGTAAGGTTGGTATCTATCCCATCACGAAAATTGTAGAAAATCACTTTCTTTGAGCAGTAGCGTACTAGCATTTTTCAATTTTCACGCTTGAGGGAAAACAAGAACTAGAATCAGCCGAATGATTACAGGCGATGACAGTGAGCAATTGGCGATTGCCTTGATAAAACCAGAATCGAGAGGAGATTCTACATATATATTTTATACATGCATGTCATTTCAACGTCTCACTGACTGTCTTGATCGTCAACTCAGTTAGTGCAATCCTACACCGAATGCATATATATATATATTCAAAGTACAAACAACATATACGACAATTTCTATTGCAATCTCTGCTATCGTGCATGATCTGACCATTCCCTGGTGGGTGAAAGTAGGCTTAATTTAATTTGAAACAAGAACAATATAAATTTCAAAAATTATATTATTTTTTTGTGCCCTTTTTGGTCCACTGAGTTATAGTTTATGAGAGTTCATTATATAACAACGGAGAAAGATACAATTAATTGAGTTAGATTATCAATCAAGTGACGTGAGACGTGAGTTCATGCATATAGATCAACTTCTTCGTTACATACATGGAATGGAAATATTGTAATTTAATCACTAGAATGCAGATTCGATAAATAAATATCATAGTTATTTGTTAGTTACATTCGATGTATAATGATACAATTTGAATTGGTCAAAGTGAGGGATCTTCTCGCAAGTTCCATTAATTGATAGTGATCCAAGTGGACTCATCTTGTATATTTTTCCATCCATGGCTTTTGTACAAATTAATTTCCAGGTTTTTTATTTTTTTATTATTTTTTTATTTTTAAATAAGGGTTAGAATTAATTGTAACATATTTTAAGTATAGAAGAATTCGACCATCTAGTAAGTTGATTTTTAAATTAAATATAAAACAATATCATCAAAAATGGAGGATAGTGAGTTGCCTTGGTTAAAAAGCACGCCCTATTTGTATTTAAAGGCAAAATTCGAATCTCACCGGCCAAAATATATGGTAATTTTCTTATTTACTTGTGAGTGTCTTCTCCTAGTTTTAGAGGTAGATTTTCAAGCCACTAATGAAGTATACTCTATGAATAAATTCAAGTAGACATCTACTTTCAGACCGTTCACTAAATAAACTCTATTAATAGATTCCGGTAGACATATGATATAGTGTCAAAAAATATAATTTAAAAAAAAATTATTAAAAACCAAGTGATATTTGAGCAAATTTGAAAATATAATCTTATAATTTCGAAATTATTTTGGATAATTAATTTTTCTCTAGTTTCAAAATCACATATATATTTTTAATTTTTTTCTTGGATTTGATCAAACTCGAGATTGCTTTTGAACTTCCAAAAACAACAAAACAATCTTGAGGTGGAATTCAAACAGCTCAATCATCACACGATTGAAGCAAGGAATCTGCTCAACCAAATTTTGATAGTATCGGATGGTGGTGGTGGTGATTTTATATCGGGGGCGTGCATGTTTGTTATTGAGGCAGACAAATGTGTGATTGATTTTCCTTCTGGCCATACATTTAACATTTGTGTGAATGATGAGGTGACAACATTTGAAAACTTTTGGGACCATTGTTTGCCTCACCAAAGTTGACGTTAAGCAAAGGCAAAGCAACTACATTGTAGGCCCCAAACGCACCACGACTTATCAAATCCCCCACCCACCCATTTTGACTTTTTTACTGACTTTTCCACTGTACCCAACCCCACTCTAACCCTTCTACATTAACTTAAACTTTGGATAAATTTTGCTGACTTCTTCTTTCCTTATAAACATCATATCTCAATTACAAAATTAAAAAGAATAATTCCAAAAAATCTATTATAATTTATAAAAATATTTATTTTATCATCTATGATTTTATTTTTATCCAAAATTCTCATTAAAGTTAATAAATTAACAAAAAAAATCATTTTACCCTCAATGATTTCATCATCAATTTATGATCATCAAGGATAATGTTATCCTTTTACACGCTTACAGGAAGTATTTTGATTATTTTTATTAATATCGGGAGAGATTTTAGATAAAAATAAAATAATAAATGATAAAATTGATATTTTTACAAACTACATTAGGTTTTTTGAAATTATTCCAAATTAAAATTATATAAGGGTGTGTGTGTGTGAATCTAGCAGGAAACTTATGAGAAATGGTGGATTAATTTAAAACTTTTAACTTCTATAGACTTGACTTGTTAAAAATGGGTTTAAAACTTTAGTGGAAAACTATCAATATTATCTTCAAGACATATCAAATCAATACCTGTACTTATCTAAAAATAGTTAAAGAGATGTTAAATTAACATCCCATCCATGATTAGTCCATGTAAGGAGGGAGATAGGCGCAAATGGAGTGATATTTCTATGAAATTTCCATTATAGGGCGATTTTCAATTAAAGCATTGAAGACCAAGCGCCAACCATTATTAATTTGAGTCTTCTCCAAATTTAGCCTACTTATTGCCAGAATCCAAACAAACTCACACAAAAGCATTAAAAAAACACTCTAAATGTGTGTTGTCTAACCAATACCTACCTTAGTAAATTAGCCGTCCTAACTGGCAACTTCCCACCTCTTTCGTTGCGGTCAACCGTCCAAAACACGACATGTCGGTCCACTTCTTTCTACTTCTTTGACTCCGTCCTTTTCTTTACTTTTCTTTTTCTCTGCTTCGATCAATAAAAAAGAAAAAACTTCGTTTGGGTCCCTAGATTTTTATAAAACTTCTCTCTTTTTTTAATTATGAATATGTTTACACCTTTTATGATCTTTTATATTTCTAATATGCATCATTTAAATTCTGCTTACCACAATTTTAATGGTTAAAGTAAAACGTTAATATAAAATTAATAAGTCAACCTTTATAAAAATTAATAAAATAAAAATAGTCATTAAATCTCCATCATCTGTCAAATTACAATGGACAATGGAGATTTAATTTAAAAATTAAAATAAAAAATACATTAAAAGTTAAAAATTTAAATTTCAACAATAAAAAAACGAAATCTTTACCGTCCATCACAATTATAAACGGTAAATATTTTGTGCAAAAACATTAAAGTAAAAAACTACAATTTAAAATTTTTGAAAAAAAAAGAAGAGAATTTTGAAAAAAAGAAAAAAGTTGAAATTCGGGTACCTAGGTTTTCAAAGGCTCAAGATGTGGGTTCAAATCTAAATCTTCAAAAGTGGGTTAGACCAAGATCTTCAACATTTTTTAAAGAAAAATTTGGAAAAAAAAAAAAAATTAGTTAAAGATCTGAGTTCGAAATCAGATCTTTATCTTTAAGTTTAAACCCATAGAATCCTAACAACCAAACCCAGATGGAATCTAGAAGTCAGAACCCTACCTCCTCATCCACCATCCTCCCACCTCTTCTCCTAACAAAAACTCCACCTCTAAATCCTTTGCTTAGAAACTCCTCTGCTTGATGCTGCCTCATCACTCCCTTCCACAATAGAGCCCTAAACCAGCACAATCTCTTCTTCCAGACACCTCATTCATTTGAACCAAGCAAGCAATGTTCAACCTCTATCTCCACCACAACAAAGCAGGTTTGAGTGATGTATATAAAAAAAATAAATAAATAAACATGTTTTTGTTAATGCAAGTAACTAGATATGGTTATGGATTTTTTACCTATACCTATACCCGACCTCATTACAAGTGTAAAAATAGTGCATACATTCGCCTACAAACCCGTTTAGTCAAATTTATATTCGTTCATAACGGATGGATATCCACGGGTCCATGAATATGTGGATAAAATTACTATCCCTAAATTTGAAGGATCACGGAAGGTATAAACACATTTGTATCCTAAATTTGCAGGACCATGGAAAATATAAACGTATTTGTAGTATGAGAAGGAGAAGTTTTTCAAAAATATAGGGACTAATGAAATTATCCCACAAAGAAACAAGAATACACAGGGACAAACACTGTCAAGTGACGCAACAAAGGTAAGAAGTAGGCATCCAAAACAAAACCAAAGTGAAAGCAAAATAGAAAATATTAAAAAAAATAATAAGAAAGAGAATAGAAGTAGAACCCCACTTGGTTTTCTTTACTGATTGAAATCTAATACCAAACCCACCCATCTTCCACTTTCTTTTTGTTTATATAATTCACATTAGATTTCCATTACACGGTGCTCAAGAAAAGAGAAAGCTTGAAATTTGATTAATCCCAGTAATTTCTTTTTTACAGGGAATTAATTAAAAGAAAGAACAAAATAAAATCCCCCCGGTCATCAAATCTCCTTCGAGATTAAGCTAACTCTTCAAGTGCTGGGTTCTCTCTTGACGCTCAAGCTACTTCTCTAATCTCTATAGTTACGGGTGGTACTAGTACGTACTACTATTCAACTACTGATCAACATGAATCGTGAATTTTTTTTTCCCTTTTTTTTGACATGACAACTTTTGATTGGTCTAGGAAGACTCTAAGATGAGATTGGTCGAATGATCTGCAACTGACAAAGAGTGGTTGTGTTCTCCCTCATAGGTGACTATAAGCATCGTGGGATCATCAAGAGCTCTCTCGACATGTTTACGTGCCGGGCAACCTCTCACACTGCTGCACTTGTAGTAACCCCTGTTCATCATGACCACAAAGTCACAACATTATCGATCACAACCAAAATTTTAATTATTATAAGACAATTAAATAACACAACAATATAATTAAACAATATGTACCTCGGATGAGGAGATCCTTTAATGGGTTTTTGACCATATTTTCTCCAAGAGTAATCATCAGGTGGAATATCTGACAATTTCAAGCTTATAGCCGGAACTCTCACTATTCTCTTCACTCTCAATTTCCTGTTACAATTATCATCAGAAGTCAAAATTTTAAAAGTTTAGATTAACAAAACAAAATAAGAGAATACATATATGCATATATAAAGGTGTTACCTTTTTTTGGTGCAATGGCAGCGACCAGAAGGCGCGGCACACTTGCCAGAACCCAAGTTCTCGGAGGTACACTTTCTCTTCAGAGAAGAAGACAAAGGTGGCTTCCCAGCTGAAGAAAGTTGAGAGAGATTCGTGATCTGAAAAGCAGAAGAAGATGACTGTTGTTGTTGTTGCTTGCTCTCGGTGTCACCAGTCAACGAAGACATGAACGAATTCCCAGCTGAAGAGTATGAGAAGTTGATGGTGGTGGAAGAGTCTTTCCTCTCGAGAGCAGCGTTTTTGGGAACCACCATGGAAGAGAACTCATGGTGAGAACGATGATGATTAAGAGGAGGAGGTGGAATCTGCTGGATCGGGGTCGCATAATAGACCTTAGTGTCACCAACTTTGTTGTTTTCTTGGTTCTGGTTAGTCAGAGGAGGAGTGACCTGTGGAGCCACAGGAGCTCTCCTGAAACGAGCATGGCCAGTTCTGGTGCGACCCAGAAGAGAGATGACTTTCTTGAACTTGGAAACGGCGACGTCAGCTACAGCTTTGTAGTCCATGTCCAAATCTATGGAGGAGGAGGGTGGTCTTGTGGCAGCAGAAGCAGAGGCAGAAGAAGACGAAGGAGACGATTGGTGATTGAACTTGTCGTGGTGATGAGTCTGCTGTTGTGAAAGCAATTTAATGAGCTTTTCGACGCTCTCGAGGCCAGAGGCCGCTTCTTGGACTGCGTGGTCTTCGATTTTGGCAGCAAAACTGTTGTTTCCGTAGCCCATGATGAGCTCCACAGCCATATTTTCTGCAAACTCACAACATGAAAAAGAAAAGAAAAAAAGAGAAAGAGAGAGAGAGAGTGTATGCGAAAAGCAAATGAAGAGACCAGAAGAGTTGTTGATAAAGGTGAGGCCTCTCGGGTCTGGTCAAAATGATGGCAATACCGTAGGGGCTATGAAAACGAAAGGCAATTGGTCAATTAGGTCACTGACCTGTCATCCTAGCCTTTGCCGTCCCAATGTAGGTACGAATTAAGATGCAACGACATCTTTGTTTCTTTATTATTCGTTTCGGAGCAAATTGAACAAACGTTCCTCAACTTTACGCATATTGCATGTACGTGCAACTTACTTGAAAATTATATAAATCAATCATAAATAAATTAAACTATCACTTGCTTCATAAAATTTAACAATAAGATAAATAAAATATGTCAAAGTTGCAATGGATCCTAATAGTGAGATATTTTCATCAATAAAAATTTATTTATATTAATTATTTTAATTAATAAAGAATCATATTAAATAAATTATTTTTTTCTAATTTATAAATAAGAGATTTTTTTCATGAATTATAATATCGAAGAGATCAAACATATCTTCTTCACGTATGAAGGAGAATATATTTGTTTTGTACATGAAAAAAATACTTTAATTTATGAAGTTCCTCGGTGGTTAGATTTTTTATTAGCAATAAAACCACCCTTCCAATGATATTATTTTCTTAATTTTTTAAATTATTCTTAGTATTTTAATGATATTTTTATTTTGTTATTAATTAAAATCTATTTTCTCATAATTAGGATGGTGATGAGGCATGTTACAATTAAATAATATATTTTTCTTTTGTTATCTCTTATTATCATATACAAATTAATTTAATTGTTTATCCGCTTTTAAGTAAGAAAGTTAATTAATTGATAATTAATAATTTTAAGAAGTGTTAATACGATTAATAGATAAGTTGCTTAAATATATAATATAGCAGAAGTTTAAGGTTGTAAGTGCAATATGCCCTTCATTTCAATTATTTCCGAGTCTAGGTTTACTACAGTGTACGTACGTATAAAAACGCTTTTTCCTGTTTTCTTAATTGGTAATAATGATCATTTATAATTAAATGAGATAAAAATGATGCTTTTTTGGGACATTGACCTTCTGTGAAATGTGGGGTCTAGTCAGGTAAAATTGATATATGAGAGGTTGGGACATACATTGGTGGTGGAGATCAGGTCAAATATTTGTCACAAGCCGTCAGATTTACGACTAGGTTTAATTATAAATTATAAATAAAGGGAGAAACTTCATTGTAGTCCTTAAGGTTTTCAAAAATATCAAATTTTTAAACATCTTTTGAAAATAATTTTTTTTATCCCTAATTTTTCCAAAACTCTTCAAAATAGTCCAAACCGTTAGTAAAATAACGGTCAAAGGTAACAAAAAACTTAGATGAGAAGGGTAAGATGATCTTTTCATATGAGAGGCTAAAATCGTGACACGTGGATGACTACGATTTTCAACATTAAAAAAATTAATTTAAATAATTTATTATACATTTTAAATTTATTTTATAAAAAAACTGAAAAAAAAAATATATTGGATCTCCACCGTCCATCTATCATGGATGGACGGTAGAGAACTAATATGGTGGATTTCTATCGTCTTCAACACATCTTTATCTCCACCATCAAACTGGTTCCAACCCAACTCATTAATCTGGTGAATCTTCACATTCTTCAACACATCAAGCCAATTCAACCTAACTCAATTCATCAACATCATCTCTCATATTATTCAACATCATCAACAATATTACAACATCATCTCTCTCAATAAAGAAATCATCAACAACATTAAGAAAAAGAAAAATCAAAACTATTTCACCAAAAAAAAAAAAAAGAAGTAAAACAAGACAGCTACTAGGTTTGACAAACCATAAACCACTCTGGTTTTTGGGTTCGACGAACCCAGAACCAGTCTAACCCAAAAACCTCTGGTTTTGGGTTCGATCGAACCTAGAACCAGATCTACAACATCAAAAAACAAAAAAAAAAAAAAAAAAAAAAAAAAAAGAAGGAGATGAGAAAGAAAGAGAGAGATGGAGGTTGTTGCAACTTATGGGTTCTCGACGACGGTTATTGGGCTCGTTGACAACGATAAAGGTGGCGTCGGAAGGAGATTGTGAGAGAGACGTGTGAGTTTGATTATTGTTGGGCTCATCAGTTTTTATTTTTAGGTTTTTTTTAATTATTGTTTAATTTAAAACAAATATTAATCATTTAAAAATATAAAATTCATGTGTCAACTTTTTATTGGTTAAAAAATATATAATATTTTGATTTTATAAGGGATAAAATCGTTATTTTTAGTGTTGAGGGTAATTGAGTCTTTTTAATTTTTTTCGTTTGATTTGACCATTAATTGACTGATAGTTTAAACTATTTTGAAAAGTTTTGAAAAAATTAGGGATTAAAATAGCTGTTTTTAAAATATATTTAAAAATTTGATATTTTCAAAAACCTCATAGACTAAAATAAAGTTTCTCCTAAATAAAGAAACAACAAAAATATAGACAAGCGGGTTAGTGCCCGCATGATACAGTTGACTTTTTTATTATTATTATTATTATAAATAATTAATTTTAATTTAATGATGATAATTATTAGATAAGATGGCTTGATCAACAAAGCAATCAAACTCTTCTTCTTCTTCATCTTTTTATTTATTTAAATATTATAATATTTCTTATAAAAATCTTTTTAAAAAATACAATGAATATGTCAAAAAAAGGAAAAGAAAAATAACATGAGTTATATTGATCAGACTAAATGACTTCAAATTTTAATTTCTAACATATGGATTTTTTTCTCTTTTGAAAGTTATGTTGTATTGCATATAATCATGCATTCGTGGTTCAAATGATCACTTAATTTTTTCTTCATTTCTTTAACTATGATTAGATTCGAATTTTATCGTATGTAATTATTAGTAAGTATAAAAGATTTTTTTAATTATAAAAATAAATTTATGTGGTTATGTGAGGAGATATTTAAACTATTCATAGTATTAATATTGACATATTATGACATACATTTGACTATTAGCATTAGTAAATTTTGAATTATACTCAAAGAAAGAACTATCGTGCATATACAAAGTGAAAATACCTTTCCCTTATGTATTTGATTTTCGAATAGAGAATGATAAGTTCTCTACTGTTTAGTGTCACTATTTTTTCTCCTCGGTTGCCTATTTTTCTTGGTCGTTTTTTCTTTGTCGTTCTAGGGAACATATCATGACTTTTATCAACTTTTATTCATAATTATTTGAATTTAACAGTGTTGACACGTTATACAACTCGTAATTTCAAACCATTTTACTTAGTTTTCTCGCATTGTCAAATTTAAGCAACACTAATGTTCCGTTTTTCTTCGAAAACTATGTGAAAGTCACTCATTTCACTGTTAAAACTCGCACAAAATTCATCGATCAATCACATCATTGAAACGCGTAGATAACAAATTAGAGCATACGTTACTCAATGTTTGCTGATTTTAATCAAAGCAACTCAACCGAAACGATTCTAGCTAGAATATTTGTCATTTGAAGGACCAGAAAATGGACCGTGAACCGTGAATATTGTTTATTTGTTTCCGGTGCAACACAAACAAAACAGCGACCACTGCGCAAAACCGAGAAAAAGCAGCAACGAATATATTTCTGTGTCAGAAAACACGTGAAATAACACGATACGGCACTGTTACACGCTCACACAAGTCAATCCAATTTCATAAAATTTCAAAAAATCCTAAAGAGACAGACGTGCTTCCCCGAAAATTTCCACTGCCACATACACACACACAGACATACATACACGCAGCAGACTCATACGTCACGTAATGTCCCTTCAAACTCTGAAACTGACCAGCGGAGCCACCAATTACGGCCACGGGCCACCCGTCCTACGCCCCTCATCACAGTTGACAACGAGACTCACGGGTGGCTTGGATACTGCTTGTCAGATAGTTTTGAAAAATCTGCACCGTCTGATGTAATTTTATAAGTGTGCTCATTTGTACAAATGTACAATAATGTTACTCTTTCCGTGATTGATGATTGTTTTGGTTCTTTATGGTTGCATTAAGGCACGTGTTGGGCTTTGAATTAAAAAATCTTTAATCGTTAAATTGAAGCTATAGTGTTTGTAGACATGAAAGTCAAAGACAGAAAAGTCAACAAACAGTTGGCAGAGAGAAAGAAAATTGTGTTCTAGTTAAGTTGCCAAAAACGTTTTGACCTCTCTCGCCGAAAGTTCATTGATTATGGAAATTTTGTTGGTTGGTTTGTTTATTTGAAGGGAAAAAATTGCAAATAAATTATATTCTAATGTGCTTTTTATTTGTTGATTTGAAAACCAAGATCTTTTATTACAATCTAATGTTAGTATTATTAATTTAAAAATAATGAGATCTGGTTGAGATAGATTAATAAGTGACAATCAGTCTCTAGCTCAATTGAAAAGAAAAATGAAGTGTATTGCTTGTTGTGAATAATTGAAGGAGGCTTGTAGAGACTAAAGAGTTGGTGTATCAACCAAGTGTGAAGAAGAAAACAACAGAAATTTAGTGATGGGACATGCACTCCATAGAGTATAGACTAATGGGCCTTGTCCTTGTCCTGAAGTGAAGCTTAGTGGGCAAAATTGGTCTAACAGACAAGATCTAACGTGGTCGTTGGGCTCATATGAAGAACCTGATCCCAATGTGTGTTGGGAAATTTCATGTTAAGCGACAAAGCTTCCAATGATGCTTCAAGACAAATACTTCAAACCAATCCAAAATCATAGAAATGATAGACTAGACTGCCACGTGATAATGTGGAATTCGCAGTTTCCTTCATGGTTTTTTTTTTTTTTTTTTTGAATGATAGTTTCCTTGATAGCGTTGGTTCTTTACCTTTCTAACCTCTTTGTTTATTTATTTCAAACATATGAACACAGTCGAGGGTTGAATTTTACATATGGACTTTATTTATATCAAAATCAAATCTATCACTATGTCGGTACAGTAGATTTTGAATTTTACAAGGCCTTTGAAGTGAATTTGATTTCATACAAAAGAAGAAAATAGGCTCCTTTATTTGATCTAAAGAATTATAGACAAGAGAGAACAGTTGTGGTGTGGTGGTAAACCAAACACACCCGTATTGCCTATAAAAGTCATGAGTTTTACTCACAAAAGTTCTATTTATGTGGACATTTTTTCGCATGCATAAGTTCTACTTATGTGGGTATTTTTTCGCATGCATGTGGATTGTTCTCTTCTGTTTTTTAGGAGTTGATTTTCGGAATACGCCTCAAAGTCTTAGTTGATCTTAGTAATTAAAAGAAAATAGATAAAACATAAATTATAAAATATCTATAACAATAAATCTATTATGCATAGTACATGAATATAATAAGATATAGATAAAATATATAACCTTAATATATATTCTACTTATACTTTGTTATCCGTGAGTTGAATATCAAATAACTAACTCATCAAATTTAGTGTCAAGAACAGAACTTGATATTTGTGTTGTTCTGGTCTTCCGGATAGGATATTAATATAAAAATTAAATAGTATATTTGATGTCGATGAAATTTATTGTTATGAAATATTGTTGGTCTATAGTAGTATGGTTTTGACATTCTCATTAATGAGATTGTACAATCAAGTCACATCCCTCTCTCCTAAAACCGAAACTATTGAATTTTACTTAAAAGTGGAAAATGCAGTGGTGTTGTTGGACCCCTAGCTCAATATATGCAAGCAGAAAAAAATGATGTGTTGGGTTTTATACTTTTACGTTAAATACACTATATTCATATTCTAAACGCACCACCTTTTTTGTTTTCGGGTAAATGATGTATTTTATGCCTTTTCTTTTCTTTTCTTTTATATAAAATATATATATATATATATATATATATTGAATAAACTCGCCATGAACAAGAGGATGGGTAAAAGATAAACAAACAATTTTTTTTTGTACTATTACAATTAACTTATGGTTTGAGAAAGGGAAATAAATCTCACAATGTAGGTGGGAGTAACAATGTAACATACGCAAAACCAGTGTCATCTTTTCATGGGCAAACATCTAGAGACTTGAATACGCAAAGTGAGATTAGCACTCTTTCCAACTCGACATTTTCCAGAGAGCTTGTTCTAGGCCCAAAGTAACCCATTTTCAATATTATCAGTAATATCAAACTGTAAATGAATTGGGTCAGAAATGATAGGATTTGTCTCATAAAGTGGATCCATAACTAGACCATGCAAGTTGAATTGATTGTTTATCTAGGTGTGATCACTATAACACCGGATTGTGAAGTAAACCATGCAAGCATTGTTGTAACAGCGTGTGTTTTGTGCTTGAGTAAAAAGTTGTGTCGTACGTGTGTTTTAAACATACATTAGAGAAGTAACACTTCTTTCTACTCTTTACACATGGAAATGAATGTATGTATGAAGGGTAGCCAGAAGTGTTACGACTAAAACACAAATACTACACAACATTTTACTCAAACACAAAACACACTTTTCTATAAAGGACTAGGTTTACACAAACACTCTCTATAGCACACAAAACCCATAGTACTTGCTTTTATTGAATGAATCGGTCTGCATTTATTTGAAGAGACATGCAGTAATTTACTTGAAAAAGAAACTACAGAAAATTAGTTCTATTAGAGATTAAATCAGAAGAATAAAATCAACTAAAAGTCAGAAAATAAAATCTACTAAAAATAGTGAAGCAAATCCTATCTTTTAGCTTTGACCAAATTTCTTTATCTCTAACATATTTACTCAACCGAATCTAGTCCAAAAGGTGTTTTGATTCATATTGCAGACGTATATCTGACCATTTTACCATTCACAAAAACAAGCAAAGAATATCTTCAATCAAAAGGGCCTTATTGCCAAAAAAGATAAGTCAAAAATATGTTATTTATTCAAAATATATCTTATTAATCAATCAAATCTCATAAAACACAACCAAATTAAACTATGAAAGCTGCTCTGAATTTCGCAATTAGTCCTGCAAACAAGGTTGTTGTAACAACTCCTAAAGAGTTGTTATAACAACAGTAAACGAAAAAGCTGGTCTTATAACCTGCATCATCATACGGCTTGTCGCAAATAAATTTTAAACCATGAGTTTGATTTGGTTTTATAGAGCTATTGTGCAGCCATCATTTTATTAAAAAAATCTGCACAAAAAAGATATTAATTAGAGATAAAAATAACTTAAATGAAATCAGCTATAAAATAAGAGTTTCATTCCTAGAGAGCTTTTATAATTAGATATATCTTATTTTAAAAAATAAGGACCAATTAATCAAATTCATCCATTACATTCTCTCCTAAAACAAATTCTCTTTCCTATTCAATTCAAATATAAGGGATAAATTTGATTGGTTGGTACTTACTTTTTAAAATTAGGTATACTTAATTATAAAAGCCTTCTTCATTCCTATTTAATAGCTTTGACCAAATCTGTCCTTAACCAAATCTAAATTCATTCATGAAGCAAAAGACTAATTTGATCAAACCAAACCCATGTAAAACTTGCCAAAAAAAGAAAAAAGAAAAAAAGAAAGAGATATTTTTAAAGACTTTCCTAAAAAAAATTATCTCAAAATAGTATTTTTATCTAAATTGGAAATTTCGTATTTTTAATTAAAAGATATTCCGAAAATAAATCACAAGATTTATTTAAGAGATCAATTTCAATTTGATCAATGAATATCTCTAATGAATGAAAGAGATTTTGGTCAATGAATAAATCAAAAGATTTATGTATAATATAAGGGATAATTCCAAAATATTTTTAAATGAATTTTGTCCCCAAAAGAAAATATTTTTTTATGAAAGAAACTCCAAAAGATACTAATTAAAAGAGATGATTTTTCTTACAAGTAAATGTGCAAATAACCTTGAGAAAAATCAGAAACATTCACATAATTCATGAAATTAGATCATTGTAAATAGACTTCTTTTTTTACAGCACAATGTTGAATGACACTAGTTAGTTGTTGTACAATTGTCAATGACTTGTTTGCGATAAGTTATATGAAAATTCTGACAATATCAACTTCTGAGTTTGCTCAAGCCACTACCATACAATGATGCTAATAACAATATCACTCAAATGCTGTCATATGCTATAAGATGCCAAAACATAAGTACTAACAGAAAACACCAATAAACTCCATCTAAAGGTCTCCCAATGATTTTCTGCGGTCTCGTTGGTCAAGACTATTGTGTTCTTTAATCTTTGATAAAAATGGAATCAAATCCATGTGAACTATGAAAATTATGAAGTGAAAGTGCTTCTTGAAGAGAATGGAGGCTAGGGTTCTCTTCCTTGTTTTTTCCTGGACGTCAAAGTGGTGTTTATATAGAGGTGAAGCCCTAGAACTGCACAAAGTCGGATTTGCCGTTGAAAAATTCACTGAAACCCGATTCTAGTCCCTGGCACCTCATTCCGCACCTCGTCCCCAAGTGGCGCCAAATGTGGCACTGCACGACAGAATGTTTACTAGCGTTCTGTTGCCTGGCACCTCGTTCGACGCCTTCTCCCAAGTGGCGCCAATGGTGCATCGGAGACCAGTACACTCTTGACTGCTCTGACATATTGTAATCCAACAGTGCAACCATTGCAACTCTAAAATAAGCTTAAAAACACCTCTAAACTACATCAAAATGCATCAAAATCATGTCCTTTCTCGTTAGAACTCCTAACATCAGTAAAAAAACTGAAACACTCGCAGATGGTGTAAAAAACAACTAAAATCTTGAGAATCAAGCAAAAAGAACAGGAATTTAGGATCACAAAATAGGTACAAAAATATCTTCATCACCTTGCTGCTTTTAACTTTCATACACTTCAATTGCTTTCTTTAAAAGCTAAAGCTTTCATGATGTTTTTCTTTTCACCATAAAGATTGAAAGTTTACTAAAACAAATTTAACTCGAGCTTCTTTAAAATTACATTAATGTTCATTATCATCGAAATCAAACATTAAAACTTTGAGGCTCACATGGTTAGGTGTAAGACATCACCCAATTGTGGTGGTTTTGATTGGCATACGAAAGGCCAATTAATGTATAGTGGAATGCTCAAGTTTGGAGAACCTTGAAGAGTGGATATAGGCAAAGATCGAGGCCGAACCACTATAAATTATGTACTCGGTCTTTCTATATTTCTTCCCTTTAATTTGTGAAAATACTATATATTTATCGCTTATATTCATTTTGGTTTTTGCAACACTTTAAAAATGCATAATGTGGATAGAAAAATGTTTGGTTGTTTCGTTTTCATCGGAGCCATCTCACTTCTCCCTCTTGGATTGTATTTCGTTGCAACGAATAGTAAATTTAATTTTATATATATATGAGGAAAAAATTCATACAAGAAATGGGAAAGCTTGGATGGCTTGAACATTGAAGTTTTCAAAAACCTAATTTTAGTAGCCTAATTTGGCAGTGACGGAAATATTTATAATCTCATGTGATTTCATTGGAACAAAATTTTCAAATTCTAATTGTAGGAAATATTTAATTTGAATTTAGAAAAGAAAAATCGCGTGGAGTGCTTGAGAACTTTTTGTTTATTTTCATTTTAGTAACACATGGATCTAAGATCTTCAACTTTAAGATGATGCAACATTTTTCTAATTACAGCATGCATATGTGGACTATAAATAAAGTGAAGAAAATTGTGTGTGGATATCTGATACCTTCTCGCTTCTTCGTTCTGATTAATAATAATAAAAAAAAGAATATGATGATAAGGTATATTAAAATTTTGAATTTCATTTATATTATTAAATGTATCAATTGATCATTTTTTCTATATATATATGTATGTATATATGTAATGGTTCGACTATCAATGCCTCACAACTTTAAAAAGTTAAGACGAATCAATCAAATTTATTCACTGCATTTGAATTAAATAGGAAAGAGAATTTATTTTAGGAGAGAGAATATAATGAATGAATTTGATTAGTTCGTCATAACTTTTCAAAACTAGGAGGTACTGATGGTAAAATTACTCATATATATATATAAGAAATATATATTAGACAATATTAAGCAATCTCAAAGTTTTATTTTTATACCGTGGTTATGTTATTGATGGATTCTTAATATCAAGGAATTAGCTCCTAAAATCAAGAAAGTACTATACATATAAGAAATATATATTAGACAATATTAAGCATTCTCAAAGTTTTCTTATTACACCATAGCTATGTTGTTGATGGATTCTTAATATCAAGGAATTGACTCCTAAAATAAACAAATTGAATGCACTGAATTAATTATATACAAAATCAGGAAACTCAATAATTCTCCGTGTTGACCGTGGAGAAATTTGACACGGTATAATGAGTGATTAAAAGGGAAACTAATAAATGGTGTTAATGATGGGTTGGCTACAGGTGCCCATATAAATACCTTTTTTTTCATTGTTTTATGCATCCCATAATTAAAAGAAAAAAAAAAGAATAACATAACTCTTTGAGTGAAAAATGTGCATCCCTTAAGTATTAGATAATTGTTTTTTTTTTCTTTGTTATTTTTTCTCCTATAGTGAAGATCTGGATAGCTCCATGAATGTAATATACTTTGGGTAAACCATGTAAAATTTGTGTGTTCTTTTGTATGTCTTTTATGTTGTTAATATTTCTGTATCTTTTTATCACTTCATTAATTTAGTGTTTTTTAATGTTTATTTGCTAACAGATACCACCATACGTTTTAACTTTTAAATGTTGTCAATGTTCAATATTTTTATTTAATTGAATAATGTTTAATTGTATTGATTTCGAGTATGCAAATAAAAATAATATATCAACATTGATTGATAATTTTATAAAATAGGCACAAGTTTGAATTTCAAATATATGATTTTGTGGTACACAAGCTTTTCAAAGCTTCTTTATGTAGATTCGTGGAGAAGGAGCACTATAGATCTGTTTGGGGGGAAATCTAGCATCTCAAAAACAAATTGGAAATCAACCAATGTAATCCCAAATCAACTGGTCCCCTTAGCCCAATATAAATGAATTGCTCGATCCTCTAAATTAATTTGAAGAAGCAAGCCCGTGAGGAATAAATCCAAATACAAAGCCGAGACCACCCTAGTCATCCCCTAGGCTCTGTTTGGCACGCAGGGTTGAATGGAATGAAATGAATTGGATTGGATCGGAATGGAAAATCATCATATCATGTTTGGTAAAACTTGGGATTGGATCAAAAATTATACCATATCATATTTGGTGTAGATTGAGATTTGATTGAAATAAATTAATTTAATTTTTTTATTATATAAAATTAATTTTATAAAAAATCTAAAAACAAAAACAAAAAACATCTTCTACAATTCAACTTCATCAACCCATTTCATCAATGTCATTATCT